>JBBDGP010003888.1:0-326916 GCA_037952835.1 Lithobates septentrionalis
GTCTACAGTTAGTAGAGGGGGGTTTGTACTGAGGGAAGGGGGTCTATACTGAAGGAAGGGGGTATATACTTAGTGGAGAGGGGGGTTTGTACTGAGGGAGGGGGTCTATAGTTAGTGGGGGGTCCGTACTAAGGGAGGTGGCCTATACTTAGTGGAGACAAGGGTCCGTACTGAGGGAGGGGGCGAATGATTAGTGGAGGGGGGTCCGTACTGAGGGAGGGGGTCTATAGTTAGTGGAGGGGGGTCCGTACTGAGGGAGGGTGTCTATAGTTAGTGGAGGGGTCTGTACTGAGGGAGGGGGCCTATACTTAGTGGAGAGGGGGGTCCGTACTGAGGGAGAGGGTCCGTACTGAGGGAGGGGGCCTATAGTTAGTGGGGGGTTCCGTACTGAGGGAGGGGGCCTATACTTAGTGGAGAGGGGGCCGGACTGAGAGAGGAGGTCTACAGTTAGTAGAGAGGGGTCCGTACTGAGGGAGGGGGGTCTATACTGAAGGAAGGGGGTCTGTACTAAGGGAGGGGAGTGTATTATTACAATGTAATAATAGAAATACATGACTGCTGAGGTGCAATAAGCCCAGGTCCCAACCATCACTTGTCATACCTTACCCCTTCTTCTCATCCAATAAAAAACCACACATACAACCATTAACGTTGGAAAGGGCAAGGCCACAGCTTTATTTAAATCAACATTAACATTAACCTTTAGGACCGTGCCAGTCACAGTTGTACTGTGAGAACTCAACTACCAATGTAAAAGGGAGATGAAGGAGGGGCCTGTCCTTACCATCAGTGCCGGACCGGCCGTCAATCTCCCAATTACCATCCGGGCATCAAAGGGGTTCCATATTTGCTGGCAAGGTTACCAAAACCGCCACCAGCCAGTCAGTGATCCACTGACGGGCGCCCCACCGCAGCCAGCGCCTGTTCCACCCCCCTCTGAAGTCCCAGGTTAAATATGTCCATGCCAATGTCGTTGAGATGAACACCATCCCTCCTCAACAAGTCATTGTTGTTTCCCTCCAAATCTTTGTGACGGACAACGACCCCCCCGATCCTCCGAACAAATTTGGACACTTGGGCGTTGACCTTCCTCCGAAAATTTTCTAAACAGGGTCCCGGAACTTCTCTAGCCCAAATAGAACGAGGGACAATCTCTGACCATACGAAAGTCACACTGGTAAACATTGCAAGGCATTGAGCAATATCGCCTTTTATGGCAGCAATTAGATCCACGGACCGGGTGTAACCTACGTCATTCCCGCCGGCGTGAACCACAAGGACAATGTGACCGGACACGCAGGTACGGAGGTGCCAACATTCCCACAGTACCTGATGCCAACGCAGCCCACGCAGGCCCAGCCAGCGAATCCTTGCCACGTTTGAAGAGAGTCCCAAATTTCTCCCATAGTTTCGGATCTCTGCGCGACGAGCCGCCCAGAAGACAAAGGAATTGCCCAGTATCCATACTTGAGTCGGGGGGAAACCTGAAATTAACACAAAAGGTGAGGGCGAACATACAGCGAAAAACGAGACGACTCCCATCTACCCAGCCGCTGAAGTTCCGTATCGGAAAACCCTAAGCCAGAAGCGGCGGTGGCAGCGCCTATGCGAAATGAGTGAGTCGAAAAATCGCCCGCTGGTAAGCCTAAAGCCTCGAGGCAAAAACGAAAAACTTTTAAAAATTGGAAGCGACTCAAAGAGGAGGAGTCAGCGTGCACGAAAAACGTGGGAGATGGGGGGCGCGCGGAAAGAAAAGGAAAGGCCAGAGACACAGGACAGAATGGGCCGCCACAGTGGTGCAGCACCACTCGGCGGCCCCTGCCAAGGCTGTCAGTCTTCGAGTAGCGCAATAAAATGGTGACACTGCGCTCCGACAGGGCAACATCCTCTGATCGAATACCCCCAGTAGAAGACCTGGATTTTGCAACTAATTCCCCGATGCGAAAAGCCCCAAAAAACGCCCATGAGAAAGCTACTCGGAACAGCAAAATCTCAAACTCGGATGAGCACACCTCCGGCAACATAGCCAAAACATCCGATAAGATCTGTAAAGAAATGGGGCACCTGGAATCAGGCAGATGAGTGATGCGTTTCCAGCCCCTCAATATCCGACGCACTGGAAAGGCTTTTGTGACATCCCCCCACCCCAGAAGCTGAAACCAAAAGGATAAGGCGGACATAGCCGAAGAGACAGTGGAACCCGACACTCCCTTATCCTGTAACTGGACCAGGTAAGCAAATAAGATCAAACGTCTATCATCCGGAGATGAAATAGAGAACTCACCGCCCAACGCTTGTGACCACTCGTGCCAGACCCGACAATACGACGCCCACCTCCGCGGAGAAAGCGACGACCGAAGCAGTTCTAACAATCCCCGGAAACGAGGTTCCATAAGTGGGCCGGACAGGGGAGGCCCTCCAGCGAAGCCGACGGAGCCAGGGAACGAAAACGGGGGTACTGTTGGCGGGAAAGAGCATCGGCAATGTCATTAGAAACTCCCGGAACGTGTTTTGCCCTAACATAAATGTTAAAATGCAAACATCTTAAAACCAAAAAAAAAACGCAACAGTGACACAACCGGGGGGGAACTGGCCGATTGCTTGTTCACTACCTGCACTACGCTCATATTGTCTGACCAAAAGATCACCTGACGATTGCGCAACTGTTCACTCCAAAGCTCCACCGCTACAATGATCGTGGAAAAGCTCCAAAAGGGTGAGATTGCGCAATAAATCCATGCGGGCCCATGAGGCCGGCCAACATTCCGCAGACCACTCCCCCCGAAAGAAGGCACCGAAACCACAGGAGCCTTCCGCATCAGTGTACAACTCCAGCTGTGAGTTCGGTACCTCCTCCTGCAACCAACAAGACTGTCCGTTGTAGGATTGCAAAAAAGGTTAGCCAAATGTCCAAATCCGCCCGCATGGGCTTGGTGATCCGAACGTGGTGGTGCGGGGCCGTAACGCCCTTCGTGGCCCAAGACAAGCGCCTGCAGAAAGCCCTCCCCATGCGTATGACCCTGCACGTGGATACTAGGTGCCCCAGCAGAGATTGTAGCTGTTTCAGCTGAAGTTTTTTGGACCCTTTCGCCAAACGAACCAAGGATAGAAGCCTGGTCAGCTTCTCCCTCGGCAGGCGAAAGACCATGGCCACTGTGTCAATCTCGATACCCAAAAAAGATAGTACCGTTACCGGACCCTCGGTCTTGTCCACGGACAGTGGGACGGCGAAACGCCGACAAACATCTTGAAAAACAGAGAGCAAGCATTGACACTGCCCACTGTCCGAGGGACCCACAAAAAGGAAATCATCCAAGTAGTGCAGCATGGACTGAGACCCGGCCTCCCGGGCGACTACCCACTCAAGGAAGCTACTAAATAACTCGAAGAAGTAACACGAAATGGCGCAACCCATAGGCAGGCACATATCGAAGAAATAGCTTCCCTGAAAGTAGCAACCCAGGAGGTGGAAACAATCCGGGTGGACCGGGAGAAGGCGAAAAGCGGATTTAATGTCCGCTTTTGCCAAAAGAACGGAACGCCCTGCTGCCCTGACGAGGTGAAGAGCCTTATCAAATGACGCATAATGCACCCGCGATTCCTCGCGATCAATTCCGTCGTTGACAGAGGAGCCGGAAGGGTAAGATAAGTGATGAATTAAACGAAATTTACCACTCGCCTTTTTGGGGACCACGCCGAGTGGGGACACCCGCAGGTTGTGGAATGGGGGAAGATCAAAGGGGCCCGCCATGCGCCCCAGTTCCAGCTCTTTCTGGAGTTTCTCGGCCACTACGGATTCAAATTCCACAGCCGATTTTAAATTAGCCGACATGGTAGGAGCGTCCTACGGGGAAAACGGTATCCAAAAACCTCGATCCAGGCCATCCTTTAGGATCAGGGCCTCCCTACGAAGGGGGTACCGGTCTAGCCAGGGCAACATTTCTAGGACGTTCACCGGCGTCCTCCGGCTTAGGAAGGTCGGTCTTGGCTCCCGGCCCTGGAAAGTGTCTGTTTTCCCTTCCTGAAGCACCGGCTGAAGGGGTGAGCGCCCCCACAGCTAGAGCACTCATGCCTGAAGCGACAGGCGGAGTACCACTTACAGTTGCTTTCGTTGAAAAGCCAACAGACACCTTTTTTGGAGGCGGCCGACGCTCCGGATTGAGGAGCGCCGACCGCGGACTGAAAGGACGCTGGCCTATGAGGGCACATTAGCAACAACCATAGGCTACCATCCTGACAGTCGAAACGAAGCTCCTTGCGCGCCGCCATCTTCTGTCGAAACTGGGTGTCATACTGGAACCAGCATTGACCCCCATAAACCTTGTACGCTCCCCAGATAAGGTCCAGGTAGCAGAACAAGGAGGTCGCCAACTCTGCGTAACGTTCACAGAGCACACCCGCGTAGGCACAAAAGCCTTGCAGCCAGTTCCCAAATGTTCTAGGAAGCTGCTTGACTTTATCGCCCTGTGTAGCGACGTCTACCCGACGGGATTTGTCGACCGTTTCCCTGTCCGACGGAACTAGAGCGAGGAAATCAACGAAATCCCGACGCCATATTCTTTCTTTCGTCTCCTCCGGTATGTGGGCACCCGTGGGAGCTACAGCCCACAAGGCCCCTCCGGAAGGAGGGGAAAGATTTGCCGCCGCGCCCGAAACGCCCATACTAGAGAGAACCCACCTGACCTGACGGTCTTCAGGGCCCGATACGGAATCATCAACTGACCTCCCCCAAATCAATTCACAATCATACTCACTGATCCTTGGGGGCATCACCGATGGACGATCAACGGGCGAGGCAGTGTCCCATGCGACTCCGGAAGACTGCAGGCTGGAACGGCCAGCACCGTGAGGAGCAACGGGGCCGTGTATGTTCGGGCCGTCTCGGCCAACTGATAGATCCAAAGGCGGGGGTCCCGCCACGGACACTGAAGGGTCCCCTTGGCCGAGGGCAGTGACTGTGCAGGTGCAGGAGTGTCTCTGGATTCTGACCGGCTGATCCGGGGTGGAAGCTGCCGCCAGCCCGGATCCAGAATCTCCCGCCCAGCCGGGCGCAGGGAGACTGGCGTTACCCGCCATGTTGACCGCGTAGGAGGGGTTAAACCCCAGTAACTGGAGGGGGGGAATCCGCGAGCCCTCCGCCCGACCGGGCGCTGGAGGGCGTCCGAGAGCACGGGGGGGTGGCATCCGTGAGGGCCGAAAAACCCGCACCCGCCCTGCCAGGCGCAGAGGGGGCACATCCCATCCGGGATGCTAAATGACATGGCGCGGCCTGGGTCTGGGACCTGTCCCCCACCCATCCGGGCGCAACGGGAGTCCTGCCCTGTGAAAAGCCCGCTCCCGATGGCCCAGAAGCCGCCGAGGGCCCCGCCCATGAAGGCGCCGGGGGACCTTGCGACCTGGCCACGTCTGTACGATTCCCGTCCCGGGATGAATTACCCCCCACCCAGCCGGGTGCTGAAAGGGCCACATTTTGTAAGGCGCCCTGGCCATAGGAATCCTGGGCCAGCTGCGACCCCGCCCCGGAGGGCGCAGGATGAGGCAGCCCGCACCCATATGCTCCCCTATGAATGCCCCCACAATCACCCCCCGTCCAGCCGGGCGCAGAGGGGTGCTGGGCACATGCATTGCTTGTGTTGTGCACGGCCAGTTCGCTAGGGGGAGCCGGTATCGAGCCGAGGCGCCGCCGACGCTGCAGACGCCGCCGTCCGAGGGATCGAAAGCCACCGGAGCAGGCAAGCAGCTCCGGCCCCCTCCAGCCGCCCTGCGAGAGGACAGCCTGGCCGAGGAGCGGAGCGGCTGCGCACCCGCCGCCCCCCCCGCTACTAGCAGGGGCGGAAGCAGGTACCATACAACGCGAGGCCGTGGGCTGGAGCGCTCCAGCTCCATCCAGGCCTCGCGCCATACACAGGGAAGGGGAGGAGGGCGAGGGGGGAGCTGCTGAGCGGGGGCTAAGAGAACGGGGACACCGAGGGGGGGCCGCACGTTATTCTGGATGGTCGGGGAAGGCGACCGACGAGGGGGGGCACGCCGAGAGCGGGCGGCCGACCCCCGCTTCCTGGCTGCTGGAGCCCTGGGAACCCGAACCGGAGAGGGATGGATGGGGGGAGGAGGAGGGGAGCAGTGAGAGGCCGCAGAGGGGCTGGGGCTGAAACGAGAAGGTGGATGGGCGCGTCTGCGGGCCCTGCGTCCATCCGACTCGGGAGGAGGAACAGGAGAAGGGGCAGTGGAAGGGGCAGGAGAGGGCACCCCAGGGGATAAGAGGGCAAAGAGCCAGTCAGCCTGACCCCCGAGGGCCAGCTCACGGACCTTAGTCAGGAGGTGATCCGTGTCCATAGCTGGAGCCGCAGGGTCAGGTCCGAGCTCTTCCATGCTTCCGTCCGAAAAGGACCATAATCCCCTGGGGTGCCAAACTCCTGAGCTCAGGCCCAACCCTTTTCCCCCTTGTACCAATCCTGAGTTATAACAATTTTACTGCAACTCCTCCCTGGCCATGCCCCCATCAGTCAGGGCTCTCTTTCCCGATGGGCTCAAGAGGCTCTCATTTCAAGCAGGGTATTGGGATGATATAAGTGCTAAAACCAGCCATTCACCCGACAAATCACTCGCCGCCGAAATCCCGCCAACCCCGAAACTACATTCAACACAACCCCCCCCCCCCCCGGTCCTTGTCAAAATTGTCCCTGAATGGCAGTTTGGAAATGTGGTCACCCTAGCAGCAGGTGAATGACAAAAAACAAAAGGCCCAGGGGGGCGTGGCTTGCCGGCTTGTGTGGATGGCTGCCTAGATTACCAGCTCCACAGTTTATCCAGCTAAAGCGACCTAAATAGTGGCTCCTGTGAAGGGGAAACATACTCATCAGCTGCCCAAACACTCCAGCACAGCGGACAGACATGCTGAAGAGGAGAAAATCATCCACACTCCCCAGGAAACTGACAGACTATTATGCCCTGTCAGACCTGACGAGCGGCCAAGATGGCGGCGGCGGCGGCCGTGACATGACAGAGCGGCTCTCCTCCTCACATATAAATCAGAGCCTCACACTGACTCCGGAGCTCCACCGATCCTCAGGCATACAGGGTGAGTGCTCTCCTCCTAACTCACCCACAACTTCCAGCCCTGCCAAAACTCGGCTCAGAACGGATGAGCCTCAGCAGACACAGCCTGTCACAGCTGCATGCCTGTTCACTCTCCCTCCTCCTCAAAAATCATCAGTGCTAGATGCATTCCCTGCCTCAGATCAGCCACTATCTGAGAACACCATGAAAAACATGCTGCTCTCACTAAGACAAACACTTTATACTGATCTTTCCACAGCTGTCTCCTCACTCTCACTAACTGTTAATCAGCATGATCAAGCCATAACACAAATGGATGCCAAGATGGGAGATTTATTCTCTGCTCATAATGAGCTAGTGGATGGCTTTGCAGACCATGAAGATGAACTTCAAATAATTAATCTGAAGCTCGCAGACCTCGAAGACCGCTCCAGGCGAAATAATATTAAATTCCGTAATATTCCAGAGTCGATCCAACAATCGGATCTGGTACAATTTCTGCAATCCCTAATGCGTGCCCTTTCGCCTGACCTATCTGCCCGAGACATGGAAATTGACAGGGCACATAGACTACCAAAGCCATCTCACCTTCCTGCTTCCACACCCAGGGATGTTTTAGCACGTATCCACTTTTTCACTGTCAAGGAAAAAGTCATGCACGCAGCTAAACGAACCGCGAGACTCCCTGACCCTTTCGCCAACATCGCTCTGTATGCTGATTTATCCAAAGCAACAATGGAAAATCGTAGACAGCTGTCGACTATAACCAAAGCACTTCAGAATCATAAGATACCCTACAAATGGGGTTTCCCTACTAAACTACTCATTACTCATCAAAACAAAACGCATGTAGTTCGCACCCTCTCTATGGGTCTTACACTCCTGAGAAACTGGCACATCATCCCGGAGGAACGGCCATGCCCTTCTGTTCACCCTCCAATTCACATGGAGACCGGAGGAGACGCTCCAAATTCCTGACATATACGATCCGTACCCTTCTACATACCCACTAAATAGCTGGGAAACTGTAATGCCTCTATCCAGTACTTGCCTGCCTGTTCAGAGATCCCTGTCCCACGTTGTGGACATCAGTTCTCTCCCCCCTGCTGATTGTTTGCAGTAGTTTCTGCACATTGAGCCCAGATCTCTTTTGTTACTGGGCTCGCCCTTTTTAATCACAGACCCTCTACCCACTCCCTACACCAGCCACTCTCCACCCACTTTTCTACCTAGCTATACCCGGGTCGCTACCCCCTTAAACATCAGACAACCCATCTCATTCACAGCACATTAAGTGAGCTTAGCGACTCGAATTACGCCGATCAAGCACCACCCAGACCTGGGGACAATCCTCCCTGTCTTTACTATTCTAGAATGGCTTTTAAAATTGTCTCTATTAATGCCAGGGGCCTAAACTCCCCACAGAAGAGATCCACACTCCTCAGAGAAGCCAATACCCAAAAAGCTGATATACTTTTAGTACAAGAGACTCATTTTGCAATTGCCAAAACTCCCAGATTCACTCTAAAAAATTTTGATCAGGTTTTTTTGGCCTCAGATCAGAAGAAGAAAGGTGGAGTCCTCACCGCCATACGAAACACACTACAATTCAAACTGCATCAATTAATCGCGGACCCCCGTGGCCGCTTTCTGATCCTCATATGCGATGTAAATCAAATCACCTATACATTGGTCAACATTTATGGACCGAACAAACGACAACTGAGCTTCCACAACCGAATATACAAGAAAATAACACGACTTCGTAAAGGGAGACTTCTTATAGGAGGCGACTTCAACATAATTGGAGATCCCAGCTTGGACACTACATCCACGACTAGAAACCATCGATCTGCTCTGAACCCCTTTCTTCAAGCAAACGATCTTTATGATCCATGGAGATGCCAACACAGTAACGAACGTGACTTTTCCTACTTCTCCTCTTCTCAACTTTCATACTCCCGCATTGACTTCTTCCTTGTTGATAAACTCACCCTTCAAGACGTGACACACTCCGACAATGGATCCATCACATGGTCGGACCATGCACCCATCTCCCTTACTGTGGGAAACTGTAGTCGAAGGACTACCAGAATATGGAGACTCGACTCTTCCCTCATCTCTGATCCAAATATTGTCCAAACAATTGCTACTGAACACTGCTCCTACTTTGAAATGAACGATCAACCGGATATTGATAGGTTTGTACTTTGGTCAGCATATAAAGCCTACATGCGTGGTGTTTTAATTAAGCTTCATAGCAATGTTAAAAACCAGAGGTCTAAGCAGATTGACGAGGTCCTTTCCCAAATCACCCGGTTAGAAAACCAAAATAAACTTGCTCCATCTCCACAACTAGCCAGTGCCCTTCTAGAGCAGCGGCAAAAACTCCGTTCACTTTTACTCTTTAAATTTGAAAAAAATCTCAAATTCACTAAGGCCAAATATTATGCTTTAGGAAACAAAGCTGGAGCCTTACTAGCCCGACAAGTCAAGGCTCAACGGGTTAAAAATAAAATAGCTTCCCTTCACCATCCCACCACCAGACAACTATTAACAAACCCACAGGATATAGCTAACGCCTTTAGCGACTATTACTCATCCCTCTATAACCTTGCAAGTGACACAGCTACCCCTCAACCTACAGACCAAAGCATACACAATTTTCTATCTAGTATTGATCTCCCGACTATATCCCCTACTCAGTCTGAGGAGCTCTCTCGACCCTTTTCAGATGAAGAAGTCCTGAAGGCCATCAACACTCTACCTCTCCACAAATCACCTGGTGAGGATGGCTTCACCAACGAATTTTACAAAACATTTGCAAAACCCATTGCCCCCCACCTAACTGACCTCTTCAACTCTGCTGCCACCTCTGGTTCTCTACCACTTGACATGTTACGATCAATTATCACTACTATTCCCAAACCAGAAAAAGACCCCACCTCCACATCTAATTACAGACCGATCTCGCTTCTTAACACGGATGTCAAAATATTTGCAAAAGTCATGGCATACAGATTGATGACCTGTCTTCCTTCTCTGGTGCACCCGGACCAAGTAGGCTTTATGCCAGACAGACAGGCCCCGGATGCAGCAAGAAGGGTCATCAATCTAATTCATCAGGTCACCCGGTCTCGAACGCCTTCTCTGCTACTTTCATTGGACGCAGAGAAGGCGTTCGATAGGGTGCACTGGGGATTTTTAAGAGCAGTACTATCCAAATTTGGTATCACCGGCAGGTTTCAAACTGCCATACTCTCACTTTATTCAAATCCATCTGCCAGAGTGCTAACAGACGGATCCCTATCTACACCATTCGCGATCACTAACGGCACTCGCCAGGGTTGCCCACTCTCCCCTCTCGTCTTTGCTCTACTTATGGAACCTCTAGCAGCAAGGATTAGAGAAGATGAGCGCATTTCAGGCATCATACACAGCGACAAGGAACACAAAATAAGCCTCTTTGCCGACGATGTCATACTACTGATCACAAATCCAGCCCATTCTATCCCAGCAATCCAAGACATCATTGCTCAATTTAGCTCTGCCTCCTTCTATAAAGTTAACTCCTCTAAGTCCCTGATCCTCCCACTTAATCTCGCAAGCAGTCAACAATCCCTCCTGGAGAGGACTCTCCCCTATTCCTGGACGAAACAATCCATCTCATATTTAGGTATTAAATTAGCCCCCTCTCTTCCCCAACTCTATGACCTAAACTATCGTGCTTTCCAAAAATTACTTCCACAACTTCTTAACCAAATACGCACAACAGGGCTCTCTAAATTAGGAAGGATTGCCTCCTTTAAAATGCTTATCCTCCCTAAACTGCTTTACCTATTTCGTACAGTGATTCTACCTATACCCCACTCCTTCTTCACATCCATACAAAAACAACTTTCCAGATATATTTGGGAAACCAAACCACCAAGATGCGCTCACTATATCCTAACCAGACACCATAAAAAAGGAGGGGTAGGCCTTCCCCACGTACAAACTTATTACTACGCTTCCATCCTGGACCAGCTCTACTACTGGTGGCACCCAAACCCCAATAAGTCCTGGTCGATCATGGAATCATCTTCCTTCAAACCAAACACCCTACGTGAGGTACTCCTTCTCGCGTCAGTGGGCTCTCTACTAAACACAAGGACGGATCCCCCGTCAATCACGGCCTCGTTGACAGTATGGAAGAAATTTACCCAGACGACCTCTACAGGTCACCCGTCACATACAGTACCAATCCCTATCAGATCGTTAATGTTGCTGCTACCTAACCTAAACCTACAAAATTGGCAGAAACACAAGATCAATACTATCTCAGACCTCTACCACACAAACAGTTCCCTAAAAACCTTCACAAATCTCCAAACCGAATACAAGCTTCCCCACATAGAAGCCTTTACATTCCTGAGGATCTCCCACTTCCTTCAATCTTCTAAACTTCCCACTATGACCAAAATACCTGAACCGATACACAACTTCTATACACACACGACTTACCCAAAACATGGTATCTCCACAATGTACTCTGCACTGAATGACGATCGGCCCTACTCCCAAATACCATCTCTCTCAAAATGGTCAGAAGAACTAAACATTACTATTACCCCCAATATGTGGACACGTGCCTTTAAACATACCTTCTCAGCTTCCCACTGCTCTAACCACTGGGAATCATATCAAAAAACGATACATAGATGGTATCTCACACCCTACCGTCTCTCCAAATTCTTCCCAGGACATCCCTCTACATGCTGGAGAACATGTGGAAGCACAGGTACTCTAACACACATCCTATGGTTTTGCAGATCTATAAGTTCGTTCTGGAAACAAATATTTACCATGATCTCTAACATATCTCAGGTAACAACGCCTCCTAATCCCTCGTTAGCATTACTACATCTGGGCATTGAAAAATTTCCTACCAGGTCACGAGTAGTAATAGTGCATCTTCTACTCGCAGCAAAACTAAATATTGCCAAACTCTGGAAATCTACAGACTCTCCTTCCATTGCCAATACAATTACTGATCTGAACCTTCAGTGTGAAATGGAGAAATTAGTAGCTAGGAAGAATCTAACTATGGAAAAATTTTTGTATAACTGGTCTACCTGGCTTACACATCCAAAATGCTCCGTATCATTATAATGTACTCACTATTTCCCAACTTCCCCTTAGCTTGCTCCGTCTTCTTTATTCTCTTATCCACACTCATACTATACATTAATAACTCATTAAACTGGTTGGTGCTCCTCCCCACCCTTCACCTCCCCTCCCCACCCCCCCACCCAGTCTGGAGCTACTCTGTTTCTTTGTTTGCATTAATAAGCATGATCCACCACTGTTTAGTCTCATTTGTATAACTACCTATGCTATACTTACAACTTCTTTCTCCGTTATGGACTCATTTACTCCAGTCGGAACATCTGACGTGCTGTAACAACTGCATTTTCCTCTTTGTTCATGGTTTGTTTTTGTTTTTTTGAAAAATTTTAATAAAGAATTATTGAAATGAAAAACAAAAGGCCCAGTTTGAGCCCTGGTTCACACTGACAGAGGGAGGAAATCTCATTCCGGCATGTCAGTCCCGACTGCAAGGGGAATTTCAGAGACATCTGTTCAGGTTTCTGCACTGATATCAATACAAATTGCACCCCAAAGTCGCACCAATTAAAATAGTGCAATTGCCACCAATTTGACATGTCAAATCGCACCAATATGAACTGAAGCTGACACATACAACACTTGCCTATCCACCAGCTGAATTCATTACCTGCAATTCTCCACAGCTGTTATATATATAAAGATTCCACCTTTATCATTTACTTGCAGGTGTGCGGAAGCCTAGGTTTACATTGGAGCGATTTGTCATGCGACTTGAGCAATCAAATCACATGACTATTTGCAGCAGTAGCACTGTTCCAATCGATGCAACACCGATTTTGTGGCAACGCACCAATTTGCTAAAGTAGTTCCTGCACTACTTTTACCGATTTCAGGTGCGACTTCAATAGACATCTATGTATGAAGCCACACAGATGTCTATCAAGTAGCACCTGAAATCACACTGACCTTGCTACTTTAAAATCTGGCTACTTCAAGTGAACCTAGTGATTTCGAAGTAGCATCAATGTGAACCAGGGTGAAGAGATTCGTTTTTTGGTGCACAAATACATATAGAAATAAGATATAAGAAATATCGCACTTTCCCAAAACCACCACCACAAAAACTAAAGAGAAAGAAAAGAAGAAGAAAAATATGATGTCATGCGTCTCATGTGATGTCATGTGTCTCATGTGATGTCATGTGTCTCATGTGATGTCATGCGTCTCATGTGATGTCATGTGTCTCATGTGATGTCATGCGTCTCATGTGATGTCATGCGTATCATGTGATGTCATGCGCCTCATGTGATGTCATGCGCCTCATGTGATGTCATGTGTCTCATGTGATGTCATGCGTCTCATGTGATGTCATGCGTCTCATATGATGTCATGCGTCTCATGTGATGTCATGTGTCTCATGTGATGTCATGCGTATCATGTGATGTCATGCGTCTCATGTGATGTCATGTGTCTCATGTGATGTCATGTGTATCATGTGATGTCATGTGTCCCATGTGATGTCATGCGTATCATGTGATGTCATGCGTCTCATGTGATGTCATGCGTCTCATGTGATGTCATGCGCCTCATGTGATGTCATGTATCTCATGTGATGTCATGCGTCTCATGTGATGTCATGTGTCTCATGTGATGTCATGTGTCTCATGTGATGTCATGCGTCTCATGTGATGTCATGCGTCTCATATGATGTCATGCGTCTTATGTGATGTCATACGTCTCATGTAATGTCATGTGTATCAGTATAGTGTTGCTGGTGGGGATGTAGTGGTTGGTATCGGGGTGTGAGGTGGGGGCAGGGAATGGAAATGGATACTTTGGGGTCGGTTTACTAAAACTGGAGAGTAGAGAATCTGGTGCAGTTCTGCATAGAAACCAATCAGCTTCCAGGATTTTTTTGGCAAAGCTTAATTGAAGAAGCTGAAGTGAGAAGCTGATTGGCTCCCATGCACAGCTGCACCAGATTTTGCACTCTCCAGTTTTAGTAAATCTCCCCCTTTGTGTTGTAGAAATGACTTTGAGGATAGTCATCTTTTGCCCCCTTGCTGTTTGTGGTGAGTGGTGACATCCCAGCAGAGTGACGATGGACGCCCCATGCTCAGTCACACCGGATCCACATTTCATTCATTCTCTGTAATGAGCGCTTCTGGAACAATTCTCAGTCCAGGGAGCACTGGGCGGAGCGACTCCTCCCTCCTGACTGGCTCCGCCCTCAGCAGACCTCCTATATATGAAGAGGTAGAAGTGAAGCTGATCACAAGTTTGTCTAATAAGGAAGCAGAATGGCAGATAAAGTGAGTATGAGCACCGATGGAAGCTGCAAATGGGTTGTGTAGGCAGTGGTTGGTATAGTGATGTGGGAAGTGGTGTGCATGATGCTGTTGGGTAAGGGCAGTGGTTGGTATAGGGCAGATGGATGTGGGTAGTGGTGCTGGTGAGGGTATAGAGTTGTTGGGTGTAGGTCAAGGTTTTGGTTCTTGTCCTTCCAGTTATATATATTTAGCGTGTGATGAATGCATTTTGATATCGTGGCACAGAGCTGGGTCTGCCTTCCTGGGTATTCTTAGTATACGGTATATACTGGGATGGCTCAGACACTCCCCTCCTCCACATTTGCCCTTAATTACCCATCATTGCCATGTCTTTGCCTCCTTATCATTAATGTATGAATAATTATATTCACTATTTGCTGTGCAGTTTTATAAATCTAATGGTCCTATTCTGAGATGTGACATGTCCAGTCCCTCTGGGTTACTCCATTGTGGCAGATCATTACCTCTCTCCATGCAGGATGGAAGCCGGGAGTTAGAGCAGGCCTTGTGCCCCTCAGTAATTGGCACTGTCTGTAGATAGGACTATAACTTGTATAAAGGTTTGGGCAGCTGGCATACATGACATGAACATTATAAAAGAAAATGTATATATTAAGTCATTGATCTGTCATTAGAAGACATTTGTGATCTGCTGGGGATGTCTGGGCTTCCTCCCCTCCCCCACACAAAGGATCCAACAAAGAGCTGCAACCCACGAAAAACCCCAATTTATCCTGAGTAACAGTAACTTTTTTTATTTTTTTTTTTTCAGTATGTAATAATCATCTCTCCTCCCCTCCCTCTATTATACAAGGTGTAATAATTCTCTTTTCTCCCATACAGATTTTTTCCTTGTATAACTTCAGCCTCAAACCCGGCCACTGTGTGGAGGTGGAGGGCTTCATTCCGAAGGACTGTACAAGGTAGGTGAAGATGCTAACCTTGGCTATTTCTTATATAATGTCTGCTCTCTGTATAATACAATTTACCAAAAGTACAACTTGCAAAAGTATAGTGTGCTCTGTGTACAGTACATCCTACTGACCCCTCCTTGCTGGGAATTTGGGGTGTGTGGTCCCTCAAATAATACCTGACATCAGATTGTTTTACTCAGAGCAACCACTAACCTGTATAGCTGCAGGCACTGTGGAGAAATTCATCCTCAAAATTTACAGTAGAAAGCACTTCATCACTAACACATACTTGGAGGTCCAAACACCCCTGAAATGGCAATAGGGAGGTAAATGGCACAAAGTGGTGGTGACGCCTCAGTTCAGCTCCTTCATCTCCCAGCAGTGACTGAGCAGCTCCTCTCACCTTCCCAGCTTAACTTTCTTCAGCTCCCCCTCCTAGTAGTGTCTCCTTAGCCCAGTTACACCTTCTCCTTCCTACAGCAGAGACTTTGGAAGTCTTGTCTCACTTTGCTCTTTCTCCAAGCAGCAGCCCATCTCTCCAAGCTCCCTTTCCCAGAAGTTGCTCGGGTCACTCTGCTCCCTCATCAGTGACTCAGCAGCTCAGATCTCCTTCTCCCTCTCACTAGTAGGATGGGAGAGCTGAGACCAGACTTGAATGACTTCACTGTTTCTTGTGAACTTTTTCAGGAAGAATTGTTCCACAGTGGCTGTAACTACAAATCACAAAATCGGGTGCACCGACCTAGTGCATTACCATAAATCAATTAGGTAAATAAGTGGCAAATTTAATACTCAAACATCATACATGGGCATATCTAAAGCTGATCCACCATAACCCCCAGATGACATGGGAAGACCTCATAGTGTACAGGAAGGGCTGACGTGTTTTGAGGTTCAAGCTTTCTTCTCAGAGCAAAATGCATGTGTAACAGAATACCATTTTATATACTTAAATGTGTTCTTGACAACTTGGGCCTCCCTTGGTGCAGGTAACACAGGATACATGAGCACTTAAAAAAAAAATAAATAAAAAAAAAAATCCCCAAACACAATGCACAAGCATAGGGTTAAATGTATGTAGCGAAGTCCTGGGCTCCTTTTTTAGTCTGAGAACCTCCAGAGTCAGAGACAGTTGACACCCTTCTATGTAGAGTGGGTTACAAGGCATGGTGGGTGTAATGAATTGGACGAGAAGGCCTGGCTCGCAGTCTCCGCTCTAACATCAGTGCCTGACCTCACAAATGCTCTTCTGGAAGAATGGGTCAAACATTCCCATAGACACCCTCCTAAACTATGGACAGCCTTCCCAGAAGAGTTGAAGCTGTTATAGCTGCAAAGGGTGGGCCAACTTGATATTGAACCCTATGGGTTAAGACTGGGATGGCATTAAAGTTCATGCCTGTAAAGGCAGGCGTCCCAATACTTTTGGTAATAGTGTCTGTATAGTCATGTTCTTTTGTAAATATAGTAAAATTTGGATAGATAATAAATATACATGTGATAGAAAATATTTAATGGCAAAAGATAGTCAAATTTAATTGGTCTATACTTTGCATTCTGTAAATACACCAAGCCATTGTGAACAAGGTTACATGATAGGAGTGTGTGAAGATATACATACAGTGACTTTCTCCATATAGAGAAGTGGAGGGGTTCCTCATGTGCAGCCCATTGGGGGGTACCTGTATAATACCACCATGGCCCATGGGGAGCTCATAGGTCAATCCTTAACCATATGTGCTCTGAATAAGTGCGCATTCTTCTGTATTTTATAGGTTGTTTAAAGATTCTTTATAGTCCTGAGAGCAGCAAGACTGTCGTGCAAGTTTAGCCAAGAGGACAACTTTATATTTATATATTTTTTTTTCTCCCTTCGCCTTTCAGGACAGCACCTTGGAGAGAGCGTAGCTCCACCTCTTAGACAGGAAACACTGCGTGACAACGCCCCTTTAAAAAGCAGCTGCTTCCACCATGCCATCAGTTTTAGTGTTTCCTCCGCCATGGTGGAAGCACTGCTTGGGGAACCAGAGGGGCTGCGCTCTCTCCAAGGAGAGGGTTTTGGCAGGACCTCCACGTTTGGATACTCAGACCAACCCAGCTCCTTCCCTTACGTGAGGAGGGTGCTCCGGTGTCCCTTCCTTCTCCGGCTCACAGGAGTAATGGTCTGCCGGAAGTTTTCCACCCGGGGTGTTCGGGGGGCCGCGGTTGTGCTCAGTAAGAGCGTCCATGCCAGGCCTCTGCATGGCGGCGCCGAATCCCGGACAGCAGGTGATGTCAGTTCCGGTGGGCGGATACTTCCGGCGGGGCGTAGCAGCGATTGGTTCCTGCTGCTGGAACGCAGGAGGAAGGGGCGGGTCCTCTGGCCGGGACTTCCTTTTGTTTGGCACATGGAGCCTAGTACACAGTGCAGCAGCTGCGGATTGCACTATGGATACAGCGGAATCGTCAGCAGCAATGGCGGATGCAGGCGCCCAGGTTCCCGGCCAGGCCCAGGTAGGAGAGGTGCGGTGGCACCTCTTTCCTTTTATATCACTGGGTGTTTTATCTTTGATGTGATTATTCAAAACCTGCTGCTGTCTGCTATGGGGTAACAGTTTCCATTAGCAGTTCAGCAAAGGAGTGAGACTCTGGGCACTTAGGGTGTTGGCTGGAGGTGCTACTTTTCTCTGAAGCCTTAGTTCTAAAGGACCTGGGTTTTTTCTTGTTTCTCTGTTTCAGAAAGCTACTGCCAAATCAGAGAGAACAGGGAGAAAGTGCCCCTCATGCAAAAATCCTTTAAGGGACTCTTGGCCCAAACCACTGTGCAAATCCTGCATTGTGGATTTAGTAAAAGAAGAATCCTCACAAGAGTGCAAAGAACTCTTATCTTCTGTGAGGAAGGAGTTAGCAGAGGCCCTAGGGACAGTGCGTTCCCTTGTAAAGCACGGCCAGAGTTCCAGCCAAGAGCAGAGTTCTCACTCCAGTTTCCCTCAGTCCACTTCCAGACAGGTGGAAAGTGAGTCGGAGGAGGAAAGGGAAAGCATTCCACCCTCAACCATTGATTCTGAGGAGGAGGAGGTGGAAGAAGAGTCAAGATCATCTAGATATAAGCTGTCACTTGAGGAGGTGGATGAATTACTCAAGGCAATTTATACTACCCTGGAGATCCAGGAAGAAAAGGCTCAGCTGTCTGTGCATGATAAGATGTACCTGGGGCTGGAGG
The DNA here is from genome assembly GCA_037952835.1 of Lithobates septentrionalis. Lineage (NCBI taxonomy): Eukaryota > Metazoa > Chordata > Amphibia > Anura > Ranidae > Lithobates > Lithobates septentrionalis. The sequence continues at coordinate 18,612 of JBBDGP010003888.1, forward strand.
AAATTAAACACAGGGTGTTCCCTGTGCATAAAGTGTTAACAGACACTATTAAAAAGGAATGGAAGAACCCAGAGAGAGGACAGTTTTTTTCTAAAACCCTCAAAAGGAGGTTTCCTTTTGAGGAGAATGAGGAACTATTGTGGAATAAAAAACCAAAAATAGACGCTGCCTTTTCTCAAGTATCTAGGAAGACTGATTTAGCTTTTGAGGACATGGGTATTCTCAAAGATGCTATGGATAAGAGGGCAGATGGGCTACTGAAGAAAGCCTGGGACTCATCTCTAGCTAATCTTAAGCCAGCAATGGCGGCTACGGTTGTGGCTAGGAATCTGGAGTGCTGGTTAGAGCAACTTAAAAATCATGTTGTGGCAGGTACCTCCAGAAAAGACTTATTGGAGTCCTTCCCTACCCTGCTTAAGGCAGTAAAATATATGGCAGATGCCTCTGCAGAATCTATCAGGATGTCAGCCAGGTCCTCTGCGCTTGTTAACTCAGCAAGAAGAGCACTCTGGCTAAAGACCTGGTCAGGGGATTCAGCTTCTAAAGTAAAACTGTGCGGAATTCCCTTTTCAGGAGACCTGATGTTTGGGCCAGAACTAGAGACTGTCCTTGACAGGACAGCAGACAAGAAGAAAGCTTTCCCACAGAAGAAGAAAACGGTACAGCAGAGGAAAAATTTTCGTCCTTTTCGACAAACCGATAAGGAAAAGGACCACACACAGAAGAGACCCTGGTCTTCTCAGAGAGGAAGAGGTAGAGGTGGGGTACTCTTTAGAACCCCAGAACAAACCCCTAAAAAACAATGACCATCTAGTAGGGGGGAGACTACAGGACTTCTTACCAATCTGGGAAAAAACAACAAAGAGTCCTTTTGTTCTGGGGTTAGTCAAAAAGGGTTATCAATTGGAATTCTCACAAAGCCCCCCAAGTCGGTTTTACATCACAAACCTGCCAAAGGATCGGGAAAAGGCTCTGGCCATGAAGTCTCTGTTACAGGAACTGATGCAACAGAAGGTCATTTCCCAGGTTCCGAAAGATCAAGAGGGGAAGGGGTTTTACTCCCACATTTTTATGGTCAAAAAGCCATCAGGAAAGTTCCGCCTGATTCTCAATTTAAAGGTCCTAAATCGATCCATAAAATACAAAAAATTCAGAATGGATACGATTTTCTCAGTAAGGAATTTGCTAACCCCCAAATGTCATATGGCTTCCATCGACTTGAGAGATGCCTATCTCCATATACCAATAGCGCCCCCATCACAAAGGTTCCTGCGTCTTGCAGTCAATCTGGGGGGAGGGGAGATTTGGCACCTGCAGTTTCGGGCTCTGCCTTTCGGTCTTTCCTCTTCTCCCAGGGTATTCACAAAAGTGATGGCGGAATCTTTGGAGCCTCTGAGACTGAAGGGGATTTCAATAGTACCCTATTTGGACGATCTGCTACTGTTTGCAGACTCAAGGGGTCAAGTAGAGGTCAACCTACAGACAGTTCAAACACATTTAAGAGGTTTGGGATGGCTTCTCAATCTTCAGAAGTCAAACTTAATTCCATCTCAAAGGGTAAGGTTTCTGGGGTACGAAATAGACTCGATAGAACAGAAAATTTTTCTACCCCAGGAGAAAATAGAGAAGATGCAGTTGACCCTGATAACACTTCAATCCAACGCAGAGATCTCTGTAAGACAAGCCATGTCTGCTCTGGGTCTGTTGACAGCAGCAATTCCTTCGGTACAGTGGGCCAGGTTGCATTCCCGTCCTCTGCAATCGGATATCCTGATGAATTGGTCATACCAGGAACCTCTGGAGAAGAAATTCAACTTGGGGGCAAGAGCAAAAAGGTCTCTCTGGTGGTGGAGGAACCTAGGAAACGTTTCAAAAGGGCTTCCTTGGGTCTTTCCGGTAACCAGAAGGCTGACTACAGATGCCAGCGCCTGGGGATGGGGAGCTCACCTGGAAGAAAAAACGGTTCAGGGAGTTTGGACCAAACCAGAAGCAAGAAGATCTTCAAATTGGAGAGAGTTAAAGGCTGTTCACTTAAGCCTCCTCTCCCTCCAGGAATTTCTAGTGAATCAACATGTCCAAATATTGTCAGACAATATGACGACAGTATTATATATAACAAAGCAAGGGGGCACAAAAAGCAAAACCCTAATGGGTCTAGCGCATCAGATCCTAAGATGGGCAGAGAACAATGTGGCCTCTCTATCAGCAGTCCATCTAAAGGGGACGGAAAACACCTTAGCAGATCTCCTCAGCAGGAAAGAAATAAGGGAAGCAGAGTGGTCTCTCAATCAGGAATTATTCGAAAAGATTTCCAAGAGTTGGGGTCATCCCCAAGTGGACCTCTTTGCAAAAGAGGAAAATGCAAAAATACCAGTCTTCTTCTCTCTTCAGAGACAGGATCAAGCTCTCGGAGTAGATGCGTTAGCTCACAAATGGGACTTCCATCTGTCCTACGCTTTTCCCCCGTTCCAACTGATACCAAAGGTGTTAGCCAAATTCAGATTGGAGTCCACGGAGCTAATATTAATAGCTCCTTATTGGCCAAAAAGACCCTGGTTTTCAACCTTGATGAACCTCTCAGTGAAACCTGCTTGGAGATTACCAATCAGGGCAGACCTGTTGAGTCAGGGCCGAATTCTCCATCCAGATCCAGCTTACCTCAAACTAACAGCTTGGTTTCTGAAGAACAAATCTTAAAGACGGAAGGGTTTATCAGAAAGGCTTATTTCTACCCTTCTTGCAAGTAGAAAAAAAGTGACGAGAGACATTTACTTTAAAGTCTGGAAGATCTATAATTCTTGGTGTTCCAGTAAAAACTTTGATTTTCGTACCACATTTTCAGTTTTGGAATTTCTTCAAGAGGGATTGGAGAAGGGGTTAGCAGCAAGTACGCTCAAGACGCAGGTAGCTGCTTTATCAGTTTTTTTGGAAAGAACCCTGTCAGGGGAACCTTTAATAATCAGATTTTTTAGGGCAATGGCAAAAGTAAAGCCTAGACCTGTTGTTAGTTTTCCCAAATGGGATTTATCTTTAGTTCTTCAGGGCCTAACTAGGGCACCGTTTGAACCCATAGAAGAAGCATCATTACGTTTCTTGACGTTAAAGACTATTTTATTGGTAGCAGTAACTTCCGCACGTAGAATTAGTGAGTTACAAGCCCTTTCAATTAAAGAGCCCTTCATGAGATGTCTACAGGATAGGGTAGTCTTAAGGACGGATCCAGCATTTCTACCAAAGGTGGCTTCAGTTTTTCACCGTACACAGGAAATCATTCTCCCTACTTTTTGTCCTTTACCTTCGGGAGCAGGAGAAGAAGCTTTCCATACCCTTGATGTCAGGAGGTGCCTGCTTAAATATCTGGAAAGAACAAAGGAAATCAGAAAGTCATCCTCACTCTTTGTTTTAATGGAAGGTACTCACAAAGGAGGTAAAGCTTCCAAAAGCACCCTTGGAAGATGGTTAAAGCAGGCCATCAAAGAGGCATACATATCTTTGGGTCTGGAACCTCCGGAAGGGGTATTACCTCATTCTACTCGAGCAGTGGCGGCATCATGGGCAGAAAGGGCTGGGGCATCTCCTGAGCAAATCTGCAAGGCTGCCACATGGTCCAGTTTTTCGACCTTCATAAGGCACTACCGCTTGGATCTACTATCAGCCTCGGACCAATCATTTGGTAGGAAGGTTTTGCAGGCAGTAGTCCCACCCTGAAGTAAGTTTCTCGGTTATCCTCTCCAAGGTGCTGTCCTGAAAGGCGAAGGGAGAAAACCTTAGTTAGACTTACCGGTGACGGTATTTCTACGAGCCTTTCAGGACAGCAGCCTACTTCCCTCCCTTGGTTATCATATGTAAAGTATAATTATAGGACCTGGTAATTGTCTGATTATATTTTCCAGCATGTCGGAGGATTTCTCGGTAACAACTGATGGCATGGTGGAAGCAGCTGCTTTTTAAAGGGGCGTTGTCACGCAGTGTTTCCTGTCTAAGAGGTGGAGCTACGCTCTCTCCAAGGTGCTGTCCTGAAAGGCTCGTAGAAATACCGTCACCGGTAAGTCTAACTAAGGTTTTTTTTTTTTCTCTTAAGCACCACACCTGAGTGCAGGAGGTTACGGTTTTGCTGCAACTACAAATGTCAGTGAGGGATTGTCTGAAAGCTTACTTACCGCTTGTTACGGGTATTTACATATTCTTATGTCCATGTCCAGGCTACAGGTTCACTTTAGGTATTTTTTGGTTTGGGGACGTGTATTACCAGGACCCCATCTGTTTATAAATGTGTTAACCATTATAGTTTTAAGTCTCCAACAATCTTGGATCGTGTGTGTGTATATTAATTTATGACCTAAGTGACAGAAGTACCTCTGATACCCATGGGAGGACCACTGGTGAATGACTCCAGTACTACATCCAACAAGGTCAGCTGAGCAGAATAATTTCTGTTTCTGTCTTTCTAGGTTTTTCATAAACTTGGGAACAGATGAAAAGAATGTAGTGATACACTTTGACATTCGATTTGACTTCCAAGGAGAAAAGCGCCTCATAGTCTTGAACTCAATGAAGGACGGTGTCTTTGGAGAGGAGCAGAGGGAAACGGTATCGGTCTTCCCCTTCCAGGACGGGTCGGACACCACGGTATGTCTATGCTGGGAGGGGCAGGACTAATGCTGATGGGGCAAAGTGGCATCACTGTTCATATTGGACACCTATTATATCTCCCAATGATGCAGTAGGCAGCGATGTCATAGGTCAAGGGCATGTAGGCTGTTATGATGGTTGCCCCTTCAGCTCATTTCATTTATGATCCATAGGAAGATCCAATGGATACCATCATGCTGCCATTGTGTGTTATGATAAAATTAGTTTGCAAAATTTTTTGGTGTAACATTTCTAGTGTATGTATGTGTTATTGAAAATGTTATGTTTGTGAGATTTGTAGGAAGAGGAGGTAATGGGGATTAGGAAATTCCTGACATGGAATGTCACTATAAAGTCCCCTGTAAAGGCTCAATCTGGGGAGTAGTGGGGGGGCCGGGAACTGAAGCTCATCAGTCTCATGCTACAACTGTTATGAAGGGACCAGTGTGTGTGTTCTGGGGACGGGTGAATGCTCTGCTCATCTAAATCCATCTCTGGGGAAATAATTAATCAAACTATAAAAGTGACAAGGCTTAATTCTATTTGGGGTAGGATAAAAATAATCGTGTTCTCATTTACCCCAAGTCAGTCATGATAGATGGGACCCTTGCCAATGACACATATGAATTGGTAGCCAAGGGTGGGACATTAGCAGATGGAACCCTTATCAGGACAGATGTATGTTGGGGCCCCAGAAGGGGGAGATTTTTTTTATCAATATTGCAAGATATAGGAATTACATACTTTGCAGACATGGTTAGTTCATGGTGATTTGCAGAGGACAAACCACATTCAAAATAACAAACAAAAGGCATAATATTCCCATTGTTATACACACATCAAATATTAAGCCCAGCCCACTAGGATTCACTGTCCAAATGTCAGAGCATCAGTGCACAGACGAGTCGCAGGACCACTGCATGGTTCTCACCTATTGGCATGTAATGTAGACCCTATATAGTTGGCATGGCATACCAAGTCCAATGCACATAAGTCCACGCATGCTCAGAATCAAGTAGAAGAGCCGCACTGGCTATTGAACTTCATTTTTCTCGGCTCGTTGTACATGTTGTAAGTCACCGCGTTCTTGACGTTCGGAATTTCCAATAACATTTGTGTGATCGTGTGTATGCAAGACAAGTTTGAGCCAACATCCTTTGGAAAAAAAAATCCATGGTTTTGTTGTTGGCAAGTCTGATCGTGTGTACGGGGCATTACAGGCAGCAAAAAAGCATTGGTGTCATGAAGCTGGCCCTGACAAGTGTTGGGCCCTGAAGTAAGTGGGCACCATCAAATGGGAGGTTAATCAGCCACAGCTCAAGGAACCTCTGAAGGAACCCTGGGTGAGACTGGTTCTCATACCAGGACTCAAAACTGTCCATCTGCTATTGATCTCCTGAAGGCTCCAGTCATTGTTCTAGGTGACAGATGATCAGTTCTCAGACTCTCCCACTAAAACATTCCAGAAGCGCCTCCTTCCATTTTTCCTTTCCATTAACAGTTTTCTGCCACACATAAAGAATACATAGATGAGCTACGTGCAAATATCATCTTGTGGAAAGATTTTTGTTGAAATGAAGGGTTTGGTGGTAGTCTGTTTCTACAGCTAACACTCATTGACTTTTTATTGTCCAGCAAGCTGACACTGTGCCATCTCTTTTCTTACAGGTTTGCTTCCAATTTGAGGAAGACAAGATCATCGTACAATTACTTACTGACAAACCTTTCTCATTTCCAGTCCGCTTTCCTATGGAGGAGATCTCCTACTTGGCCATAGTAAATCTCCAGCCAATTTCCATCAGACTAAAATGAAGAATCCCGCAATAGAGGAGGCGCCTGTCCCACATGTCCATATCCAGGTTCTGTCAAATGACTATAGTGGATGAAGGGGGAAGTTCTTTAATCATGTTTTGTAACCCCCCCCCCCCCCCCCCAATCTGCATCCTTTGCTGCTCATGTAGACATACATTGTGCTTTGCTCAGTACTAGAAATGAATTGTATCCACATTTCAAATAAAATCCAATGAGCTCTATTGTGTCTGATCAATTTTTTTTTTTTTTATTCATCACTAAACTGACTTTGGATCAATTGCTGTAGTTGATGGCAAATCACTGCCTGCTGAATAGCGCCCCCTGCTGGAGGTTTGTTGCATTACTTTTAAGTTAGTCACCAGCAGAGGGTGCTAATGCTACATTCTCTTCCTGCATAGTCTGATTTCTAGTAAAACAATAGAAATCCTTTTCTTATATTTTTGTGGCTCCAGACAAAGCTGCAGCCAGATAGTTATCCAAAGCTTTATCCATAAAATTCCAACATGAACAATTGCAGGCTGAAAATAGGAATTTCACAATTTTAACTGTCTGTAAATACAGAAAGGGAATCTGCCATAGATCTGCCCAGTATGGGCAGTGAATGTTGTAGTACCCCAGTATGGGCAGTGCTGGGGGTAGTGGTTACTGGAGCAGCTTTAGTCTCAGTGTAAGGGTAATAGATTAGAGAGCAATAGATTAGGGGTAGTTGTAAAAACAGGATCCCCCCCCCCCCTCAAATAAAAGGTGCAGGAACTCACCCTCTGACCCCCAACCACACCCAAACCCCACCCCTGTCACACCTTCCTTAGAGGAGAGAATTGCAGCAGCGCCAAAAAATTGTATTGTGTCAAGGCTTAGAACTGTATCACATAAGGCAAAATTCTCCTTCTCTCAACCAGGGGTTTATCTGAGATGGGGAGGAGCTAGGAGAGCCACCGGGGGGGCCCAGAAAACGCTATTCGGGGCCACTCTGTGCAAAACAAGTTGCACAGTGGAGGTAAGTATGATACGTTATTGTTAAATAAAAATTGAACTTTTTTTTTTTTTTTTTTTTTTTTTTAGTGTCACTTTAAGGATAAGCATCTCTTTGCCGGTAAAAAAAAAAGAGCATTTATGTAACTTTCTCCCTTCGTCTTTCAGGACAGCACCTGGAGAGAGCGCAGCTCCACCCACTTTCCCAGGAAACACTGCAGTCAGTTTCTTTTAAAGACCGGACACTTCCACCATGGCCTCAGTTGTAGTGTTTCCTCCGCCATGGAACGAGGAGCAGGACTCTGCTATCCTCGTCCCTTCAAATTCTATCCTGGGCAGAAAGCAACCTGAAGTCCCTACCAGGAGCCTGGAAAGCATTGCACCCATGATAAGCAGATCGCAGGTGCCATGCAGCCGTCCTGCAGGCTGTCAGTGTAAGCTGTCTGCTAGTATTTTTGGACCCCTTACACAGCTTTAGGCCTGGGCCCGCCCCCCCGAGACTGACCACCAACATTCCCCAGGGTTTGCCCACAGGCCATCCCAACGAATCCAAACACCCGTCACCTCACCTTTTACGCACATATGTCAGCGCTCCCCCCCCCCCCCCACACCTGTATATTAGGGTTGCCACCTTTCTGGGATTCACCCGGACAGTTCGGGTTTGGAATCGTGTCTGGGTTTCAAACTGCCTGAAACCCGGACACATTGTTCAGACTGGACTGTGGCTTCTCAGCAGGGTTGCTGGCTTCAGATGTCTAAGGTGGGAGTGTCTGTTACAATCTCACACTGTCCAAAGCCAATACTAACAATCCCCCCCCCCCCCCCCCCCCATACACACACACACACACACACACACACACACACACACGGAGAGGAGAGAGGGCTTGCTTTGTTCCTCTTCCTCCTGCCCCTACCCCTCTGTGTCTGCCCACACTTCAATCCCCAGCGCTGTGCCTTATAAAAGGAAAGTGGGGTTGGAAATTTGAAGTCCAGCAGTCTCGGATACATCTGGATGAGGTGCTGACTGCCAAGGGGTGAGTGAGCTCACCATCCATATCTGTCTGTGATTGAAGTCTCCCCCTTCTCTCTCCTGCCTCTGAGTGAGTACACTAAGGTAAATCACATCAGAGGTCCCCGTTACACCAGAAGCCACAGGGTTCCCCTTTACATCAGAGTTCTCAGTGTTCCCCCTTAAATCAGGGTTCCCAGAGCATCCCTTATGTTAGAGTCCCCAAAGTTCTCCCTTACATCAAAGTCTGCAGAGTCCCCCCCCCCCCCCGTACAGTGAATGGGAACTCTGCAAGTTTAGATGTAAAAGGGAAACTCTGTAGACTCTGATGTAAAGGGGGACTCTTGTGATTAACTTCATATGATTAGAAACGTTATTTAATTGCAAAACATATGTATAGTTTATACCAATAAAAAAATTGCTGTGCGCCGCTAAAGTGTTTGGGTTTGACTTGAAGAAAAGGTGGCAACCCCACCTGACCCTGTCCTGGTGCCATACTCGCACAGGTACTCATTGATGGCCCTCTGCTGTGTGTGCAGCCGCTGCAGCATTGTCAACGTTGAGTTCCACCTGGTGGGCATGTCACAGATTAGGCGGTTCTTGGGCAGGTTGCATTCTCTTTGAATGTCAGCCAGCCGAGCACTGGCATATGACCAGCGGAAATGACCACAGACTTTCCTGGCCTGCCTCAGGAGATCCTGTAAGCCCGGGTACTTGCTCAAGAACCGCTGCACCACCAAATTCAGGATGCGAGCCAAACAGGGCACATGGGTCAAGTGTCCCTGTCGGAGGGCGGAGAGGAGGTTGGTGCCATTGTCGCATACAACCATTCCTGGCTGAAGCTGGCATGGTGTCAACCACCTCTGAGCCTGCCCCTGCAGAGTTGACAGAATCTCTGCCCCAGTGTGGCTCCTGTCCCGTAAGCAGACCAACTCAAGCACCACATGGCATCTTTTTGCCCAAGTGCTTGCGTAGCCCCTAGAACGCCTATGGAGCACCACTGGTTCAGAGGAGAAACCTGCAGAGGAAGAGGAAACAGAGAAAGAAGAAGAGGAGGGGGTGGAGGCGAGAGCTGTGGCAGACTCACCACTAGCATTTTGGTGGCAGAACAAGCTCCAACAATACTGAACCCTGTCCTGCTTCCTTCCCAGCTGCCAGCAGAGTTACCCAGTGCATTGTGAAAGAAAGGTAATTTTCCTGTCCATGCCTGCTGGACCATGAGTCAGCAGTAATATTCACTTTACTGCTGACCGCCCTGTCCAAAGAGGCCAAGACATTGCCTTCCACATGCTGGTAGAGAGCCGGAATCGCCTTCCGTGAAAAGAAATGGCATTTGGGAACCTGCCACTGAGGTACCGCACATTCCACAAATTCACAAAAGGGGGCAGTTGCAGTGCTAGCAATTTGGCCAAGCTAGCATTCAGATGCTGAGCATGTGAATGGCTGGGACCAAATTTATTTTGATGGTTTAGCAACTGGGGTAGGGAAATTTCCCTGCTAAAATTGGATGTTGGTGTACCGCAAGTATTTGGGATACCTATTTCTATACCTTCATTCCTCTCAGTGCATGTTTCTGAGAGGACTGAAGTTATAGTGGGGTTGGAAATCCCAGTTGATGAGGAGCAAGGAGAGGTCCGTCTTGTTCTTTGATGTGGGTCTTTTAAGTGCTGTTGCCAACGGACTGCATGGGAGGTCGTCATATGTCTGGTCAAGCATGTGGTGCCCAAGCAGCTGCTGTTTTGGCCACGCTTGATACGCTTCAGACATATGTTGCAAACAGCAACGGTGTGATCTGCTGCACACGTGTCAAAAAAAGCCCACACCAAAGAACTTTTCAAAATAAGTGGGGAGTCAGCAGCACCTTGCACCTGCTTAGCTGTGCGGTGTGATGCAATAGGGTGGCTGCCCTTAAGCTGCCCCCTGGAGGGCATCCTGCCTCCTCCTCCTCTCTCCTATAAGGCACCCAAGTACAATCAGTGACCTCATCATCCCCTCCCTCCTCGTCACTGGAGCAAACTTGGCAGTATGCTGCAGCTCGGGGAACATGACTGCCAGTTTCTTGACCTTCTTGGGCACCCCCTCTCTCTAGGCTGACATTACTCCCTACCTCAACCTGGGTACCATCATCAGAGCCTTCAAATCGCTGTGCATCCTCCTGCAGCATGTACCGGACACTGTGGCCAAATAGTTCGGGGGCTCCTCCGTGCATGATGGTGGGGCTAGGGAATGAGTGACTGTTGACATGGAGCCCATGGAATAGGCCGCTTTGGCAGCTGCATTTGCAGGCAAACTACTCTGAGCCTGGGTGACAGAGGATGAGGCGGGCTTTGTTATCGATTCCACCAACTCTTCTGCATGTTGTGGCTCAATAACACGGCCAGCTGCAGAAAAAAAGGACAAGCATGCTCCACGGCCACCTGCTAAGGATGCACCGTGTCCACGACCAGCACTGTCGACTGTAGACACAGAGCCTGCTTGCCCTCTTTTAGTGGCCTATGAGCGTCTGCCTCTCCTTGGTGGCCTTCCAGGCATGCTGTAAATTTTGTTTAGCAAAACCACACTGTACACTGAAAAGTAGTAGCAAGTGCACTATGGGTGCATGGTACTGTGTACACCAACAGAAGCGTAATAACAACTATGGGTGCACTGTATGTATTGTGTACACCACCAGGAAAGTAGTAGCAACTGCACTATGGGTGCACAGTACTGACTGTATATACTGTATATATTAAATACACTGAAGCTAACTGAATAACCTGCCTGCCTGCTCAATCTAAATTACAGTCTCTCAGTCCACGCCAACAACACACTACACAGGGCTGACGTGCAGGCAGCCTTATATAGTGTCGGGTGTGGACTTAGTCCCCCTGAGCCATGATTGGCAAAATGACCCTGCCTTTGGCCAATTATGTCTCTCTTAGCTGAGGGTGCTGGGATTGGCCAAAGCATGCAGGTCATGGTGCATACTTTGGCCAATCATCATACAGCAATGCACTGCGCTCCTGCAGTGCATTATGGGCCGTTATGCGCCACTCAAATTTGGCGCGAACGGCCCATAATGTTCGGTTTTCGACGAACGGGCGAATAGCCAATGTTCTAGTCTAACTCATGTTCAACCCAAACATAAAGCTCATCCCTATTCACCACAGCTACAGCGCGTCACTTATCACCACAGATACAGAGTGTCACCTGTCACTACAGATACAGCGCATCACTTGTCAGCCCCGGAAGATTTTACCCCCTTCCTGACCAGAGCACTTTTTGCGATTCGGCACTGCGTCGCTTTAACTGACAATTGCGCGGTCGTGCGACGCTGCACCCAAACAAAATTGACGTCCTTTTTTTCCCACAAATAGAGCTTTCTTTTGGTGGTATTTGATCACCTCTGCGTTTTTATTTTTTGCGCTATAAACAAAAAAGAGCGACAATTTTGAAAAAAAAAGCTAGATTTTTTACTTTTTGCTACAATAAATATCCCCAAAAAATATATAAAAAAATTGCAATAAGCGTATATTGATTGGTTTGCTCAAAAGTTAAAGCGTCTACAAAATAGGTTATAGTCTTATGCCATTTTTATTATTAATTTTTTTTTTGCTAGTAATGGCGGCAATCTGTGATTTTTATTGTGACTGCGACATTATGGCGGACACATCAGACACTTTTTTAGGACCATTGTCATTTATACAGCAATCAGTGCTATAAAAATGCATTGATTACTGTGTAAATGACACTGGCAGGGAAGGGGTTAACCACTAGGGGGCGATCAAGGGGTTAAGTGTGTCCTAGGGAGTGATTCTAACTGTGGGGGGATGGGCTCACTAGAACATGACAGAGATCACTGTTCCCGATGACAGGGAGCGGTGATCTCTGTCATGTCACTAGGCAGAACGGGGAAATGCCTTGTTTACATAGGCACCTCCCATTCTGTGGCTCCATGACACGATCGCTGGGAGACCCGCGGGCACGGTCACCCTGTACGCGGTGGGTGTGCTCGTCTCTGGGCACCCACTAACCCTGCCAATTAAAGGGGATGTACAGGTACGCCCATTTGCCCACCGCTGTCATTGCGCCGACGTATATAGGCACGCAGCGGTCAGCAAGTGATTAAGCGCTTTCTTGACAACAGCACAACACTTCTTTTTTCTTTTTATGTGTTTTGATGTCGGCGTGTGCAATATTGTGAGTCAATTTTATATCACGCTGAGCGCAGAATGCACCTATTCAAATTTTACTTTTTATGACTACTTCTTCCTTTCTCCCCTTAATATTTTTGTTTTGCTGATTTTTATTTTTAACCCTTTATATCAACCTATCACATTTGTGTTCTTTTGTGATTGTAGCGCCAAATAAAGAAAAAAAACGCTTTCAGAAACATGATTTTATAAAAGTGACCAATCGCAGAATAAAAATTCTGGTTAAACCTTAATTTTATTTTTTTATTTATTTTTTAACCCTTAGGGTGCATTCACAGCTCTGCGTTTCGAAACGCAGGCAGATTTGCCGCAAATCTGCCCACGATTTTTAAAACGCCCAGACGTGAATGAAAAAAGTCGCAAAAAAAAACGCACATTTGAGATGCCATTTATTTGAATAGCACCTAAAATCGCGATGCGGTTCTGCCACGATTGTCATGAGATATTATTATTATTATACAGGATTTATATAGCGCCAACAGTTTACGCAGCACTTTACAATATAAAAGGGAGACAACACAGTTATAATACAATAAAATACAAGAGGATTAAGAGGGCCCTGCTCAGAAGAGCTTACAATCTAATAGGGTGGGGCAGGTGGTACAAAAGGTTGTATCCTTTGGGAATGAGCTGATGGAAGTGGTAGGAGATAAACTGCAATCGTGTGAAGCATGTCTGCCAAAAGAAGCTCCTGAAGTTTTTTTTCTTGGCCGACAAGCTTCGCACGATGCGGTTTTTGCCACGATTGCAGCGTGATTTTGTCGCGCGACAATCATGGTAGAATCGCGCTGATATTTTAGGTGGCATTAGACATGTGCAGAACAAAAAAAATTGTTTTGTTTCGTTATTTACATAAATTTGTTTAGATAAATTTGTTTAATCACTTCCGGACCGCCGCACGCCGATGTACGTCCAAACTTTGGTGGCGGATATCGTTGTTATGGCAGCAGCTAGCTGCCATAACCCCGGTATCTCCGTTTTCATGTGGTGGTCGGCTTTCAGATAAAAGTGGTCTCTGCAGCGGATTCGCTGCAAGATCACTTTTATCGGTGGAGGGAGAGGGGCCCCCCTCCCGCCGCGATCCGGTGCCGGTGCGATCGCGTCCTTCTCTGTGCTGTGCCTGGAGACTAGTGAGGCTAAGATGGCGCCCACTCGTCTCCATGACAATGCTGGGCGGAAGCGACGTCCAAATGTCTCTTCCGCCCATACGTCTTAAAGGCACATTTTTTTCAATGTCATTTTTTTCAATTACTTTTTTTTTTTAATTGCATTTTAGTGTAAATATGAGATGTGAGGTCTTTTTGCCCCCCAGATCTCATATTTAAGAGGACCTGTCATGCTTTTTTCTATTACAAGGGATGTTTACTTTCCTTGTAATAGGAATAAAAGTGACACTTTTTTTTAAACAGTGTAAAAATAAATAAAATAATCTAAAATAAATAATAAAAAAAAAAAAAAAAACCCGTCCCGACAAGCTCGCGCGCAGAAGCGAACGCATACGTGAGTAGCGCCCGCATATGAAAACGGTGGTCAAACCACACATGTGAGGTATCGCTGCAATCGTTAGTGCGAGAGCAATAATTCTAGCCCTAGAACTCCTCTGTAACACAAAACATGCAACCTGTAGAATTTTTTAAACGTTGCCTATGGAGATTTTTGAGGGTAAAAGTTTGACGCCATTCCACGAGTGGGCGCAATTTCGAAGCGTGACATGTTGGGTATCAATTTACTCGGCATAACATTATCTTTCACAATATAAAAAAATTTGGGCTAACTTTACTGTTGTCTTATTTTTTTATTAAAAAAAGTGAATTTTTTCCAAAAAAAGCACGCTTGTAAGACCGCAAGTACTGTGTGAAAAAAAAGTATTGCAATGACCGCCATTTTATTCTCTAGGGTGTTAGAAAAAAACAATATATAATGTTTGGGGGTTCTAAGTAATTTTCTAGCAAAAAAACCTGTTTTAAACATGTAAACACCGAAAATCCAAAACGAGGCTGGTCCTTAAGTGGTTAATTAGTCTAGTTAAATTTGTTTTGTTTATATGTATTTGAATTGATTCGGATTAGAGTTGTTTAAATTCGATTTGTTTAAATTCGGTACTATTGTAATTTGGAAAATTCGGATACATCCGAATTTCTGAAAAACGAAAATTCATCCGAATTTTCAATTCGGAACGAAACGAACCGCACATGTCTAGGTGGAATTTCAAATGAATGGGATCTCAAATGTGCGTTCTGCGATTTGTCGTTCACACCTGGGCGTTGTGAAATCGCGGGGCAGGGTGGCGGCAAATCTGCCCTCCGCGACTCCAAACGCTGACGTGTGAATGCAGCCTAAAATTTGTAGTTACATTTTAAGGTGATCTCAAATCAACCTCCGGGAAAAATTCCTATTACTAAGTGATCGGCTGAACCGCCATTGGTTGGGATTGAGCAGGATTTGGTGAACTTCAAAGTTTGGATGCCGAACCTGAACCCCGCTAAAATCAGTCAAGGCCAAATAGGTTGAATTCACATTTTCTGTTCTAATAGGCAAGGGGGTATGAAAAAAAAATGGCATGGGGGAGGAGGAGGTGGGCACTGCCCTGGGGAACATGTACCAATGCAAAATATATATATTTTAAATTATATTCGGCCAGAAGTGATTTTTCTTAATACTGTCTATATACTGTATATATACCGTGGACATCATCTTGCACTTCTGGGTCTGGGTCTGGGGCATGCGCACACACCACCGGTGGCCTGCTCCCGCTATGGTTAGACACAGCGGGAGCTGATCGGTGGGTACAGCAGACTTGATGTCCGCCGGCACCCGCCAATACTGTACACGGGCAGAACGGCGGTCTGCCTATTTCAACAAGGCAGATTGCTGTTCTGTCACTACAGAAGACATGGATCCTGGGTCTCTGCTAAGCAGGAACACAGATCCATGTCTTCCGCTAGTACAAGCTCCTCCCACACAGTAGTAAAGCACTCCCTAGGCACCCATGCTATGAGGAAGGCTCCGGGCGAAACGCGTCAACACGATAGGTGTAGCACTGCTGTAATGCCAAATAAAGATTTGTGAGAAGCAGCAATCGTGTTGCCAGCATTTTAGTTAACCCTTTGAATGCCCCTGATGTTAGCCCCTTCCCTGCCAGTACAGTGACAGTGCATATTTTTAAGCACTGATCGCTGTATTAGTGTCACTGGTCCCCCAAAAAAGTGTCAGTGTCCGAACGCAGTACCGCTAAAGTCGCTGATCGCCGCCATTAATATTAATTCTAATAAATAAAAATGTCTCATAGTTTGTAGACGCTATAAATTTTGCGCAAACCAATCATATACAAATATACACTTATTGTTTTCTTTTGTTTTTTTTTTACAAAAACATGTAGCAAAATACATATTTGGCCTAAATTGATGAAGAAATTGAAATTTGATTTTTTTTCTTATTGGATATGCTTTATAGCAGAAAGTAAAAAAAAAATTTTTCTTCAAAACTGTCTCTTTTTTTGTTTATAGCACAAAAAATAAAAACTGCAGAGATGATCAAATACCACCAAAAGAAAGCTCTATTTGTGGGCATGCCTGCGCAATTGTCAGTTAAATTAAAGCAGTGCCGTATTGCAGAAAAATGGCCCGGTCATGAAGGGGGGTAAATCTTCCGGAGGTCAAGTGGTAAAGTGAAACAATAAAAATATTCAATTCCTTTAATCACTTCGGCTCCGGAAGATTTACCCCTCTACATGACCAGGCCATTTTTTGCAATACGGCTACGGCTTTACTTTAACTGACAATTGGGCGTGTGACGACATACCCAAATAGCCCACAAATAGAACTTTCTTTTGGGGGTATTTGCGGTTTATTTGTTTGCTCTATAAACAAAAAAGAGCGATAATTTTGAAAAAAAAAATATTTTTTTACTTTCGGCTATAAAGCATATCCAATAAGAAGAAATACAAAAATCTAATTTCTTCATCAATTTAGGCCAATATGTATTCTGCTGCATGTTTTTGGTAATAAAATAAAAATCCCAATAAGCGTATATTGATTGGTTAGCGGAAAAGTTATTGCGTCTACAAACTATGGGATATTTTTATTTAATTTTTTTTACTAGTAATGGCGGCAATCAGAGATTTAAAGCGGGGCTGTGACATTGCAGCAGACAAATCAGACACTCACTGACACTAATACAGTAATCAGTGCTAAGAAAACATGCACTGTCACTGTACTGACACTGGAGGGAAGGGGTTAACGTCGGGGGTGATAAAAGGGTTAAATGTGTTCCTAGGGAGTGCTTTCTCCCTGTGTGGGAGGCGCTTGTACTAGTGGAAGACAGATCTGTGTTCCTCTTGAGCCCTTCTTGTCCAGAGTGAATAACCGATCGATGCCATTGATCCTTATAGCTAAGCTGAGCCCCTCAATCTTAATAGCTGAAGTCCTCCGCCCCCCTTTATTACTTCAAATGCCCTTTGCTGAACTCTTAACAATTCAACAACATCCTAACTGAGGATTGGTGACTTAAACTGAACTGCATATTCAACATGAGGATGAACCAATGCTTTGTAAAGAGGTAGAGCGATCGATTTATCTCTGGAATGTGGGCCCTTTTTTAAAGCATGACAGTAATTTGCTACCTTTGTTAGTTGCAGCTTGACATTGCATGCTATTTCTAAGTCTGCGATTTACAAGCACCCTCACATCCTTTTCTATCACTGATTCTCCTAATGAGTATTTTTTGCACAACTTCTTAATATTTTTTGCAATATTTCTCAATACTGAACCTTATCTGCCACTGGTGGCGGCCTGTGCACTGTGGGCGCACGGGCACTGCCCCCCCCCCATCCATGCGCCTGGCCCCTTTCAGGACGCCAGACGCATGGATTCCTATGGCGGGGGCGGGAGGGGGTGGTATTTTTTGAAGCACCTAATTAGAGTCAGAGGCTCTAATAGGCTTCAAAATAGGGTGGGCTCGGGGCGTAGAGAGTGCGCCCTGATCCCACCCAATTGTGTGACCATAGCAAATTAATATTCGCTATTTTCACACTAACCTTCCTTCCCGCCAATCAGGAGGCAGGACATCAGACCTGCTTCCTGATTGGCCAGAGCGCCAGGCCACCCTATTGGATGCCTGGCGCTTAGGAAGAGGAGCGAGGAGAGAGGAGAGCCGCCGCTCTGAGTGGATCTCAAGCTGACAGTGCTTCAGTAAGTCCCCAAATTGGCAGTCATGTTCCCCCCAGCCACAGCATATTGCCAAATTGGCTCCAGTGATGAGGATGGAGGGGATGATGATGATGAGCTCACTGACGCAACTTGGGTACCGGATAGAGCAGAGGAGGAAAGTGAGATGAAGGCACAACCCCAACAAGGCAGGATGTCCTCCAGAGGCAGGATTCATGAAAGTGTAGAGTGCAGCCACTGTATTCCATCAGATTGTTATCTCTCGGCCCACTTCCCATAGCTCAGCTTTTTTAGCACATGTGCAGCCGATTGCACTGTTGCAATCTCTGGTACAAGCAGATCAAGCGTGGCAAAAACACCAGCCATTTGGGTACCACATGCATAAGGCATTTAACCTCCCATTACTCAGCACAGCACCAGCTGTAGAGAATAGCAGGCAAATTTCTGTGCTCCAGCTGCTGCAGAACATGCAAAACAACGCATGTGAATTCCCCACAGGGGAACCCCGAACCAAAAATTAAACCACGTGGGGGTCCCCCTAAATTCCATACCAGGCCCTTCAGGTCTGGATTTTATGGGGAACCCTGCGCAAAAAAAAAAAAAAAAAAAAGTGGGGTCCCTCAAAAATCCATACCAGACCCTTATCCGAGCACGCAGGAAAAGGGGGGGGGGGGGACGAGAGAACGCCCCCCCTCCTGAACCATATCAGGCCACATGCCCTCAACATTGGGAGGGTGCTTTGGGGTAGCCCCCCCAAAACACCTTGTCCCCATGTTGATGAGGACAAGGGTGTTCCGCGGCATTAGAATTTGCTGCAAACACCCCAAATTGTTCGCTGAACAGCTGATGTTCAAGTCGAACTCGAAGCTCATCCCAATCTACCACTGCAGCTGCTCTTTTTTGTATACAAATTTACACAATTGGCCCTTGTGAAATTGTATTTTTCAGCATGTAATGGTTACTGTAGAAAAGTTTAGGATTAAAGCTGCATACACCATACAATCTGGAGCCAAAAAAAAAAAAAAAAAAAAAAAAGTTTGAGCAGAAAATTTACTACTTTACTGAAGATCCAAGAATTTAGGGCCAGTTCACAGACTATCCAGCCTGCATATTTTTGATACATTTCCACCCCCCCCCTTAGGGTTAAGGACGTGTGCTATTCAGCCAGCAGTGACTCGCTATCAAATACATAAATCAATCCAAGTCAGTTTAGCACTAAATAAAAAAAGATTGATCAGACACAATAGAGCTCATTGGATTTTATTTGAAATGTGGATGACATTTCTAATACATGAACTACTGTAAGCAAAGCACAATGTAGATCTACAAGAGCAGCAAGGATTAAATAATTCACTTCATTGTTCACTATGGCCATTTCACAGATCCTGGATATGGACATGTGAGATTCTTCATTTTAGTATGATGGACTTGAGCTGGAAGTCTTTCATGGCCATGTATGAGATCGCCTCTATGGGAAAGCGGACTGGAAAGGAGAGAGGATTTCCGGTAGGCAATTGTATGCTGATCTTGTCTTCCTCAAACTGGAAGCAAACCTGTAAGAAAAGGAGGAGGTGGCACAGGGTCAGCTTGCTGGACTATAAAAAGTCAATGAGTGATGGCCAGAGACACAAGGACTTTACCACCATACTGTTCATGTCAACAAATATCTTTCCACAAGACAATATATGCACATAGCTTATCTTAAGCATTTGTGTGGCAGGAGAAAAACAAAAACACTTCAATGTACTAGTGACAGGGTCTCAGAGGACGGTGTATCTGTCAGAATAATGACTGGGGCCCTCAAGAGGTCAATAGCTGGAGTCCAGGTATGCCAGCCATCACCCAGGGTTTCATTGAGTTTTGGCCAGTTACCCTCACCATTTGACAGTGCCTGCTTATACCCGCCCCCCCCAAACACATGAATGGCTTTACCTGAAGATGTAAAGGGTTTCTCTGTAGCAAAAAGGTTGAGAAAGGCTACTGGATGCCATGCCAGCTTAACATGCCGAAGGAGAGAACAGTGCCACAGCTGAGCACTGAGATGCTGGCATTTCAGTGAATCCTAGGGGGCAGGGCTTAATGTTGAAGGGGGCTGAGCTTAGAATTTGATGTGTGCATAACAATGGGAATGTTAGGATTCTCGGGAGTTTAAATTATCTGCAGACCACCATGAACTAACCATCTCTGCAAAGCATATCATTCTTTTACACGTAAACCCATCTCCCCCTTCCAGGGCCCCCCCAATAGAGGTCTGTCCTGATAAGAGCCTCATCTGCCACAGCTCCAATTTATAAAAGTCCTTGACAGGTGTCCCATCTACTATGAATGACTTGGGGTAAAAATATGATTATTCTGGGTCAGTCATTTCATATGCGACCACATATAGAATTAAGCCTGGTTACTTCTAAAGAATTCTGCACCAAAGATGAACAGAGTAATCACCAGCAGTAATATCCATTGCCTTTACCCACCCCATGTATCCCCCTGTATTCCTCTCAATCACCCCCTTTGCTGTATCCTACCTCTCCAGCACACACATTGGTCCCTTCATAACAGTTGTAGCATGATGCTGATGAGCTTCAGTTGCCAGCCAGCTTCCTAATACTCCCTAGATGGAGCCTTAACAGGGGATTTTATAGTGCCATGCTCCATTTCCTGATCCCCATTCCCTCCTCTTCCTACAATTATCTCAAACATACCCAACACATTACACAAACCGAGACTTCTGAGAAGAAGTGATCTGACCAACAGCAACCATTTGCTAGGACACACACCTCTATGTGGGAGGCTCTTATCCTTCAGAAGATGAGCTTAACCAGTTACCAACTGGCCAAATGACGGCTGCAGGGCGGTTGGATATTTCTGGGATAACTCACGTACAGTGACGTCCTCCCGGAATCCTGCCCTAGCACCCCCTGGGGCACGCAACCAAGAACATCTGTGACCACAGCGCATCATGGTAAACGGCCGCTGATCGCAGCCACTTACCATGTGATCTCTGTCAAATGACAGAGCGATCACATGTAAACAAACCGGCATCATGTCGTCGGTTCCTCTCCCCTGTGTACCGATCGGTACAGTGTGAGAGGGATTGGATGGCAGCAGCACTGTGGGCTGGATCTGTAGTGCCCACAGCACTGCTCTGAAAATTGCAGTCACATCCATACCCAGCCATGCTTGGCCTCTGTATGTGGCCAGGCTGTTGAAGTCTTACACATGTGGTATCGCCATACTCAGGAGGAGTAGGAGAATCTATTTTGGGGTGTCATTTTTGGTATGTACATTTTATGTGTTAGAAATATTGTATAAAGGGACAACTTTGCGTTTAATTTTTTTTTTATTTATTTATTTATTTTTTAAGCGTCACCTATGGGGATTTTTAAGTAGCGAAGCTTGGCGCCATTCCATGAGCTTGTGCAATTTTGAAGGGTGACATATTAGGCATCTATTTACTTGGCGTAACGTCATCTTTCACATTATGCAAAAATATTGTGCAAATTAACTTTTTTTTTTTTTTTAAGCACAAAACTTCCCGCCCCCCCCCCAAAAAAAAAAATTATATGTTTTGGGTTCTATGTAATTTTCTAGCAAATAAATTATATTTTTACATGTAGGAGAGAAATGTCAGAATTGGCCTGGGTGCTCCAGAATGCCTTAAGGTGCTCCCTGCATGTTGGGCCTCTGTATGTGGCCACACTATGTAAAAGTCTCATATGTGGTATCGCCTTACTCGGGAGTAATAGCAGAATGTGTTTTGGGTGCAATTTGTGGTATACATATGCCGTTTCAGAAATAACCTGCTAATGACAATTGTGGAAAAAAAAAAAAATCAAATAAATCTTGATTTTGCAAAGAATTGTGTGAAAAAAAAAAAAAAACAACTTCAATAAAAACTCACCATGCATCTTTCTAAATACCTTGGAATGTCTTCTTTCCAAAAAGGGGTAATTTGGGAGGTATTCATACTTTACTGGCATGTTAGGGTCTCAAGAAATTAGATAGGTTGTCAGTACTTCAGGTGTGATCAATTTCCAGATATTGGCACCATAGCTTTTGGACTCCAAATTTCACAAAGACCAAATATACACAAATTTGTACTTATTTTTACCAAAGATATGTAGCAGTATACATTTTGGCCAACATTTTTGAAGAAAAATTACTAAATTTTAGAACAAAGTAATGCATTCTTTTTAAACCGAATTTTCAGTCTTTTTTAGCGCAAAAAAAAAAAAAAAAAAAAAAAAAAAAAAGGTGATCAAGTGCCACCAAAAGAAAGCTCTATTTGTGTGAAAAAAAAAAAAAATTCATATGGGTACAGTGTTGTATGAGTAATTGTCATTCAAAAATGTGAGAGCACTGAAAGCTGAAAATTGGTCTGGTTAGGAAGGGGGTTTAGGTGCCCAGTGGTTAAATGGACAATCATAGCAAAGTGTAAATACCCCTGACCCAAGCCATCATTGGCCGCCTACTGCATTATTCTGAGATGGATATTATGTGTCCAATATGAACAGCGATACCACATTGCCCCATCCAACATTTGTCCTGCCTCGCCCAGCATAGACTTACCGTGGTGTCTGACCCCTCCTGGAAGGGAAAGAAGCTTTCCTTCTCCTCGGCTCCCCAGACATTGTCCACCATCGAGTTCAAGATTATGGTCTTCTTAACATCAGGGGCATCAAAGCGAGGGTTAAAGTGTAGCACATAATTCTTATCACCTGTTCCCAAGTTTATGGCAAACCTAGAAAAGACAAACACATTGTTCTGCTCAGCTGACCTTGTTGGATATAGTACCGAGTCCTTCACCAGTGGTACTCCCATGGGTTACAGAGGCACCTCTGCAACTTTTAATGGCAATTCATAATAGCAAATTAAATATAAATTGGATTAGCTAATTATGAGACTTAACACTTAACAGGTTGCTTGGATTAAAAAAAAAAAAAAAAAAAAAAGGGAGTCCTGGAAAAACCATGTCCCCATACTAAAAAGATAGCCAAAGTGAACCTGTAGCCATATGGACAGTTATTTACATATTCTAAACAAGTGGTAAGAGTAGGCTTAATGCAATCCTTCAAGGGAGGATTTGTAGTCGCAGCCACTGTGGAAAAATTCATCCTGGCTAAGGAGTCACTACTAGGAGGGGGAGCTGAACTAAAAGTTAAAGCCGGGTTGAGCTGCTAAGTCACTGCTGGGAGATGGAGCAGAGAAGTCACTACTATTTTGTGCCCTTTCACTCCCTGCTGCCATTTTGACCTCTAACTAGGTATGTGATAGTGATTTCTACCGTAAATTTGAGGCTTCATTTCTCCACAGTGTCTGCAGCTATACAGGTTTGTGTCCAAGAGGAGAGAAAAGACAGAATGTTTGTCAGAATTCAGAAGACAGCTGATAAGTCAAACAAAATTTTATCCAAGATAACATTGTCACAATGTAGAAGAAAAAAAAAAAAAAAAAAAAAAAAAAAAAAAAACTGAAAGTTGCGCTGAGCAAAACAATCTGATGTCAGGTACAGTATTTGAGGGACCACAAATTCCCAGTGAGGGGTCAGTAGGATATATTGTATACAGAGCACACTTCAACTTTTGGCAAAATATTGTATTATACAGAGAGCAGATGTATATTGTATAATAAGTATCCAAGGAAAGACCCGGGACTTACTGTTTACAGTCCTCCTGAATGAAGCCCTTCACCTCTATGGAGTGACCGGGTTTGAGGCTGAAGTTACACAAGACAACACCCTGTATAGGAGAAAAGGAGAGAATTATTACACCCTGTATAATAGACAAGGGGGATGATTATTACACCCTGTATAATAGACAAGGGGGATGATTATTACACCCTGTATAATAGACAAGGGGGGTGATTATTACACCCTGTATAATAGACAAGGGGGGTGATTATTACACCCTGTATAATAGACAAGGGGGGTGATTATTACACCCTGTATAATAGACAAGGGGGGTGATTATTACACCCTGTATAATAGACAAGGGGGGTGATTATTACACCCTGTATAATAGACAAGGGGGGTGATTATTACACCCTGTATAATAGACAAGGGGGGTGATTATTACACCCTGTATAATAGACAAGGGGGGTGATTATTACACCCTGTATAATAGACAAGGGGGGTGATTATTACACCCTGTATAATAGACAAGGGGGATGATTATTACACCCTGTATAATAGACAAGGGGGATGATTATTACACCCTGTATAATAGACAAGGGGGATGATCATACATTTTACAGTTATTGATCCTGAGTACAGTTTGGGATTTGTGGGTCACAATCAGACCCTTTGTGTGGGGGAGGGGAGGGAGCTCAGACATCCCCAGCAGATCACAAATGTCTTCTAATGACAGATCAATGACTGACAATATATACATTTTCTTTTATAATGTTCATGTATGCCGGCTGGCGAGACCTTTATACAAGTTATAGGCCTATCTCCAGACAGTGCCAATTACTGACCAGCACAAGGCCTGCCCAGTATTCATATTTAGTAATTATTATATACTTGTGTGTACAGTATGAAATTAATTCTGGTCAGCATGTTAGCCTGGAGTACCGCCCTACCCCACCCCCACCCTGCATGGAGAGAGGTAATGATCTGCCACAATGGAGCAACACAGAGGGGCTGGACATGTCACAACTCAGAATAGGACCATTATACCTATACCCAGCTCTGTGCCAGGATATCAAAACACATTCATCACACCCTAAATAATGCAAATAAAGTGGAAGGACAAGAACTAAAATCCTGACCTACACCCAGCAATCAACCTATGCCCACACCACCACCAGGAATCTTACATCCACCACTTCCCACACAACCCATTTTCTCAGCTTTTGCAGCTTCCATCGGTGCTCATACTCACATCACATCACACTCAAACACTATTCCTTCCACTTACCATCCCCAACAGCACTATTTGCATGACAGCCCAAATGCATCAACCAACAGCACCACACCCAACAACCCTACATCAACCCATGTCCTTACCCATCAACCCTATACCCACCACTATACATACTTTGCAACCCAACCTTCCCACACCATGCAGCAATACACCCACCACTGCCTTCAGCCCACACAACCCCTTTTCTCAGCTTCCATCGGTGCTCATACTCACATTATCTGCCATTCTGCTTCCTTATCAGACAAACTTGTGATCAGCTGCACTTCTACCTCTTCATATATAGGAGGTCTGCTGAGGGCGGAGCCAGTCAGGAGGGAGGAGTCACCCCGCCCAGTGCTCCCTGGACTGAGAATTGTTCCAGAAGCGATCATTACAGAGAATGAATGAAATGTGGATCCGGTGTGACTGAGCATGGGGCGTCCATCGTCACTCTGCTGGGATGTCACCACTCACCACAAACAGCAAGGGGGCAAAAGATGACTATCCTCAAAGTCATTTCTACTACACAAAGGGGGAGATTTACTAAAACTGGAGAGTGCAAAATCTGGTGCAGCTGTGCATGGGAGCCAATCAGCTTCTCACTTCAGCTTCTTCAATTAAGCTTTGCCAAAAAAATCCTGGAAGCTGATTGGTTTCTATGCAGAGCTGCACCAGATTCTCTACTCTCCAGTTTTAGTAAACCGACCCCAAAGTAACAATTTCCATTCCCTGCCCCCACCTCACATCCCGATACCAACCACTACATCCCCACCAGCAACATTATACTGATACACATGACATCACATGAGACGCATGACATCACATGAGACACATGACATCACATGAGACGCATGACATCACATGATACACATGACATCACATGAGACGCATGACATCACATGAGACACATGACATCACATGAGACGCATGACATCACATGAGACACATGACATCATATGAGACACATGACATCATATGAGACGCATGACATCACATGAGACACATGACATCACATGAGACACATGACATCACATGAGACGCATGACATCACATGAGACACATGACATCACATGAGACACAAAAGAAACATAAAAACTAAAATAAGTGACAGCAGAATAAAGACCAAGTGCTCCATTTTTTAAAATTTCAGTAAAATATTCCTTTCTAAGATGAGTTTGGAACTTTCCTCCAGTTAGTTGGAGGTCATGTCCCGTGTTCTTCATCTTGGCTTCATATTGGAAATCCCGCCCTCCAGATCCTTATTCCCCCTCTTGATGTATAAAGGTTCTGGTCATGTCCATCCTTTCCCTTCTTTCCTCCAGACTGTACATATGAAGTCTCTGCAGTCTCTCCTGATATGTTTTATCCCTTAACTCCTTCACCACCAGAACTCTCCTCATGGCCGGTCACACTCGTCCTGCAGGAAGATACATTCCACTACATGAACATGTGACTTCTTCATGTTTATGTGCTGCAGCGTAGAACACAGGACATGCTGGATTTTTGCACATTTACATGCATTATGTGGGCCGATTGAAATAAATGATATATTTCGATATCATGTAGTGTTGTGTTTGTTCTTCTGTCTCACCTATATGTATTTTTTCTGTTGTTCTAAACTGTATCAGGTTACTGTTCTGTTGTATGCTGACATCTAGTGATAGTTTAGGGCAACTACAACTTCTTTAGTTATGTGATTTGCTATCTCCCTGTGTCCTCCCCTCCTGTTTAGTGCTAGTTAGTGTAGTCTTAGCTACACACTCCCTGTTTCTACCATAGTCCCTCAGTCAGTGTTAGTTCTTCCATGAGACACAGTGCAGGAAAGTCATTGTCTTCTTACACTTTAAAGACTGGACACACATCCTCTGTACTGTTCTTATCTGTAGTAAAATGGCATTCCATTATTGATGAGGAAAGCTGCCTGTGGATGGCGCCAGGTCAGCAGGTGATTATACTGTCTGGGCGGACTATTGAAGTATGGTAATGCATAAAGCAGCATTGGAAACAGAACACAGATTCACCATGAAAACTTCCTGTTACTGCTGATACAAAGTCTGAATTGGCTTCACAAATAGTTGAATATATCTTTGTATGGATTGTGCATTGAGAAAAGTACATTATTATTTAGGGGCCAAGTAAACAATTCTATGGGGCTGCCCATGGCCGTCATGTTGTGTTTGGACTTGCTGCAATATGGATGATGTGCTGGTGTTGGAAACCTGAACTCCGACCCGCCATCAGAACCGGCCGCTCCATATAATCCATGGCCACTTCAGGAGCCAAGAACCTACCTCACAGCAGGGGGGGTAATACACACTGCGGTATATGTCAGAGCTATATACATGTATAATAATAATAGTTTGTGACTGTGGGGGGGAGGGGACATTAGAGTGTAAGCTCCTCTGGTACAGAGACTGATGTGATTGGTTCAGTGTTCTCCGGGTGTATTGGAATATCTGTGCATATGGCTGTGATCATCATGGGACATCTGTGTACCTGGGTATGGGTGGCTTGTAGATCTCGGGGTAAATAACGGGTGGGAAGAGAGTAAAGTTGGCAATAGACGGGCAGATTTTTCCTGAGTAAGGGAAGGACCTCACCTGTCTTTATCCTCAGTCGGGTCGGGACGACTCGTAGGGAAATCTCCGGGGATCGGAGGAGGATCATGTTTTCTCCTCATCAGTACAGAAATGTCCCTGGGGGACAGATAACACCTCTCGGCCTCGGACAGCGGCAGACATAAATTCCAATTATAATTGTTCAGATATTTCCTTAAGGCTAAATTGTATTCTGTTAACGATATTAGATAAACAAGAGCCACATCAATACAGAAGACTTCTTTCATGTCCATCAATCATCATTAGATACTTCTTGTATTGCCACGAAAACCCCCGTTGCATCAGAGGGGGGCGGGGTCACCCACGCACGTCATGGGTGGCCCCGCCCTCAGCTATTTAAGAACTGTCACGGCAGGTCTAGCGTCATTCAGTGGGCTCCTCCCATGGAGGCAGATCGTGTCTTGGTGGCGTCTTTCTCCGTATCCCAGGACGAGGAAGGATTACATCGCTGGAGTTTTTTTTTCTTTTTTAATAAAGGACTTGTCCCATGCTGTGTCTGTGTGTTTTTTTACAACTTTTGATGCTTTTTTTGTGAAATGGTAGGAGTACAATGTACCCGTTACCATTTCACCAGTGCTGTATTTAGGCCTAGGGCGGCACTTTGCGGGGGGGGGGGGGCGGCGAAAAACCTGCCCCCCCCCTACCCGCCTTCCCGAGTCCCACGGCCTTCTCCCGCACAGATGCAGGCTCTGCCGGTCGGCTTCCTGTGGTGTAGATGGCGTGCTTGGCGGGGGGGGGGGTGGCTCACGCCCCCATGAGCGGCCACGGTGACTTGCTGCATTTAATTTGGTTGGGCAGAGGTGGAGCCTAAAGCTCCGCCCTCTACCCTCCTCCGTTCGGCTTTCCTGCATCGCTCGTCTCGTGCAGGGTCTGTCTGATGACAGGAGGAGAGAGAGAGAGAGAAGCACGAGGGGAACCCCCTACCCCATAGCCAGGACAGGAGGTAAAATACTGTAGATTCAATTACTATTACTCTTGTACAGTAATGGGATCACTTTATTGCAATATCATGACCATGAGAACAGATTGGCTGCTTGGGTGCATGTGCCAAGCAGCCAATCTGTGCTCAATATGGAAATGAATATACAGATCATGATACTGCAATAAAAGTGATCCATGCTACAAACTCATTGCACAGTCCACCTTCAGTGAAGGTTCATGTACTGCAAACTTTGCAGTACATGAACTTTCACTAAGAGCCCTTTCACACTGGGGCGTCGGGGCTGTTGGCGGTAAAGCACCGCTATTTTTAGCGACGCTTTACCATCGTTTTTGCAGGGGTTTTCGGCCGCTAGCGGGGCGGTTTTAACCCCCGCTAGCGGTCGAAAAAGGGTAAACAACCTGCAAAGCAGTGCTGCAGCAGTGTTTTGCAGGCAGATTTAACCCTTTTAAAACCGCCCCACTATCAGCTGTATAGCGCTGCTAAAACAACGGTAAAGTGGCGCTAAAAAAAGCACCGCTTTACCGCCGGGGCGCTTTCAGTGTGAAAAGGCTCTAAAGAGGTTAAAGCACTGATTGCTACTGATTAGGCGGCACTCTTCAGCTGTACTTATAAGGTAGCACTGATTTGCTACAGTGATGGCCATTGATGAGGCCGCACTGATGGCCCCTGATAACCTGCACTGATGAGGCTGCATTGATGGGCACTGGTGAGGCTGTGCTGATGTGCACTAGTGAAGCTGCGATGATGGGCACTGGTGAGTCTGTGCTGATGGGTACTGGCGAGACTGCTCTGATGGGCACTGGCGAGGCTGCCCTGATGGGCACTGGTGAGGCTGCCCTGATGGACACTGATGAGGCTGCATTGATGGGCACTGGTGAGGCTGTGCTGATGGGCACTGGTGAGGCTGTGCTGATGGGCACTGGTGAGGCTGTGCTGATGGGCACTGATGAGGCTGCATTGATGGGCACTGGTGAGGCTGTGCTGATGGGCACTGGTGAGGCTGTGCTGATGGGCACTGCTGAGGCTGTGCTGATGGGTAATAGCGAGACTGCCCTGATGGGCACTGATGAGGCTACGCTGATGGGCACCGGTGAGGCTGCGCTGATGGGCACCGGTGAGGCTGCATTGATGGGCACCGGTGAGGCTGCGCTGATGGGCCCGGTGAGGTTGCATTGATGGGCACCAGTGAGGCTGAATCGATGGGCACCGTTGAGGCTGAATCGATGGGCACCGGTGAGGCTGCATCAATGGGCACCAGTGAGGCTGCATTGATGGGTACTGATGAGGCTGCATTGAAGGGCAGTGATGAGGCTACACTTGGTACCCACTTTTAATGTAGAGAGAGGAAGAGGTGGAGCTCTAAGATAAAAAGGTGGAGCTTAAAAGGGAAGGGGTGTGGTTTACAGATTACAGGGCGGGACTTAAACTCAAAGGGGTTTGGCCTTGACAAGAAGGGGTGGGTCATATTTAAATTAGGGGTGCATGGGTTTAGTCAGGCCTAGGGCAGCACAAAACCTAAATACACCACTGCATTTCACACAGGGGGGGGGCCGGGATCTGGGGGTCCCCTTGTTAAAGGGAGCTTCCAGATTCCGATAAGCCCCCCATTCGCAGACCCCCACAACCCTTGAGGGTTGTGGGGATGAGGCCCCTCTCCCCATCAACATGGGGACATCCTCCCCATGTTAAGGGCATGTAGCCTGGTACGGTTCAGGAGGGGGGGCGCTATCTCATCCCCCCTTTTTTTCCTGGGGCCTGCCAGGTTGTGTGCTTGGATAAGGGTCTGGTATGGATCTTTAGGGGGACCCCCATGCCATTTTTTTTATTTTGGTGCGGGGTTTCCCTTAAAATCCATACCAGACCCTTCAGGTCTGGTATGGATTTTGAGGGGGACCCCCATGCCATTTCTTTTTAAAATTTTGGCACGGGGTTCCCCTTCATATCCATTCCAGACCTGAAGGGCCTGGTATGGAATTTGGGGGGACCCCCATGCATTTTTTAAAAAATTTTGGTTCGGGGTTCCCCTTAATATTCATACCAGACCCAAAGGGCCCGGTAATGGACTGTGGGGGAATCCCAGGCTGTTTTTATTAATGAACTTTTATGTATATTGTCGGGACCGACAATTCATTAATAGCCAGCACTAGCGCTAGCACTTTTAAGAGACTTTTTTCTTCCTTTAAAAATGTCATTTTGCTGTCAGACTGTTCTAAACATGGGAAACATGCGCCCCTTTACAGGCATACTATAGACACCCCCCAGGTACGAAATTTAAAGGAATATTACACTTTTATTGTTTCACTTTAAGCATTATTAAAATCTCTGCTCTTGAAAAAAAGGCCGTTTTTAAAACTTTTTTTGCATTGATCCATGTCCCCTGGGGCAGGACCCGGGTCCCCAAACCCTTTTTAGGACAATAACTTGCATATAAGCCTTTAAAATGAGCACTTTAGAAAAGCCTGGAGCAACAGCATGCAATGCTGTGTGCAAAGGGCGCACATGACAGTGGGAACAGTGTAACGGTTAATAGTTCTGTGCTACAGTGGAGCCGAGGGGGAGGGAGGATTAAGGGAGGGGACAGTTAAAAGGGGTTCCCGCTCTGGGAGGGACAACAGAAGATCCTGGAAAGTTCAGTGAGTAGGTTGTGCCCCACAGCATGTCTGAGCTAGATAGGCTTATGGCCCAGTTAAGGGAGGAAGCATCGGTGCGGGGTGCGGGGTGGCTGCAGGAGACGATCGCCACCACGGTCCGGGGTACCAATTCACAGGCTAGTGAGGGGGAGAGAGGCAGCACCAGAGCGCGCCGTTCCCGACCGCCTGAGCGGTTCTCTCCGGACCGCGTTCTACATTCACAGCGGCACCCGGGTGGCATGGCTGCCAGTGTCCAGGGAGGCCCCCCAGCAAAGAGAGCGGCAGGAAGAGAGCGGGTCAGCGGGCGGGCGGCCCCGACAGGTCGGGAGAAGAGCCCAGCAGTAGAGAGGACGGGAGTGAGGCCTACCTGCAGGAGACATGCGGAGAGCGCGAGCCCCGCCCCCAGGAAGAACTCCGCCATCGCTGGAGCTGCCATGCCAGGAGGGGTCCCTGGGCCTTCTGTTTCGGCGGCAGGGGACAGGCAGACTAGAGGGAGGAGCAAGACGGGCATGACATCAACAGGAGCGGAGGCTGACAGGACTGCGGTAGCCCACACCGGTCCTGGGAAGGCTGTCCGGAAATCAACGGGTGGATTCGCTGCGCGGAGGAAGGACAGGATTGCGGGTAGTGCGGCAGCCGCGGTCACCATCCCGGGCGGGCCAGCATCTGATGCGGGAGAAGAATCGGGTCGGAGCGGGAGAGAGGAGATGTCCGGATCGGAAGAGGAGACGGCCCAGCTGCCCAGGAGGATGGGGCCAGGAGAAGGCAGACGGTCGGCTGATGGGGCGACACCTATGCAGCCCGGTGAGTTACCACAAGATATTGCACATGACATTTTAAATAATGCAACAATGTCAGGAACTGGGGTTGGAGGGTCGGTAGAAATGGGGCTAGAAACTGGCATAGGAGGAGGTGCATCTGGTTTTTTGGGGTTTTTGACAGGAATTAAGGAGCTAGTGCAGAGGCTGGAGGCAGCAGAGAAGCCGGCGGGGGGACCTATAGCCGCCTGGGTACCACAGACTGGGATGGAAGTGGATAACGCAGGGCGGGGGGCCACCACACCTGCAGTTACAGCGGAGGTCACGGTGCCAGCCCAAGAGGCCGTGGCAAGTGGGGCGGCGCAGGGGAAGGACAAAGCGGCGACATCAGGGGAGGCTGCGGGGAGAAAAGATATTGTTAGGCTGGCGGACGCAGCTCGCTGCGAGGTGTATGTGTGCTACGAAGGACCGTTGGGGGCTCACCTAAAACAGGAGGTTCGGGAAAAATTATGGAAGGGTGAGTATGTAGAAATATTTTCATTATTGCCCTTAGAGAAATTCAATCTTGATAGAGTTAAGCCGGATGATTCCAAAAAGGAGGATGAGGAGAAGAGGAGGTATAGGCTGATACCTAGGACATTTACGAATTGGTTGCAAGCATTTGCAATTATGGCTAGTGTGATAGGAGAGAAACAGCCGGAACACTGTTCGGCGCTTTTCTGCTATCAGGACGCGATAGGAGAAGCGTATAGAGTATACGGGGGTACTGCATGGTTGAGGTACGATGAACAGTTCAGGTAGCGGAGAGCAGTACGCCCGGAACTACGTTGGGACCATAAAGACATCAGCCTGTGGATGCGTTTGATGACGACGGCGAGAACACTGAATCAGTTTTTTCAGGGGGGAGCCGGTGGATCGTCAACCCAGGGACATTCGGCTGGAAATAAAAAAGGGGTTTGTTGGCAGTATAACTCGGGGGCCTGTAAGTTCGGGGGAGCATGTAAGTTTAAACACGAGTGCTCAGGCTGCGGGGGAACACATCCGTCATCCAGGTGTTTTAAACAAGGAAAAGGTCGGCAGGGAGACGCTGGGAACAAAAGGGAGGACTCCGGTGATGGTGGAAAGGATGCGACCGTTTCTCGGTAAGTACCCCGACAAACAAGCAGCACGGCTCCTAGATGAAGGTTTTACAGTGGGATTTAGGATTCCGTGCAATTTATCGGCCATAACCCCAGTACCCAAGAATTTAAAGTCAGCCCTGCAACATCCGGAAGTGGTTTCGGAAAAACTACAGAAGGAGGTTGCATTGGGTAGGATGAGCGGCCCTTTTCCGGTGGCGCCAGTGGCAGACTTGGTGGTTTCACCTTTGGGAGTAGTGCCCAAAAAAGAGCCCAATAAATTCAGGCTTATTCATCACTTATCCTTCCCAAAAGGGGGATCCGTGAACTATGCCATAGACCAGGATGCGTGCTCAGTGACGTATACGTCGTTCGATGCCGCTGTAAGGTGGGTGCGACACTATGGAAAAGGAGCATTGATGGCAAAGGCAGATGTGGAATCAGCTTTTCGACTGTTGCCAGTGCATCCGGAAAGTTTTCGGTTGCTGGGGTGTCATTGGAGGGGTGGATTCTACATTGATCAATGCCTACCAATGGGTTGTTCGGTATCGTGTGCGCTTTTCGAACAATTTAGCTCCTTCGTGGAATGGGTAGTAAGGGATGTATCCGGAGTGAATTCGATAATTCACTACTTGGATGATTTCTTATGCATAGGCCCAGCCGATTCTAGAGTTTGTGCAGTGCTTCTAGCGTCACTGCAGCACATAGCAGAAAGATTTGGCATCCCATTGGCGGATGAAAAGACGGAGGGACCCTGCTCGGTCATCACGTTTTTGGGTATAGTATTAGATTCGGATGCGATGGAATGCAGGTTGCCGGGGGAAAAATTGGAGGATTTAAAAAATGAAGTGGCAGGTTTGATAGGACTAAAAAAGGTTCAACTGCGAAGGCTACAGTCGGTTTTGGGCAAGCTGAATTTTGCTTGCCGCATACTACCGATGGGGAGAGTGTTTAGTCGCCGGCTGGCGGCCAGCACGAGTGGGATAAAATCCCCAAAACACTTTGTACGTCTAGTTAAAACACATAGGGATGATCTCAGGGTTTGGCATACATTTCTAGAATCCTTTAACGGTAGGGCAATGTGGATGTCAGGACCAGTCAGTAACTTTGACTTGGAACTGTTTACCGATGCTGCTGGATCAACAGGTTTTGGGGCGTACTTTCAGGGGCAATGGAGCGCAGGTCCATGGCCATCATCGTGGGTAAAAGAAGGCTTCACGAAGAATCTGGTGCTGCTGGAATTGTTTCCAGTGGTGCTAGCGGTGGAATTATGGGGTGCATCGTTCAGGGATTTGAAAGTGCGATTTCACGGGGACAACATGGGGGTGGTGCAAGTGATAAATAGGGTCACAGCGTCATCTCCGCCGGTAATCAGGATGCTGCAGCACTTAGTGTTAAGATGCTTACAACTGAATGTTTTCATTCATGCTGTTCACTTACCGGGGGTGGAGAACGTGATTGCTGATGCGCTGTCTCGCTTCCAGTGGGACAGGTTCAGAGAGTTGGCGCCGGAAGCGGAGCAACAGGGTGTACCTTGTCCAGACTGGCTGTGGGAGATTGCACTGGCATCGTCGAGGGATGGATAAAACGGTCGGTAAGTGGGGCTACTTGGGTAGCATACACTAAGGTATGGCAGGAGTGGATGTCCTTCGTGCGAGTTTTGGGGGAGGAGCTGATAGGACAGGGAGTACGTTCACTGTTACTATATTATCTGGCAAGAAAACTGAATGAGGGTGCATCAGTATCAGTGATCAATACACAGCTGGCGGGTTTGGCCTTCCTTTTTAAGCTGCAAGGACAACCCGACGTCACCAAGGATTTTTGGGTGAAACAGGCGTTGAAGGGCTACCGGAGGGCAGCGGTTCAGCGCGATTCCAGGCGGCCAGTAACTTTTGAAATACTGGGGGGTATTTTGGAACAATTGAGGGGGGTGTGTTCGTCAGTATACGAAATTAGTTTGTTTAAAGTAGCTTTTGTGTTGGCATTTTTTGGGGCATTCAGGATAGGGGAGTTGGTTAGCCCTTCTAAAACAGTGCAAGGGGGAGTCGGCTTCAAGGAGGTTATATTGGAGGACGACGGGGTATCAATATTCCTAAGGAAGTCGAAGACGGATCAGGTGGGAAGAGGCAGGGTGGTGCGAATTTATTCCATCAAGGGATCCCCCCAGTGCCCAGCGGGTGCAGTCAGGGAATTTTTTAAAGTTAGGCCAGACTGTCAGGGCCCTTTGCTAATACATTCCAATGGAGACATGTTATCACGTTTTCAGTTCATAGCTGTTTTTAGGAAATGTTTGAGGGGGCTGGGACTGGAGGAGCGGGATTTTTCATCACATTCTTTCCGGATAGGAGCCGCAACAGAGGCGGCCAGATTGGGTATGGATGTGGAAGTAATAAAACGGATTGGGCGATGGGAATCTAACAGATTCCAATCTTATGTGCGTCCGCATCTGGCTGTAACATTGTAAGGGGTCAGGGTTGTTTGGAGTTTATTGTATGGATACGGGAGGCAATGTTGAGTATGGTTTTGTTTTCTTCTATTTTCAGGTGCGGCGCCCAGTGTGGTCTGGATTATGGGCCACTCTTATGTATGTTGGGGGGCACGAAGGGGAGACGCTCGACCTGAGGGTAGGCAGTTAGGCTTTGATAGACGGGATGTGTGTATAAAATGGTTCGGTATACCTGGGATGTGGTGGGGCAGGTTGTTTCAGGAGGTACAACGCTATGCCAATAGGGAGGGCCCTCCGGACGTGCTGGTAATACATGTGGGCGGCAATGATCTTGGCATTCGCTCAATGATAGACATCACGCGAGACATTAAATTTGACGTCTGGCGATTAACGAAGGAATTTCCAAAAATGATCATGGTTTGGTCGGACATGGTTGCCCGCATGTGTTGGAGAATGGCCAGGTCAGTGGAGGGGGTGAATAGAGCAAGGAGGAAGATTAATAGGGAAGTGAGTAAATTCATGGTTAGTTGTGGGGGGTTGGCAGTCAGACATAGGGAACTGGAATTTGAGACATGGAGGTATCTTAGACGTGATGGGGTTCACCTTAACGAGGTGGGGACGGATTTGTGGACTTTGGGAGTACAGGATGGGATACAACGAGCTATTCGGGTGTGGAGGAGCACCCAAGAGTAAGGTATTACTATTGGGATGCTGTGGCGGGCGTTGGTCTGGGCAAGGGAAGGAAGATGGCGAAAAAAGTAAGAGTGGGGATCCAACGTTGATTTGGGTCCGGAGGTTTTTTGGTTCCCGGTTAACGGAGGTTAGCCGGGAAGTGATATGGGGCACTGCAGTCACGGCAGTCTCTGAGCCAGCTTGTCAGCTTGAGGCCTATTGGAGAGTTCTTGGTTTAGGGCTGCAGTGCTATAGTGGTTATGGCCATCAGATGGATTTGAAAAAGCTATTGCTCAGACCAACGTTCTTTTCGTTAACAGTTTGCATAACAGATGTTTTTTGTGGTTTACCGTTTTTTATAGCTGACAGATTTTTATATATTTTGATATAAAGTTTATTAAGTAAAATAAAGTAGGCTGCTACGGCCTTTGTTATACTCCAGAAGCTGGTGTGGTCTCAGTTATTGGGAATAGGAGTATAAAGGTTTTTGGTATGGGTTAATAAGCATCTGTTATCCAATAGTCATGATTATTCATGTTCGTGTCCCATAGACTTTAATGGTGTTCGAACACATTTTTTGCCTGTTCGCATGTTCTGCTGCGAACCGAACAGGGGGGTGTTCGGCCCATCCCTAGTTATCATTGAAAATCATGGGGTACAACTTGTCAAGCAACTCGGAGGTCCAAAGTCGCCCAACTGTGAAACAAGTCATATATATTTTAATAGAAAGGAGCTCTCATTTATACTTGTATTTACATCAGCAGAACAAATGCAGGAAGTGATGTGTGCACATGGGCCAGAAGAAAATGTGTGGGGATGCCAAACAAATCAATGAACC
This sequence comes from Lithobates septentrionalis, assembly GCA_037952835.1. Taxonomy (NCBI): domain Eukaryota; kingdom Metazoa; phylum Chordata; class Amphibia; order Anura; family Ranidae; genus Lithobates; species Lithobates septentrionalis. The sequence goes on from JBBDGP010003888.1 coordinate 55,317, forward strand.
CCACCCACACCAAATCTAACTACCAAATCCACCCCACATTGATTAAGTACAAGTACATATCATACCCTTACCCGGAAAATGAGCCGCACCTCCTCTTTGCTAAAGAGGGACCTCGCCATGTCCACCTAGATGGAGATCCTGACCAGCACAGGAACTTCCGGGTGATTACAATGACTTATTTCTAGGTCAGAAGGTGAAACCACGCTCTTTTGATCACAGCCACGATTAGAATTTTATTATTTTTGTTTATTTGCAGATATGCAAATTTGTATTTCTACTTATGATATCTAAAGGCGTTTGATAAGAAATGGTGTCCCTGGGTTAGCAGCAGGTGAATGACAAAAACAAAAGGCCCAGTTTGAGCCCTGGTTCACACTGACAGAGGGAGGAAATCATTCAGCTGAAATCACACAATTTCATTCCGGCATGTCAGTCCCGACTGCAAGGGGAATTTCAGAGACATCTGTTCAGGTTTCTGCACTGATATCAATACAAATTGCACCCCAAAGTTGCACCAATTAAAACGGTGCAATTGCCACCACTTTGACATGTCAAATCGCACCAATATGAACTAAAGCTGACACATACAACACTTGCCTATCCATCAGCTGAATTCATTACCTGCAATTCTCCACAGCTGTTATATATATAAAGATTCCACCTTTATCATTTACTTGCAGGTGTGCGGAAGCCTAGGTTTACATTGGAGCGATTTGTCATGCGACTTGAGCGATCAAATCACATGATTATTGGCAGCAGTAGCACTGTTCCAATCGATGCGACACCGATTTTGTGGCAACGCACCAATTTGCTAAAGTAGTTCCTGCACTACTTTTACCGATTTCAGGTGCGACTTCAATAGACATCTATGTATGAAGCCACACGGATGTCTATCAAGTAGCACCTGAAATCACGCTGACCTTGCTACTTTGAAATCTGGCTACTTCAAGTGAAGCTAGTGATTTCAAAGTAGCATCAATGTGAACCAGGGTGAAGAGATTCGTTTTTTGGTGCACAAATACATATAGAAATAAGATATAAGAAATATCGCACTTTCCCAAAACCACCACCACAAAAACTAAAGAGAAAGAAAAGAAGAAGAAAAATATGATGTCATGTGTCTCATGTGATGTCATGCGTCTCATGTGATGTCATGCGTCTCATGTGATGTCATGTGTCTCATATGATGTCATGTGTCTCATGTGATGTCATGCGTCTCATGTAATGTCATGTGTATCAGTATAGTGTTGCTGGTGGGGATGTAGTGGTTGGTATCGGGGTGCGAGGTGGGGGGCAGGGAATGGAAATTGTTACTTTGGGGTCGGTTTACTAAAACTGGAGAGTAGAGAATCTGGTGCAGCTCTGCATAGAAACCAATCAGCTTCCAGGATTTTTTTGGCAAAGCTTAATTGAAGAAGCTGAAGTGAGAAGCTGATTGGCTCTTTTGCCCCCTTGCTGTTTGTGGTGAGTGGTGACATCCCAGCAGAGTGACGATGGACGCCCCATGCTCAGTCACATCGGATCCACATTTCATTCATTCTCTGTAATGAGCGCTTCTGGAACAATTCTCAGTCCAGGGAGCACTGAGCGGGGTGACTCCTCCCTCCTGACTGGCTCCGCCCTCAGCAGACCTCCTATATATGAAGAGGCAGAAGTGCAGCTGATCACAAGTTTGTCTGATAAGGAAGCAGAATGGCAGATAAAGTGAGTATGAGCACCGATGGAAGCTGCAAATGGGTTGTGTAGGCAGTGGTTGGTATAGTGATGTGGGAAGTGGTGTGCATGATGCTGTTGGGTAAGGGCAGTGGTTGGTATAGGGCAGATGGATGTGGGTAGTGATGCTGGTGAGGGTATAGGGTTGTTGGGTGTAGGTCAAGGTTTTGGTTCTTGTCCTTCCAGTTATTTATTTTTAGCGTGTGATGATTGTTTTTTGATATCCTGGCACAGAGCTGGGTCTGCCTTCCTGGGTATTCTTGGTATATACTGGGATGGCTCAGACACTCCCCTCCTCTACATTTGCTCTTAATGACCCATCATTGCCATGTCTTTGCCTCCTTATCATTTAATGTATGAATAATTATATTAACTGTTTGCTCTACAGTTTTATAAATCTAACGGTCCTATTCTGAGATGTGACATGTCCAGCCCCTCTGGGTTATTCCATTGTGGCAGATCATTACCTCTCTCCATGCAGGATGGAAGCCGGTAGTTAGAGCAGGCCTTATGCCGGTCAGTAATTGGCACCGTCTGTAGATAGGACTAACTTGCATAAAGGTTTGGGCAGCCGGCATCCATGATTATAAAAGAAAATGTATGTTAAGTCATTGCTCTGTCATTAGAAGACATTTGTGATCTGCTGGGGATGTCTGAGCTCCCTCCCATCCCCCACACAAAGGATCCAACAAAGTGCTGCGACCCATGAAATTCCCAAATTTATCCTGAGTAACAGTAAGTTGTGTTTTTTTTTTTTTTTTTTTTTTTTTTTTTTTTTTTTTTTCTCAGTATGTAATAATCATCTCACCACCTCTCTCTATTATACAAGGTGTAATAATTCTTTTCTCCCATACAGATTTTTTCCTTGTATAACTTCAGCCTCAAACCCGGTCAGTGTGTGGAGGTGGAGGGCTTCATTCCGAAGGACTGTACAAGGTAGGTGAAGATGCTAACCTTGGCTACTTCTTATATAATGTCTGCTCTCTGTATAATACAATTTACCAAAAGTACAACTTGCAAAAGTATAGTGTGCTCTGTGTACAATACATCCTACTGACCCCTCCTTGCTGGGAATTTGGGGTGTGTGGTCCCTCAAGTAATACCTGACATCAGATTGTTTTACTCAGAGCAACCACTAACCTGTATAGCTGCAGGCACTGTGGAGAAATTCATCCTCAAAATTTACAGTAGAAAGCACTTCATCACTAACACATACTTGGAGGTCCAAACACCCCTGAAATGACAACAGGGAGTTAAATGGCACAAAGTGATGGTGACTCCTCAGTTCAGCTCCTTCATCTCCCAGCAGTGACTGAGCAGCTCATCTCACCTTCCCAGCTTAACTTCCTTCAGCTCCCCCCTCCTAGTAGTGTCTCCTTAGCCCAGCTAAACCTTCTCCTTCCTACAGCAGAGACTTTGGAAGTCTTGGCTCACTTTGCTCTTTCTCCAAGCAGCAGCCCATCTCTCCAAGCTCCCTTTCCCAGTTGCTCGGGTCACTCTGCTCCCTCATCAGTGACTCGGCAGCTCAGATCTCCTTCTCCCTCTCACTAGTAGGATAGGAGAGCTGAGACCAGACTTGAATGACTTCACTGTTTCTTTGAACTTTCAGGAAGAATTTTTCCACAGTGGCTGTAACTACAAATCACAAAAGCGGGCGCACCGATCTAGTGCATTACCATAAATCTATTTTATTAGGTAAATAAGTGACAAATACTCAAACATCATACATAGGCATATCTAAAGCTGATCAGACCACCTCCAGATCCACCATAACCCCCAGATGGAATGGGAAGACCTCATAGTGTACAGGAAGGGCTGACGTGTTTTGAGGTTCAAGCTTTCTTCTCAGAGCAAAATGCATGTGTAACAGAATACCATTTTAAATTCTTAAATGTGTTCTTGACAAATTGGGCCTCCCTTGGTGCAGGTAACACAGGATACATGAGCACTTTAAAAAAAAAAAAAATCCCCAAACACAATGCACAAGCATAGGGTTAAATGTATGTAGCGAAGTCCTGGGCTCCTTTTAGTCTGAGAACCTCCAGAGTCAGGGATAGCTGACACCCTGTTTATAAATTGGTTAACCATTATAGTTTTTAAGTCTCCAACAATCTTAGATCTAATATGTGTGTATATTAATTTATGACGTAAGTGACAGAAGTACCTCTGATATCCATGGGAGTACCACTGGTGAATGACTCGAGTACGATATCCAAGTCAGCTGAGCAGAATAATTGCTGTTTCTGTCTTTCTAGGTTTTTCATAAACTTGGGAACAGATGAAAAGAATGTAGTGATACACTTTGACATTCGATTTGACTTCCAAGGAGAAAAGCGCCTCATAGTCTTGAACTCGATGAAGGACGGTGTCTTTGGAGAGGAGCAGAGGGAAGCGGTGTCGGTCTTCCCATTCCAGGACGGGTCGGACACCATGGTATGTCTATACTGGGAGGGGCAGGACTAATGCTGATGGGGCAAAGTGGCATCACTATTCATATTGGACATAAATTATATCTCCAAATGATGCAGTAGGCAGCAATGGCTTAGGTCAAGGGCATGTAGGCTGTTATGATGGTTGCCCCTTCAGCTCATTTCATTTATGATCCATAGGAAGATCCAATGGATACCATCATGCTGCCATTGTGGGCTATGATAAAATTAGTTGGAAATATTTTTGGTGTAACATTTCTAGTGTATGTATGTGTTATTGAAAATGTTATGTTTGTGAGATGATTATTATAGGAAGAGGAGGTAATGGGGATCAGGAAATTCCTGACATGGAATGTCACTAAAGTCCCCTGTAAAGGCTTAATCTGGGGAGTAGTGGGGGGGCAGGAACTGAAGCTCATCAGTCTCATGCTACAGCTGTTATGAAGGGACCAGTGTGTGCTGGGGACGGGTGAATGCTCTGTTCATCTAAATTCATCTCTGGGGAAATAATTCATCAAACTATAAAAGTGACAAGGCTTAATTCTATTTGGGGTAGGATAAAAAATATCTGACCCAGAATAATCATGTTCTCATTTACCCCAAGTCAGTCATGATAGATAGGACCCTTGCCAAGGACACATATGAACTGGTAGCCAAGGGTGGGACATTGGCAGATGGAACCCTTATCAGGACAGATGTTTGATGGGGCCCCAGGAAGGGGGAGATTATTTATCAGTCTTGAAAGATGCAAGAATTACGTACTTTGTAGACATGGTTAGTTCATGGTGATTTGCAGAGGACAAACCACATTCAAAATGACAAACAAAAGGCATAATATTCCCATTGTTATACACACATCAAATGTTAAGCCCAGCCCCCTAGGATTCACTGTCCAAATGTCAGAGCATCAGTGCACAGACGAGTCGCAGGACCACTGCATAGTTCTCACCTATTGGCATGTAATGTAGACCCTATATAATTGGCATGGCATACAGCAGCCTTTCACAACTCCCCCACCCGTGTTAAGAATGTCCTTACAGTGGTGGTCAATATACCACTCTTATGCTGAATACACACAGTTGGACTTTCCGCCAACAAATTTTTCAGAGCTGGTTCTCAAATTTTCCAACAAAACTTTTTGTCTGAAATTCCGAGCATGTGTACACAAGTCCAATGCACATAAGTCCACACATTCTCGGAATCTAGTAGAGCCGCGCTGGCTATTGAACTTCATTTTTCTCGGCTCGTATGTCACCGCGTTCTTGACGTTCGGAATTTCCAACATTTGTGTGACCGTGTGTATGCAAGACAAGTTTGAGCCAACGTCAGGGATGAGCTTCGAGTCGAACTCGTGTTCGACTCGAACATTGGCTGTTCGCAAGTTCGCCGAACAGCGAACAATTTGGGGTGTTCGCGGCAAATTCGAATGCCGCGGAGCACCCTTTAAAAGTCTATGGGAGAAATCAAAAGTGCTAATTTTAAAGGCTTATATGCAAGTTATTGTCATAAAAAGTGTTTGGGGACCTGGGTCCTGCCCCAGGGGACATGGATGAATGCAAAAAAAAGTTTTAAAAACGGCCGTTTTTTCAGGAACAGTGATTTTAATAATGCTTAAAGTCAAACAAAGTCAAAGGGTCTGGAATTTAGGGGGACTCCCTTTTTTTTTTTTTTTTTTTTTTTTTTTTTAATTTTGGTTCGGGGTAGCCCTGTGGGGAATTTCCATGCCGTTTTTATCAATGAACTTATGTGTATTGTCGGCAATGCAATAGCCGCGGGTAGTTTTAAATTGCTTTTTTTTCCTTCGAAATGTCATTTTGCTGTCAGACTGTTCTAAACACGGGAAACATGCGCCCCTTTACAGGCATACTATAGACACCCCCCAGCTACGAAATTTAAAGGGATATTACACTTTTATTGTTTGACTTTAAGCATTATTAAAATCACTGCTCCTGAAAAAACGGCAGTTTTTAAAACTTTTTTTTTTTGCATTGATCCATGTCCCCTGGGGCAGGACCCAGGTCCCCAAACACTTTTTATGACAATAACTTGCATATTAGCCTTTAAAATTAGCACTTTTGATTATTCATGTTCGTGTCCCATAGACTTTAACGGTGTTCGAACAAACTTTTTTTTTTTTTCCTGTTCGGATGTTCTGGTGCGAACCGAACAGGGGGGTGTTCGGCTCATCCCTAGCCAACATCCTATGGAAAAAAAATCCACGGTTTTATTGTTGGCAAGTCTGATCGTGTGTACGGGGCATTACAGGCAGCAAAAAAGCATTGGTGTCATGAAGCTGGCCCTGACAAGTGTTGGGCCATGAAGTAAGTGGGCACCATCAAATGGGAGGTTAATCGGCCACAGCTCAAGGAACCCCTAGAAACCTCTGAAGGAACCCTGGGTGAGACTGGTTCTCATACCAGGACTCAAAACTGGCCATCTGCTATTGATCTCCTGAAGGCTCCAGTCATTGTTCTAGGTGACGGATGATCAGTTCTCAGACTCTGTCACTAAAACATTCCAGAAGCGCCTCCTTCCATTTTTCCTTTCTATTAACAGTTTTCTGCCATATAAAGAATACATAAGACGTGCTATGTGGAAAGATTTTTGTTGAAATGAAGGGTTTGGCGGTAGTCTGTTTCTACAGCCAACACTCATTGACTTTTTATTGTCCAGCAAGCTGACACTGTGCCATCTCTTTTCTTACAGGTTTGCTTCCAATTTGAGCAAGACAAGATCATCGTACAATTACTTACTGGCAAACCTTTCTCATTTCCAGTCCGCTTTCCCATGGAGGAGATCTCCTACTTGGCCATAGTAAACCTCCAGCCAATTTCCATCAGACTAAAAGGAAGAATCCCACAATAGAGGAGCCGCCTGTCCCACATGTCCATATCCAGGATCTGTGAAATGACCATAGTGGATGAAGGGGGAGGTTCTTTAATCATGTTTTGTAACCCCCTCCCCCCAATCTGCATCCTTTGCTGCTCATGTAGACATACATTGTGCTTTGCTCAGTACTAGAAATGAATTGTATCCACATTTCAAATAAAATCCAATGAGCTCTATTGTGTCTGATCAATCTTTTTTTTTTTTTTTTTTTATTCATCACTAAACTGACTTTGGATCAATTGCTGTAGTTGATGGCAAATCACTGCCTGCTGAATATCGCCCCCCTGCTGAAGGTTTGTTGCATTACTTTTAAGTTAGTCACCAGCAGAGGGTGCTAATGCTGCATAGTCTGATTTCTTGGATTTCTGGAAAAACAATAGAAATCCTTTTCTTATATTTTTGTGGCTCCAGACAAAGCTGCATCCATATAGTTATCCCAAGCTTTATCCATAAAATTCCAACATGAACAATTGAAAGGGTTAAAAATTGCAATTTCACAAGGTTTAACAGTCTGTAAACTACAGAAATGGAAGCTGCCATGGATCTTCCCAGTACAGGCCGTGGTTGGGAATGAGCAGTGAATGTAGTAGTACCCCAGTATGGACAGTGCTGGGGGTAGTAGTTACTGGAGCCGCTTTAGTCTCAGTGTAAGGGTAAAAGATTAGGGGTAGTGGTAAAAACAGGGCTCCCCCTAAAAAAAAAAAAGGTGCATGAACTCGCCCTCTGACCCCCACCCCTGTCACACCTTCCTTAGAGGAGAGAATTGCAGCAGCGCCAAAAAATTGTATTGTGTCAAGGCTTAGAACTGTATCACATAAGGCAAAATTCTCCTTCTCTCAACCAGGGGTTTATCTGAGTTGGGGAGGAGCTAGGAGAGCCACCGGGGGACCCCAGAAAATGCTATTCGGGGCCACTCTGTGCAAAACAAGCTGCACAGTGGAGGGAAATATGATGTTTTTAAAAAAAAATTAACCTTTAGTGTCATTTTAAGAATAAGCATCTCTTTGCAGGTAAAAAAAAAAGCATTTATGTAACTTTTTTTACTAGAAGCCTAGAAAGCATCACACCCATGATAAGCAGATCGCAGGTGCCATGCAGCCGTCCTGCAGGCTGTCAGTGTAAGCTGTCTGCTAGTATTTTTGGACCCCTTACACAGCTTAAGGCCTGGGCCCGCGCCCCCCACCCCTCCCAGCCTTACCACCAACATTCCCCAGGGTTTGCCCACAGGCCATCCCAACGAATCCAAACACCGGTCACCTCACCTTTTACGCTCATGTCAGCCCCCCTCCCCCCCACACACCTGTATATTAGGGTTGCCACCTTTCTGGGATTCACCCGGACCGTTCAGGTTTGGAATCGTGTCCGGGTTTCAAACTGCCTTAAACCCGGACAGATTATTCAGACTGGACTGTGGCTTCTCAGCAGGGTTGCTGGCTTCAGATGTCTAAGCCGAGAGTGTCTGTTACACTCTCACACTGTCCAAAGACAACACTATCCCCCCCCCCCCCCCATACAGACAGGAGAGAAGAAAGGGCTTGCTTTGTTCCTCTTCCTCCTGCCCCTACCCCTCTGTCTGCCCACACTCCAATCCCCAGCGCTGTGCCTTATAAAAGGAAAGTGGGGTTGGAAATTTGAAGTCCAGCAGTCTCAGATACATCTGGATGAGAGGTGCTGACTGCCAAGGGGTGAGTGAGCTCACCATCCATCCCTCTCTGTGACTGAAGTCTCCCCCCCCCCTTCTCTCTCCTGCCTCTGAGTGAGTACACTAAGGTAAATCACATCAGAGTTCCCCTTTACACCAGAAGCCACAGTGTTCCCCTTTACATCAGAGTCTCCCCCCCCCCCCCCCCCCGTACAGTGAATGGGAACTCTGCAAGTTTAGATGTAAAAGGGAAACTCTGTGGACTCTAATGTAGAGGGGGACTCTTGTGATTAACTTCATATTAGAAATGTTATTTAATTGCAAAATATATGTATAGTTTATACCATTAAAAAAATTGCTGTGCGCCGCTAAAGTGTTTGGGTTTGACTTGAAGAAAAGGTGGCAACCCTACCTCACCCTGTCCTGGTGCCATACTCGCACAGGTACTCATTGATGGCCCTCTGCTGCGTGTGCAGCCGCTGCAGCAGTGCCAACGTTGAGTTCCACCTGGTGGCAATGTCACAGATTAGGAGGTTCTTGGGCAGGTTTCATTCTCTTTGAATGTCAGCCAGCCGAGCACTGGCATATGACCAGTGGAAATGACCACAGACTTTCCTGGCCTGCCTCAGGAGATCCTGTAAGCCCAGGTACCTGCACAAGAACCGCTACACCACCATATTCAGGATGTGAGCCAAACAGGGCACATGGGTCAAGTGTCCCTGTCGGAGGGTGGAGAGGAGGTTGGTGCCATTGTCCCATACAACCATTCCTGGCTGAAGCTGGCGTGGTGTCAACCACCTCTGAGCCTGCCCCTGCAGAGTTGACAGAATCTCTGCCCCAGTGTGGCTCCTGTCCCATAAGCAGACCAACTCAAGCACCACATGGCATCTTTTTTCCTGAGTGCTTCCATAGCCCCAAGAATGCCTACGGAGCACCACTGGTTCAGAGGAGAAATCTGCATAGGAAGAGGAAATAGAGAAAGAAGAGGAGGGGGTGGAGGCGAGAGGTGTGGCAGAATCACCACTAGAATTTTGGTGGCAGAACAAGCTCCAACAATACTGAACCCTGCCCTGCTTCCTTCCCAGCTGCCAGCAGAGTTACCCAGTGCATCATGAGAGAAAGGTAACGTCCCTGTTCATGCCTGCTAGACAATGAGTCAGCAGTAATATTCACTTTACTGCTGACCGCCCTGTCCAAAGAGGCCAAGACATTGCCTTCCACATGCTGGTAGAGAGCTGGACAGGCCTTCCGTGAAAAGAAATGGTGTTTGGGAACCTGCCACTGAGGTACCGCACATTCCACAAATTCACGAAAGGGGGCAGAGTCTACCAGCTGAAAAGGCAGCAGTTGCAGTGCTAGCAATTTGGCCAAGATAGCATTTAGATGCTGAGCATGTGGATGGCTGGTACCAAATTTCTTTTGATGGTTTAGCAACTGGGGTAGGGAAATTTCCCTGCTAAAATTGGATGTTGGTGTACCGCTAGCAGATTGGCCGCAAGTATTTGGGATACCTATTTCTATACCTTCATTCCTCTCAGTGCAGGTTTCTGAGAGGACTGAAGGTATAGTGGGGTTGGAGATCCCAGTTGATGAGGAGAAAGGAGAGGTCCGCCTTGTTCTTTGATGTGGGTCTTTTAAGTGCTGTTGCCAACAGACTGCATGGGAGGTCGTCATATGTCTGTTCAAGAATGTGGTGCCCAAGCGGCTGCTGTTTTGGCCACGCTTGATACGCTTCAGACATATGTTGCAAACAGCAACAGTGCGATCTGCTGAACACGTGTCAAAAAAAGCCCACACCAAAGAACTTTTCAAAATAAGTGGGGAGTCAGCAGTGCCTTGCACCTGCTTAGCTCTGCGGTGTGATGCAATAGGGTGGCTGCCCTTAAGCTGCTCCCTGGAGGGCATCCTGCCTCCTCCTCCTCTCTTTTATAAGGCACCCAAGTAGAGTCAGTGACCTCATCATCCCCTCCCTCCTCGTCACTGGAGAAAACTTGGCAGTATGCTGCAGCTCGGGGAACATGACTGCCAGTTTCTTGACCTTCTTGGGCACCCCCTCTCTCTAGGCTGACGTTATTCCCTTCCTCAACCTGGGTACCATCATCAGAGCCTTCAAATCGCTGTGCATCCTCCTGCAGCATGTACCCAACACTGTGGCCGAATAGTTCAGGGGCTCCTCCATGCATGATGGTGGGGCTAGGGAATGAGTGACTGTTGACATGGAGCCGATGGAATAGGCCGCTTTGGAAGCTGCATTTGCAGGCAAACTACTCTGAGCCTGGGTGACAAAGGATGAGGAGGGCTTTGTTATCCATTCCAACTCTTCTGCATGTTGTGGCTCAATAACACGGCCAGCTGCAGAAAAAAAGGACAAGCATGCTCCACAGCCACCTGCTAAGGATGCACCATGTCCACGACCAGCACTGTCGACTGTAGACACAGAGCCTGCTTGCCCTCTTTTAGTGGCCTATGAGCATCTGCCTCTCCTTGGTGGCCGTCCAGACATGCTGTAAATTTTGTTTAGCAAAACCACACTGTACACTGAAAAGTAGTAGCAAGTGCACTATGGGTGCATGGTACTGTGTACACCAACAGAAGTGTAATAACAACTATGGGTGTTCTGTATGTATTGTGTACACCACCAGAAAAGTAGTAGCAACTGCACTAGGGGTGCACGGTACTGTGTACACCAACAGAAGTGTAATAACAACTATGGGTGTACTGTATGTATTGTGTACTGTGTACACCACCAGAAAAGTAGTAGCAACTGAAGTATGGGTGCACAGTACTGACTGTATATACTATATATATTAAATACACTGAAGCTAACTGAATAACCTGCCTGCCTGCTCAATCTAAATTACACTCTCTCAGTCCACGCCAACAACACACTACACAGGGCTGACGTGCAGGCAGCCTTATATAGTGTGGGGCGTGGACTTAGTCCCCCTGAGCCATGATTGGCAAAAGGACCCTGCCTTTGGCTAGGGATGAGCCGAACACCCCCCTGTTCGGTTGGCACCAGAACATGCGAACAGGAAAAAAGTTTGTTCGAACACGCGAACACCGTTAAAGTCAATGGGACACGAACATGAATAATCAAAAGTGCTAATTTTAAAGGTATATATGCAAGTTATTGTCATAAAAAGTGTTTGGGGACCTGGGTCCTGCCCCAGGGGACATGGATCAATGCAAAAAAAAGTTTTAAAAACAGCCGTTTTTTCAGGAGCAGTGATTTTATTAATGCTTAAAGTCAAACAATAAAAGTGTAATATCCCTTTAAATTTCATAGCTGGGGGTGTCTATGGTATGCCTGTAAAGGGGTGCATGTTTCCTGTGTTTAGAACAGTCTGACAGCAAAATGACATTTCGAAGGAAAAAACCCATTTAAAACTACTCGCGGCTATTGAATTGCCAGTCCGACAATACACATAGAAGTTCATTGATAAAAACGGCATGGGAATTCCCCACAGGGGAACCCCGAATCAAATTTTTTTTTAAAAATGATGTGGGGGTCCCCCTAAATTCCATACCAGGCCCTTCAGGTCTGGTATGGATATTAAGGGGAACCCCGTGCCAAAAAAAAAAAAAAAACGGCGTGGGGTCCCCCCAAAAATCCATACCAGACCCTTATCCGAGCACGAAACCTGGCAGGCCGCAGGAAAAGAGGGGGGGACGTGAGAGCGCCCCCCCCCCCTCCTGAACCATACCAGGCCACATGCCCTCAACATTGGGAGGGTGCTTTGGGGGAGCCCCCCAAAACACCTTGTCCCCATGTTGATGAGGACAGGGCCTCATCCCCACAACCCAGGCCGGTGGTTGTGGGGGTCTGTAGGCGGGGGGCTTATCGGAATCTGGAAGCCCCCTTTAACAAGGGACCCCCAGATCCCGGCCCTCCCCCCTGTGTGAAATGGTAAGGGGGTACTTACCCCTACCATTTCACTAAAAAAACTGTCAAAAATGTTAAAAATGACAAAAGACAGTTTTTGACAATTCCTTTATTTAAATGCTTCTTCTTTCTTCTATCTTCCTTCATCTTCTTCTTCTTCTTCTGGTTCTTCCTCCGGCGTTCCCGTCCAGCATCTCCTCCGCGGCATCTTCTATCTTCTTCTCCTCGGGCCGCTCCGCACCCATGGCATGGAGGGAGCTTCCCCCTCTTCTCTTCTTCTCTTCTTCATTTTCTTCTCCGGGCCGCTCCGCACTCATTCTGGCATGGAGGGAGACTCCCGCTGTGTGACGGCGTCTCCTCGTCTGACGGTTCTTAAATAACCGGGGGCTGGGCCACCCGGTGACCCCGCCCCCCTCTGACGCACAGTGACTTGACGGGACTTCCCTGTGACGTCACGGGGAATGCCACAGGGAAGTCCCGTGCACCACCCGGTGACCCCGCCCCCCATTATTTAAGAACCGTCAGACGAGGAGACGCCGTCACACAGCGGGAGCCTCCCTCCATGCCAGAATGGATGCGGAGCGGCCCAGAGAAGAAAATGAAGAAGAGAAGAGAAGAAGAAGATGAAGAGAAGAGCGGGAGCCTCCCCCATGCCATGGGTGTGGAGCGGCCCGAGGAGAAGAAGATAGAAGACGCAGCAGAGGAGATGCTGGACGAGAACGCCGGTGGAAGAACTAGAAGAGCCAGAAGAACCAGAAGAAGAAGAAGATGAAGGAAGATAGAAGAAAGAAGAAGCATTTAAATATAGGAATTGTCAAAAACTGTCTCTTGTCATTTTTAACATTTTTGACAGTTTTTTTGTGAAATGGTAGGGGTAAGTACCCCCTTACCATTTCACACAGGGGGGGCGGGATCTGGGGGTCCCCTTGTTAAAGGGGGCTTCCAGATTCCGATAAGCCCCCCACCCACAGACCCCCACAACCACCGGCCAGGGTTGTGGGGATGAGGTCCTTGTCCTCATCAACATGGGGACAAGGTGTTTTGGGGGGCTACCCCAAAGCACCCTCCCAATGTTGAGGGCATGTGGCCTGGTACAGTTCAGGAGGGGGGGCGCACTCTCGTCCCCCCTCTTTTCCTGTGGCCTGCCAGGTTGCGTGCTCGGATAAGGGTCTGGTATGGATTTTTGGGGGGACCCCACGCCGTTTTTGTTTTTTTTTGGCGCGGGGTTCCCCTTAAAATCCACACCAGACCTGAAGGGCCTGGTAGCGAATTTAGGGGGACCCCCACGTCATTTTTTAAAAAAATTTTGGTTCGGGGTTCCCCTGTGGGGAATTCCCATGCTGTTTTTATCAATGAACTTCTATGTGTATTGTCGGACCTGCAATGCAATAGCCGCGAGTAGTTTTAAATGGGTTTTTTCCTTTGAAATGTCATTTTGCTGTCAGACTGTTCTAAACACAGGAAACATGCACCCCTTTACAGGCATACTATAGACACCCCCCAGCTACGAAATTTAAAGGGATATTACACTTTTATTGTTTGACTTTAAGCATTATTAAAATCACTGCTCCTGAAAAAGCGGCCGTTTTTAAAACTTTTTTTTGCATTGATCCATGTCCCCTGGGGCAGGACCCAGGTCCCAAACACTTTTTTGACAATAAGTTGCATATAAAAATTGAAAATTAGCACTTTTGATTTCTCCCATAGACTTGTACAGGGTGTTCCGCGGCATTCGAATTTGCAGCGAACACCCCAAATTGTTCGCTGTTCGGCGAACTTGCGAACAGCCAATGTTCGAGTCGAACATGAGTTCGACTCGAACTTGAAGCTCATCCCTACCTTTGGCCAATTATGGCTCTCTTAGCTGAGGGCGCTGGGATTGGCTAAAGCATGCAGGTCATGGTGCATGCTTTGGCCAATCATCATACAGCAATGCACTGCGCTCCTGCAGTGCATTATGGGCCATTACGCACTGCTCAAATTTGGCGCTAACGGCCCATAATGTTCGGTTTTCGATGAACGGGCGAACAGCCAATGTTCGAGTCTAACTCATGTTCAACCCGAACATAAAGCTCATCCCTATTCACCACAGCTACAGCGCGTCACTTATCACCACAGATACAGAGTGTCACCTGTCACTACAGATACAGCGCATCACTTGTCAGCCCCGGAAGATTTTACCCCCTTCCTGACCAGAGCACTTTTTGCGATTCGGCACTGCGTCGCTTTAACTGACAATTGCGCGGTCGTGCGACGCTGCACCCAAACAAAATTGACGTCCTTTTTTTCCCACAAATTGAGCTTTCTTTTGGTGGTATTTGATCACCTCTGCTTTTTTTATTTTTTGCGCTATAAACAAAAAAAGAGCGACAATTTTGAAAAAAATAAGCAAGATTTTTTACTTTTTGCTACAATAAATATCCCCAAAAAATATATAAAAAAAATCGCAATAAGCGTATATTGATTGGTTTGCTCAAAAGTTAAAGCGTCTACAAAATAGGGGATAGTTTTATGCCATTTTTATTATTAATTTTTTTTTTTTGCTAGTAATGGTGGCGATCTGTGATTTTTATTGTGACTGCGACATTATAGCGGACACATCGGACACTTTTGACACTATTTTTGGACCATTGTCATTTATACAGCAATCAGTGCTATAAAAATGCATTGATTACTGTGTAAATGACACTGGCAGGGAAAGGGTTAACCACTAGGGGGCGATCAAGGGGTTAAGTTTGTCCTAGGGAGTGATTCTAACTGTGGGGGGATGGGCTCACTAGAACATGACAGAGATCACTGTTCCCGATGACAGGGAGCGGTGATCTCTGTCATGTCACTAGGCAGAACAGGGAAATGCCTTGTTTACATAGGCACCTCCCATTCTGTGGCTCCATGACACGATCGCTGGGAGACCCGTGGGCACGGTCACCCTGTACGCAGCGGGCGCGCTCGTCTCTGGGCACCCGCTAGCCCTGCCAATTAAAGGGGATGTACAGGTACGCCCATTTGCCCACCGCTGCCATTGCGCCGACGTATATAGGCACGTAGTGGTCGGCAAGTGATTAAGCGCTTTCTTGACAACAGCACAACACTTCTTTTTTCTTTTTATGTGTTTTGTTATCGGCGTGTGCAATATTGTGAGTCAATTTTATATCACGCTGAGCGCAGAATGCACCTATTCAAATTTTACTTTTTATAACTACTTCTTCCTTTCTCCCCTTAATATTTTTGTTTTGCTGATTTTTATTTTTAACCCTTTATATCAACCTATCACATTTGTGTTCTTTTGTGATTGTAGCGCCAAATAAAGAAAAAAACGCTTTCAGAAACATGGTTTTATAAAAGTGACCAATCGCAGAATAAAATTTCAGATTAAACCTTATTTTTATTTTTATTTTTTTAAGATTTTTTTAACCCTTAGGGTGCATTCACAGCTCTGCGTTTCGAAACGCAGGCAGATTTGCCGCGATTCTGCCCACGATTTTTAAAACGCCCAGACGTGAATGACAAAGTCGCAAAAAAAACCCGCACATTTGAGATGCCATTTATTTGAATAGCACCTAAAATCGCGATGCGGTTCTGCCACGATTGTCGTGAGATATTATTATTATTATTATTATACAGGATTTATATAGCGCCAACAGTTTACGCAGCGCTTTACAATATAAAAGGGAGACAACACAGTTATAATACAATAAAATACAAGAGGATTAAGAGGGCCCTGCTCAGAAGAGCTTACAATCTAATAGGGTGGGGCAGGTGGTACAAAAGGTTGTATCCTTTGGGAATGAGCTGATGGAAGTGGTAGGAGATAAACTGCAATCGTGTGAAGCATGTCTGCCAAAAGAAGCTCCTGAAGTTTTTTTTCTTGGCCGACAAGCTTCGCACAATGCGGTTTTCGCCACTATTGCAGCGTGATTTTGTCGCGCGACAATCATGGTAGAACCGCGCTGATATTTTAGGTGGCATTAGACATGTGCAGAACGAAAAAAATTGTTTTGTTTTGTTATTTACATAAATTTGTTTAGATAAATTTGTTTAACCACTTCCGGACCGCCGCACGCCGATGTACGTCCAAACTTTGGCGGCGGATATCGTTGTTATGGCAGCAGCTAGCTGCCATAACCCCGGTATCTCCGTTTTCGTGCGGCGGTCGGCTTTCAGATAAAAGTAGTCTCTGCGGCGGATTCGCTGCGAGATCACTTTTATCGGTGGCGGGACAGGGGCCCCCCTCCTGCCGCTATCCGGTGCCAGTGCGATCGCGTCCTTCTCTGTGCTGTGCCTGGAGATTAGTGAGGCTAAGATGGCGCCCACTCGTCTCCATGACAATGCTGGGCGGAAGCAACGTCCAAACGTCACTTCCGCCCATACGTCTTAAATGAACATTTTTTTTCAATGTCATTTTTTTAAATTACTTTTTTTTTTTTTTGCATTTTAGTGTAAATATGAGATGTGAGGTCTTTTTGCCCCCCAGATCTCATATTTAAGAGGTCCTGTCATGCTTTTTTCTATTACAAGGGATGTTTACATTCCTTGTAATAGGAATAAAAGTGACACTTTTTTTTTTTAAACAGTGTAAAAAAAAAAAGAAAAAAGTAAAATAAATAATAAAAATAATTTAAAAAAAAAACAAAAAAACCCCGTCCCGACGAGCTCGCGCGCAGAAGCGAACGCATACGTGAGTAGCGCCCGCATATGAAAACGGTGGTCAAACCACACATGTGAGGTATTGCCGCAATAGTTAGAGCGAGAGCAATAATTCTAGCCCTAGAACTCCTCTGTAACGCAAAACGTGCAACCTGTAGAATTTTTTAAACGTCGCCTATGGAGATTTTTGAGGGTAAAAGTTTGAAGCCATTCCACGAGCGGGCGCAATTTTGAAGCGTGACATGTTGGGTATCAATTTACTCGGCATAACATTATCTTTCACAATATAAAAACAATTTGGGCTAACTTTACTGTTGTCGTATTTTTTATTAAAAAAAGTGAATTGTTTCCAAAAAAAGCGCGCTTGTAAGACCGCAAGTACTGTGTGAAAAAAGTATTGCAATGACCGCCATTTTATTCTCTAGGGTGTTAGAAAAAAAAAATGTATAATGTTTGGGGGTTCTAAGTAATTTTCTAGCAAAAAAACCTGTTTTAAACATGTAAACACCGAAAATCCAAAACGAGGCTGGTCCTTAAGTGGTTAATTAGTCTAGTTAAATTAGTTTTGTTTATATGTATTTGAACTGATTCAGATTAGACTCGTTTAAATTTGGTACATCCAAATTTCTGAAAAACGAAAATTCGTCCGAATTTTCTATTCGGAACGAAACGAACCGCACATGTCTAGGTGGGATTTCAAATGAATGGGATCTCAAATGTGCGTTCTGCGATTTGTCGTTCACACCTGGGCGTTGTGAAATCGCGGTGCAGGGTGGCGGCAAATCTGCCCTCCGCGACTCAAAACGCTGACGTGTGAATGCAGCCTAAAATTTGTAGTTACATTTTAAGGTGATCTCAAATCAACCTCCGGAAAAATTCCTATTACTAAGTGATCGGCTGAACCGCCCTTGGTTGGGATTGAGCAGGATTTGGGGAACTTCGAAGTTTGGATGCCGAACCTGAACCCCGCTAAAATCAGTCGAGGCCAAATAGTTCAAATTCACATTTTCTATTCTAATAGGCAAGGGGGTATGAAAAAAAAAATGGCATGGGGGAGGAGGAGGTGGGCACTGCCCTGGGGAACATGTACCAATGCAAAATATATATATATATATATATATATTTTTTTTTTTAATTATATTCGGCCAGGAGAAGTGATTTTTCTTAATACTGTCTATATATACTGTATATATACCGTGGCAAGGTGGCTCTGCTGCGCAGGATCACATACCTAGGACATGATCTTGCACTTCTGGGTCTGGGGCATGCGCGCGGCCCGCTCCCGCTATGGTTAGACACAGCGGGAGCTGATCGGTGGGTACAGCAGACTTGATGTCCGCCGGCACCAGCCAATACTGTACACGGCCAGAACGGCGGTCTGCCTATTTCAACAAGGCAGATTGCTGTTCTGTCACTACAGAAGACATGGATCCTGGGTCTCTGCTAAGCAGGAACACAGATCCATGTCTTCCGCTAGTACAAGCTCCTCCCACACAGTAGTAAAGCACTCCCTAGGCACCCATGCTATGAGGAAGGCTCCGGGCGAAACGCGTTATCACGATAGGTGTAGCACTGCTGTTAGCGCCAAATAAAGATTTGCGAGAAGCAGCAATCGTGTTACCGGCATTTCAGTTAACCCTTTGATCGCCCCTGATGTTAGCCCCTTCCCTGCCAGTACAGTGACAGTGCATATTTTTTAGCACTGATCGCTGTATTAGTGTCACTGGTCCCCCAAAAAAGTGTCAGTGTCCGAACGCAGTACCGCTAAAGTCGCCGATCGCCGCCATTAATATTAATTCTAATAAATAAAATGTCTCATAGTTTGTAGACGCTATAACTTTTGCGCAAACCAATCATATACAAATATACACTTATTGTTTTTATTTATTTATTTATTTTTTTACCAAAAACGTGTAGCAAAACACATATTTGACCTAAATTGATGAAGAGATTGAAATTAGATTTTTTTTTTAATTGGATATGCTTTATAGCAGAAAGGAAAAAAAAAATGTTTTTTTTTTTTCAAAACTGTCTCTTTTTTTGTTTATAGCGCAAAAAATAAAAACCGCAGAGGTGATCAAATACCACCAAAAGAAAGCTCTATTTGTGGGCATGCCCGCGCAATTGTCAGTTAAAGTAAAGCAGTGCCGTATCGTAAAAAAATGGCCCAGTCATGAAGGGGGGGTAAATCTTCCAGAGGTCAAGTGGTAAAGTGAAAGAATAAAAATATTCAATTCCTTTAATCACTTCGGCTCCGGAAGATTTACCCCCCTGCATGACCAGGCCAT
Source organism: Lithobates septentrionalis (assembly GCA_037952835.1). Taxonomy (NCBI): domain Eukaryota; kingdom Metazoa; phylum Chordata; class Amphibia; order Anura; family Ranidae; genus Lithobates; species Lithobates septentrionalis. Next base: position 74,811 of record JBBDGP010003888.1, read on the forward strand.
TGTTTGCAATACGGCTACGGATACGGCTTTACTTTAACTGACAATTGGGCGTGCGATGCTGTACCCAAATAGCCCACAAATAGAGCTTTCGTTTGGTGGTATTTGCCGTTTACTCTATAAACAAAAAAAGAGCGATAATTTTGAAAAAAAAAAAACAATATTTTTTTTACTTTCTGCTATAAAGCATATCCAATAAAAAGAAATACAAAAATCTAATTTCTTCATCAATTTAGGGCAATATGTATTCTGCTGCATGTTTTTGGTAAAAAAATCCAAATAAGCGTATTGATTGGTTTGCGGAAAAGTTATTGCGTCTACAAACTATGGGATATTTTTATTTATTTTATTTTTTTACTAGTAATGGTGGCAATCAGGGATTTAAAGCGGGGCTGCGACATTGCAGCGGACAAATCAGGCACTCACTGACACTAATACAGTAATCGGTGCTAAAAAAAACATGCACTGTCACGGCAGTGAAGGGGTTAACGTCGGGGGGTGATAAAAGGGTTAAATGTGTTCCTAGGGAGTGCTTTCTCCCTGTGTGGGAGGCGCTTGTACTAGTGGAAGACAGAGATCTGTGTTCCTCTTGAGCCCTTCTTGTCCAGAGTGAATAACCGATCGATGCCATTGATCCTTATAGCTAAGCTGAGCCCCTCAATCTTAATAGCTGAAGTCCTCCATCCCCCTTTATTACTTCAATTGCCCTTTGCTGAACTCTTAACAATTCAACAACATCCTAACTGAGGATTGGTGACTTAAACTGAACTGCATATTCAACATGAGGATGAACCAATGCTTTGTAAAGAGGTAGAGCGATCGATTTATCTCTGGAATGTGGGCCCTTTTTTAAAGCATGACAGTAATTTGCTACCTTTGTTAGTTGCAGCTTGACATTGCATGCTATTTCTAAGTCTGCGATTTACAAGCACCCTCACATCCTTTTCTATCACTGATTCTCCTAATGAGTATTTTTTTGCACAACTTCTTAATATTTTTTTCAATATTTCTCAATACTGAACCTTATCTGCCACTGGTGGCGGCCTGTGCACTGTGGGCGCACGGGCACTGCCCCCCCCCCATCCATGCACCTGGCCCCTTTCAGGACGCCGGACGCATGGATTCCTATGGCGGGGGTGGGAGGGGGTGGTATTTTTTGAAGCACCTAATTAGAGTCAGAGGCTCTAATAGGCTTCAAAATAGGGTGGGCTCGGGGCGTAGAGAGTGCGCCCTGATCCCACCCAATTGTGTGACCATAGCAAATTAATATTCGCTATTTTCACACTAACCTTCCTTCCCGCCAATCAGGAGGCAGGACATCAAACCTGCTTCCTGATTGGCCAAAGCGCCAGGCCACCCTATTGGATGCCTCGCGCTTAGGAAGAGGAGCGAGGAGAGCCGCCGCTCTGAGTGGATCTCAAGCTGACAGTGCTTCAGTAAGTTCCCAAATTGGCAGTCATGTTCCCCCCAGCCACAGCATATTGCCAAATTGGCTCCAGTGATGAGGATGGAGGGGATGATGATGATGAGCTCACTGACGCAACCTGGGTACCGGATAGAGCAGAGGAGGAAAGTGAGATGAAGGCACAACCCCAACGAGACAGGATGTCCTCCAGAGGCAGGATTCATGAAAGTGTAGAGTGCAGCCACTGTATTCCATCAGATTGTTATCTCTCGGCCCACTTCCCATAGCTCAGCTTTTTTAGCACATGTGCAGCCGATTGCACTGTTGCAATCTCTAGTACAAGCAGATCAAGCGTGGCAAAAACACCAGCCATTTGGGTACCACATGCATAAGGCATTTAACCTCCCATTACTCAGCACAGCACCAGCTGTAGAGAATAGCAGGCAAATTTCTGTGCTCCCGCTGCTGCAGTGAAAAAAAAATACACCTCTGCCACCCACATGCCAGCTTTACAACTCCTGCCTTTGTCTAGTAGATTCTGCCCTCTTCTGTAAATTTGCAGAAGGTGCTGTAGCACAATGGCAGATTCCCAGTCACAATTTTTTTTTCACGTAAGGCCATTCCAGCTCTATACCATCAGGTGGAAGGCAATGTTTTGGCATTGTTGGGCAAGGCAGTTAGCCACAAGGTCCATCTCACTGCTCACATGTGGTCCAGCAAGCATAGTCAGGGATGATGCATTTCGTTCGCAGCATACTGGGTAATTCCGCTTGCAACTAGGAAGGATGCAGGACAGGGCTCAGTGCTGGAGCTTGCTTTGCCACCACATCTCCATACAGCTGGTGGTGATTATGCAAGATATGTCAGCTCCACCTCCTCTGCTGGATTGTCCCATGAACCACCAGTACCCCCTAAGCGTTCAAGGGGCCATTCAATGAGTCAGGCTAAAAGAGGCCATGCAGTGCTTCAGCTGGTCTGTCTAGGGGACAAGAGCCCCACCAGGGCAGAGATTCTTTCAGCTCTGCAGGCCCAGTGGTGGTTCACGACATGGAAGCTTGAGCCAGGAATGGCGGTGTGAGAAAATGGCACTAACCTATTGTCCGCCCTTTGACAGGGAAAGTTGACATATGTGCCATACGTGGCACATGTCCTCAATTTGGTGGTACAGCATTTCTTAAACGGCTACGCAGGATTACAAGATCTTCTAGAGCAGGGCAGAAGAATTCTTCAGCCCAATTTGCTCCCGGTCTCTCACTAGACCCACTGACTTACTATCACTGAATCCCTTGAGCTCCTTCAGTCTTCACGTGGTATCTTCAAGTGTCACCCCCACTTCTCTGCTAGGTCCCTAGCTTGGCACTCGATACCTCTTAAGCTTCACCCACGCCTAACTAACTAACATACCCTCCCAGCAGGCCAAGGGATTCAAGAAAACCCCTGCCCATTGGCTGGGATACCCAATATACCCCTAACCTGACCTTGTGTTGCCCTTCACTTATCCAGTACCACCAAGTATCTGGCCAACTAGTGGTAGAAGAGAAAAGTGCAACAAGGCCAAACTTAGGGAGAAATCAGATCTTTATCAACCAGGATAACTACTCCTGGCAAGTACATTTTTGAGCAGCAACCCTGCCTAAACTCCAGGGTGCTACACAGTAACTTCCACCCCTTGCACTGCCCCTGCTGGGGTACAATTCACTGCCCATACCCTACCACTAGGGATGAGCCGAACACCCCCCTGTTCGGTTCACACCAGAACATGCGAACAGGAAAAAAGTTTGTTCGAACACGTGAACACCGTTAAAGTCTATGGGACACGAACATGAATAATCAAAAGTGCTAATTTTAAAGGCTTATAGCCCTTGAGAGATGGAGTCCCTCCCATCGACCCAGGAAACACATTGCCAAAACAGTTCAAAAGGCGGTCCCTCAGGTCTCTGGCCAGTCATTTACCAAGAACCGAAGGATAGAACTGCAAAAAACATAACCATAAAAGGTAATAATGTTGGTACATTCACATAATCAAAAAAGGATGGGATCGTGCTGTCCTGGAAGACCACTGGAAAAGGAGTTACCGGTAAGTCTAACTCCAGTTTTCCCCAGTTGTCTTCCAGGACAGCCCTTGAGAGGATCGCCAAGTATTCACCAGATTAGGGGGGGGGGGGACCACGGCTTGGAGAACTTTTCTCCCAAAAGCCTGATCCTGACTGGACATTAAGTCTAATCAATAATGCCTTGTAAAAGGTGGAAAAGCTTGACCACGTGGCTGCTTTACATATTTGCTCCGGGGTGGCACCAGCTCTTTCTGCCCAGGATGCTGATAAAGCCCTTGTGGAGTGGGCTTTAATACCCCCAGGAGGATCTTTGTTTACTGTCTTATAGCCCTCTGCTATAGCTAGCCTAATCCACCTAGCTATGGTGACTTTTGAAGCTTTTTGCCCCTTACGTTGTCCGGAAAAAAGAACAAAAAGTGAATCTGAGATTCTGAATGGATTGGTTACCCTAAGATACACCTCCTCACATCTAATAAATGAAAACACCTTTCTTTCTCGTTTGAAGCCTTCTGACAGAAAGAAGGGAGGACAATATCTTGTGACCTATGGAAATTAGATGCCACCTTTGGTAAGAACCCAGGGTCTGTCTTTAGGATGACTCTGTCTTCCAGAATTTGAAGGAAGGGCTCTCTGATAGCGAGAGCTTGGATTTCGCTAACTCTGCGTGCTGAAGTGATTGCCACAAGTAGTACTGTCTTGAAAGTGACCAGTCTTAGAGAGGCCTCTGAGATAGGTTCAAAAGGTGACCCCAAAAATGCCTTTAGAACGACTGATAGATCCCAGGATGGGGCGATGTTAACTCTAACTGGTTTGCGTCTGGAGATTGCTTTACAGAACCTAGCAATGAACGGATCTTCTTGCAACCTTTTCTCTAAGTACACACTTAAGGCCGCTATCTGGACCTTAATAGTACTAGGAGTTAGCCCTTTGTCTATCCCCTCCTGGAGAAACTGCAGGATATTTGCTGTATCCATGTTTACCTCTCCTCGGCTGTTCAACCAGCTGTTAAATTTTCTCCAGACCTTCCTGTAAATGGCTTGAGTGACAGGTTTTCTACTCTGTAGCAGGGTCTGAATCACTCTGTCAGTCGGACCCTTGCTCCTCAAAATTTCCTCCTCAGTAACCACGCTGAGAGGTTCAGCATGGATACTTGTGGATGAAAGAGAGATCCCTGCGATAGAAGGTCTGGTCTGCAGGGAAGCCTCAGAGGAGGTTGGTCTGTCAACCGTAGCAATGTTGTGAACCATGGTCTCTTGGGCCAAAACGGTGGCACTAAGATTAAACACGTTTCCTCTACTAGAAACTTCGCTAAAACCTTCGGGATGAGGTGAAGCGGAGGAAACGCATACGCTAAACTGAAGGTCCATGGGGTCTGTAAGGCGTCTACTGCCCAGGGCTGATCTCCTGGGTGTAGCGAGCAAAAATTTGGAACTTTTGCATTCTCCTTGTTTGCAAACAGGTCCACTACTGGTTTTCCCCAGTAAGCTGCTATGTAGTTGAACACTTCCGGGTGTAGAGACCATTCTTGATTCGACACTCGTTGTCAACTCAAGAAATCTGCAGTGTTGTTGAGCTCCCCTTTCAGGTGAACTGCATAGATGGATGCCAGATTGGATTCTGCCCATTGAAACATGCAACATTAGTCGATGACTTCTGGTGCCCTCTTGCTTGTTTATATAAGCTACAGCCATCATATTGTCTGAACGGACCTGTAGATGGTGACCTTGTATTGTATTCTGAAAGAATAACAGAGCCCTGAGGACAGCTGTTAGCTCCTTCCAATTGGACGAGAGGAGCTTCTCCTCTGCCGCCCAGTCTGAGTTGAGGTGGGCTCCCCAGCCCCAGCTGCTCGCATCCGTAGTTAGTATGGATGTGACGGGAGAGATCCAGAGAACCCCTTTGTTCAAATTCTCTGACTGTTTCCACCACCAGAGGGAGCGCTTTACTCTGGTGGGGATTGAAATCTCTTCTTCCAGATTCCTGTCTTTTAATTGTTCCAACAGAAACCTCTGAAGGTCTCTTTGGTGGAACCTGGCCCATTGTACAGCTGGAATGGCTGCTGTCATCAGTCCTAAGACCGACATCACCTCCCTCACTGTACACTTGGCGCTGCTTTGAAGAAAAGACATTCTCTGGCGCAGATTCAATATCTTCTCTTCCGGCAGGACTATCCTCTGCTCTACTGACAGGATCTTGTACCCCAAGTACAAAATTTCCTGTGTTGTGGTAGTCTTGGGCTTTTCCAGACCGACTATCCACCCCAACTGCCTCAGGCTGAGCTGTGTCAACTCCTCTGGGTCCCGACGAAGTTGCTTCTCCGAATGGGCTGTGAGGCGTAAGTCATCTAGATATGGAATAATCGTGACTGACTGTAGTCTTAACGGAATTAATGCCTCCCCGAGAACCTTGGTAAAAATTCTCGGGGAGGACGACAGTCCGAAAGGAAGTGCTCTGCACTGGAAATGATAAATTTTGGTGTCTATCTGGATCGCCATCCGAAGAAATTTCTGGCATTCCTTCCTTATTGGGATATGCAGATAGGCGTCCCTTAAATCCAGGGTAGCCATGAACACCTCTTTTTGGAGAAGATTCCTTATCGAGTAGATGGACTCAATCCGGAATTTTTTGTATCAGATGGAGCGGTTCAGAGGTCAGAGGTTCATGATTAGTCTGAACTTCCCGGACGGCTTTTTTACCACAAAAATGTGTGAGTAAAAACTGTCCCCCTGTTCCTGAACAGGGACTGGTGTCAATACCTCTTGATCCACCATTTCCCCTATTAACAGAGGTAAGGCCTTGGCCTTTTCTGAGTGTCTTGGAAGCTTTGTCACAAGAAACTTTGAGGGTGGATTGCTGTGAAACTCCAGCGCATACCCTCTTTTTATAATGTTCAAGACAAACTCGTTTGAGGTTATCTTTTCCCACTGTGAGAGAAAATTCACTAACCTTCCTCCCACTGGGTCCCTGATGTCACTGGGGTTTAGGGTTTGAATTGGGGCGGTTAAAAAGTATGCCCCCTTTCCCTTTTTGTCCTGTCCAATGCTTTTTGGGTTTGAACTCCTTCTCTGACTTGGAGGGTTCCTTTGAGGGACGAAAACATTTTCTTTGAAAATTTTTCTTTTTAATGGGAAAGGTTTTCTTTTTATCCGCCGTTCTTTCCAAGGCGGTATCTAGTTCAGGCCCGAAGACTAAGTCTCCTGTAAAGGGGACACTGCACAAGCGTGTTTTAGATGCCGTGTCTCCCCCCCAAGTTTTCATCCAGACTGACCTCCTGGCTGCGACAGCAAGCACCGCTGTTTTAGCCGTAAATTTTATGGCATCAGTGGAAGTGTCAGAGATGAAACTTGTTGCCTTAAAAAGCATAGGGAAGGTTTTTAAGAGATCCCCCCTAGGCGTGCCTGTCTTTAGATGCTCTTCTAGTTGGGCTAACCAGAACTCCAGATTCCTGGCAACACAGGAAGTGGCAAGAGTTGGTTTTAAACCTGCCATAGAAGCATCCCAGGCCCTCTTTAAGACTATGTCTGTTTTCCTGTCCATTGGGTCCTTTAAATGACCCATATCCTCAAAAGCAAGGTCAGACTGTTTTGAGACTTTGGACAGAGGGGCGTCTAGTTTAGGATTTTTATTCCAGACCGCCTCTGGGCTCTCTCAAAGGGGAATCTCCTTTTAAGGGAATTTGGGAAGAAGACCTTTTTATCTGGCTCGGCCCATTCCTTGCGGACAAGGTCAGAAAGCACATTATGTATAGGGAATACCTTAGCTTTCTTTTTCCCCAGAGCCCCATACATTTTATCATGTCTGGTCAATTGAGTTTCTTCCTCATCAATTTCCAGTGTATCATAAATAGCGCTCAACAGCTCGTCTACATCCTCCAGAGACAGCTTGTATTTTGCTGCTTTTTTAGCTACAGCCTGATCCTCATCTTGATCTGAGTCTGCGTCAGAGGATTCAGGGCTAACTAACACGGGGCTATGCTCCCTGACTGTACGGGGCTCCCCAGAACTGGGTGTTGTAAGGCATGGTGAGGAGGGAATCGCAGCTGCTTTACTGGAGGAAGCAGACGTGCCTACATCTACGATTAACTCGGAGAGATTTAAAGGTTGATGCCATCTCTTCCTTAAAGGAGCCAAGGAATTTCGCCAAGGGAGAGTCTGCCTCTGTTTTAAGTAAGCCTGCAATACACTGCTTGCATAAGGCTTTGTTAGAGGCTGAGGACAACTTATTTCCACAATTAGGGCACTTTTTGCGGCCTAACTTGTCTTCCCTTGGGGTCTCCTTAGCCTGCAATAAAGAATAAATGATCTTTAGCATCAAAATCCCTCTAACTTTTAGTAGAAACACCCGTGCTGCCACCACTGCTGCATAAACCTGGGACTGTGAGATAACCACCACCATTAGGTACTACCAATCGCAGCCTTACAACAAAACCCCAGAATAAGCACAGTAAGGGCTTGCCCAGCAGCCTACCTGTGTTTGGCTGATGCCTGCATCCACCGGAGTGTCCTGGGGATTAGCCTTCATGGTCCCCCTCTCGAGCTCCGGATCCCGCCGCTAGTCCGGTATGGCTGGACGCTGGTCGGGATTTGTAGGCCCAGCGTGGGCTTTTCCCTTCCTCTTTGTGCCTTCAGAGAGCCGGAACCCTCGGCACACAGCGATGACGCGGTTCCGCCAGAAATGACGCTCGGCGTCTCCAACCCCCACCGCCCTTACAGCACAGAGCTGAGATGGAAGAAACCATCTACACAGCTCCTGGGGGGGGGGGGGGAACAAGCATCAACCTGCCATTGGCCACCTCGGCACCGGAAAGAGGGGGGGGGGGTAACGGGTCTGCTCCTATCAGCCGGACGGTACCCGAGCCCAGAAAAAGGAGGTAAGACTAGTCTGGAGCTGCTGGAAAAGGACCCGGTCCCCCTGTGCAGCTCCGCTCCCCTCAGGCAGCCCCTGAGAGGTAGTGTCCTTCTGACCTGGTTCCTGGCAACACGTTCCTCTGAAGGAGGAAACACAAATGACTGGTCAGGGACCGCCTTTTGAACTGTTTTGGCAATGTGTTTCCTGGGTCGATGGGAGGGATGACATCTCTCTCCCCAGCTGTCCTGAAATAAAAAAAAAAAAAAAAGTGGGGTTCCCCCTAAATTCCATACCAGAGCCTTCAGGTCTGGTATGGATTTTAAGGGGAACCCCGTGCCAAAAAAAACAAAAACGGTGTGGGGTCCCCTCAAAAATCCATACCCTTATCTGAGCAAGCAACCTGGCAGGCCGCAGGAAAAAAAAAGGAGGGACGAGAGTGCGGCCCCCACCCCTCCTGAACCGTACCAGGCCACATGCTCTCAACATTGGGAGGGTGCTTTGGGGTAGCCCCCCAAAACACCTTGTCCCCATGTTGATGAGGACAAGGGCCTCATCCCCACAACCCTGGCCGGTGGTTGTGGGGGTCTGCGGGCAGGGGGCTTACCGGAATCTGGAAGCCCCCTTTAACAAGGGGACCCCCAGATCCCACCCCCCGTGTGAAATGGTAAGGGGGTACTTACCCCTACCATTTCACTAAAAAAAAAAAAAAACTGTCAAAAATGACGAGACAGTTTGACAATTCCTTTATTTAAATGCTTCTTCTTTCTTCCGGTTCTTCCTTACCCCCTTACTATTTCACACAGGGAGAGCGGGATCTGGGGGTCCCCTTGTTAAAGGGGGCTTCCAGATTCCGCTAAGCCGCCCGCAGACCCCCACAACCACCGGCCAGGGTTGTGGGGATGAGGCCTTTGTCCTCATCAACATGGGGACAAGGTGTTTTGGGGGGCTACCCCAAAGCACCCTCCCAATGTTGAGGACATGTGGCCTGGTACCGTTCAGGAGGGGTGGGGGCCACACTCTCGTCCCCCCCCCCCCTCTTTTCCTGCCAGGTTGCGTGCTTGGATAAGGGTCTGGTATGGATTTTTGGGGGGACCCTACGCCATTTTGTTTTTTTGGCCGGGGTTCCCCTTAATATCCATATCAGACCTGAAGGGCCTGGTATGGAATTTAGGGGGACTCCCACGTCATTTTTTTTTTTTTAATTTTGGTTCGGGGAATTCCCATGCCGTTTTTATCAATGAACTTCTATGTTTGTCGGCAATGCAATAGCCGCGGGTAGTTTTAAATGAGTTTTTTTCCTTCAAAATGTCATTTTGCTGTCAGACTGTCCTAAACACAGGAAACATGCGCCCCTTTACAGGCAGACACCCCCCCCCCCCCCCGGTACAAAATTTAAAGAGATATTACACTTTTATTGTTTGACTTTAAGCATTATTAAAATCACTGCTCCTGAAAAAACGGCCGTTTTTAAAACTTTTTTTTGCATTGATCCATGTCCCCTGGGGCAGGACCCAGGTCCCCAAACACTTTATGAAAATAACTTGCATATTAGCACTTTTGATTTCTCCCATAGACTTTTAAAGGGTGTTCCGCGGCATTCGAATTTGCCGCGAACACCCCAAATTGTTCGCTGTTCGGCGAACAATTTGAACAAAATGAACAGCCAATTCGAGTCGAACATGAGTTCGAAGCTCATCCCTACTCGCTATCAAATACATAAATCAATCCAAAGTCAGTTTAGCACTAAAAAATGATTGATCAGACACAATAGAGCTCATTGGATTTTATTTGAAATGTGGATGACATTTCTAATACATGAACTACTGTAAGCAAAGCACAACGTAGATCTACAAGAGCAGCAAGGATTAAATAATTCACTTCATGGTTCACTATGGCCATTTCACAGATCCTGGATATGGACATGTGAGATTCTTCATTTTAGTATGATGGACTTGAGCTGGAAGTCTTTCATGGCCATGTATGAGATCGCCTCTATGGGAAAGCGGACTGGAAAGGAGAGAGGATTTCCAGTTGGCAAATGTATGCTGATCTTGTCTTGCTCAAACTGGAAGCAAACCTGTAAGAAAAGGAGGAGGTGGCACAGGGTCAGCTTGCTGGACTATAAAAAGTCATTGAGTGATGGCCAGAGACACAAGGACTTTACCACCATACTGTTCATGTCAACAAATATCTTTCCACAAGACAATATATGCACATAGCTTATCTTAAGCATTTGTGTGGCAGGAGGAAAAACAAAAAACAATTCAATGTACTAGTGACAGGGTCTCAGAGGACGGTGTATCTGTCAGAATAATGACTGGGGCCCTCAAGAGGTCAATAGCTGGAGTCCAGGTATGCCAGCCATCATCACCCAGGGTTTCATTGAGTTGTGGCCGGTTACCCTCACCATTTGACAGTGCCGGATTATACCCGCCCCCCCAAACACATGAATGGTTTTACCTGAACATGTAAAGGGTTTCTCTGTAGCAAAAAAGGTTGAGAAAGGCTCCTGGATGCCATGCCAGCTAAACATGCCGAAGGAGAGAACAGTGCCACAGCTGAGCACTGAGATGCTGGCATTTCAGTGAATCCTAGGGGGCAGGGCTTAATGTTGAAGGGGGCTGAGCTTAGAATTTGATGTGCGCATAACAATGGGAATGTTATGCTTCTCGGTTGTTATTCTCAGGAGTTTAAATAATCTGCAGACCACCATGAACTAACCATCTCTGCAAAGCATATCATTCTTCTACACTTAAACCCATCTCCCCCTTCCAGGGCCCCCCCCCCCCCCCCCCAATAGATGTCTGTCCTGATAAGAGCCTCATCTGCCACAGCGCCAATTTATACGAGTCCTTGACAGGTGTCCCATCTACTATGAATGACTTGGGGTAAAAAAAATAAATAAAAAACATGATTATTCTGGGTCAGTCATTTCATATGCGACCACATATAGAATTAAGCCTGGTTACTGCTAAAGAACTCTGCACCAGAGATGAACAGAGTAATCACCAGGAGTAATATCCATTGCCTTTACCCCCCCACCCCATGTATCCCCCTGTATTCCTCTCAATCACCCCCCTTGCTGTATCCTACCTCTCCAGCACACACATTGGTCCCTTCATAATGGTTGTAGCATGATGCTGATGAGCTTCAGTTGCCAGCCAGCTTCCTAATACTCCCTAGATGGAGCCTTAACAGGGGACTTTATAGTGCCATGCTCCATTTCCTGATCCCCATTCCCTCTTCTTCCTATAATTATCTCAAACATACCCAACACATTACAAAAACCGAGACTTCTGAGAAGTGATCTGACCAACAGCAACCATTTGCTAGGACACACACCTCTATGTGGGAGGCTCTTATCCTTCAGAAGAGGAGCTTAACCAGTTACCAACTGGCCGAATGACGGCTGCAGGGCGGTTGGATATTTCTGGGATAATTCATGTACAGTGACGTCCTCCCAGAATCCTGCTCTCGCGCCCCCTGGGGCGCACAACCGAGAACATCTGTGACCCCAGCACATCACAGTAAACGGCCGCTTACCATGTGATCTCTGTCAAATGACAGAGCGATCACATGTAAACAAACCGGCGTCATGTCGTCGGTTCCTCTCTCCCCTGTGTACCGATCGGTACAGTGTGAGAGGGATCGGATGGCAGCAGCACTGGATCTGTAGTGCCCACAGCACTGCTCTGAAAATTGCAGTCAAGTCCATGCCCCGCAATATCCAGCCATGCTTGGTCTCTGTATGTGGCATGGCTGTTGAAGTCTTACACATGTGGTATCGCCTTACTCAGGAGGAGTAGGAGAATCTATTTTGGGGTGTCATTTTTGGTATGAAAAAAAAAAAAAAAAAAAAAAAAAAAAAAAAAAAAGTAAAGCACCCCTTAAGGTGCTCCCTGCATGTTGGGCCTCTATACATGGCCACACTGTGTAAAAGTCTCACACATGTGGTATCGCCTTACTCGGGAGTAATAGCAGAATGTGTTAAAAGTGCAATTTGTGGTATGCATATGCTGTTTGAGAAATAACCTGCTAATGACAATTGTGAAAAAAAAACAAAAAACCTCACCATGCATCTTTCTAAATACCTTGGAATGTCTTTCCAAAAAGGGGTTATTTGGGAGGTATTCATACTTTTCTGGCATGTTAGGGTTTCAAGAAATTAGATAGGTTGTCAGTACTTCAGGTGTGATCAATTTCCAGATATTGGCACCATAGCTTTTGGACTCACAAAGACCAAATATACACCAATTTGTACTAATTTTTACCAAAGATATGTAGCAGTATACATTTTGGCCAAAAGTTAAGAAAAAATTACTAATTTACTAAATTTTATAACAAAGAAAAATTCATTTTTTTTTAAACCAAATTTTCAGTCTTTTCTTTTATAGCGCAAAAACAAAAAATGGTGATTAAGTACCACCAAAAGAAAGCTCTATTTGTGTGGAAAAAAAAATTCTCATATGGGTAGTGTTGTATGAGTAATGGTCATTCAAAATGTGAGAGCACTGAAAGCTGAAAATTGGTCTGGTTAGGAAGGGGGTTTAGGTGCCCAGTGGTTAAATGGACAATCATAGCAAAGTAAATACCCCTGACCCAAGCCATCATTGGCCGCCTACTGCATTATTCTGAGATGGATATTATGTGTCCAATATGAACAGCGATACCACATTTCCCCATCCAACATTTGTCCTGCCTCGCCCAGCATAGACTTACCGTGGTGTCTGACCCCTCCTGGAAGGGGAAGAAGCTTTCCTTCTCCTCGGCTCCCCAGACATTGTCCACCATCGAGTTCAAGATTATGGTCTTCTTAACATCAGGGGCATCAAAGCGAGGGTTAAAGTGTAGCACATAATTCTTATCACCTGTTCCCAAGTTTATGGCGAACCTAGAAAAGACAAACACATTGTTCTGCTCAGCTGACCTTGTTGGATATAGTACCGAGTCCTTCACCAGTGGTACTCCCATGGGTTACAGAGGCACCTCTGCAACTTTTAATGACAATTCAGAATAGCAAATTAAATATAAAGTGGATTAGCTAATATGAGACTTAACACTAACAGGTTGCTTGAAAAAACACTTCTAAACAAAACGGGGTCCTGGAAAGACCATGTCCCCATACTAAAAGATAGCCAAAGTGAACCTGTAGCCATATGGACAGTTATTTACATATTCTAAACAAGTGGTAAGAGTAAGCGTAATGCAATCCTTCAATGGAGGTTTGTAGTTGCAGCCACTATGAAAAAATTCATCCTAGCTAAGGAGTCACTACTAGGAGGGGGAGCTGAACTAAAAGTTGAGCTGCTCAGTCACTGCTGGGAGATGGAGCAGAGAAGTCACTACTACTTTGTGCCCTTTCACTCCCTGCTGCCATTTTGACCTCTAACTAGGTATGTGATAGTGATGTAGTGATTTCTACCGTAAATTTGAGGCTTCATTTCTCCAGTGTCTGCAGCTATACAGGTTTGTGTCCAAGAGGAGAGAAAGAATGTTTGTCAGAATTCAGAAGGCAGCTGGTAAGTCAAACAAATTTTATCCAAGATGACATTTTGTCACAATGTAGAAGAAAAAGAAAAAAAAAAAAAAGCTGAAAATTGCGCTGAGCAAAACAATCTGATGTCAGGTACAGTATTTGAGGGACCACAAATTCCCAGTGAGGGGTCAGTAGGATGTATTGTATACAGAGCACACTTCTACTTTTGGCAAAATATTGTATATTGTATAATAAGTATCCAAGGAAAGACCCGGGACTTACTGTTTACAGCCCTCCGAAATGAAGCCCTTCACCTCTATGGAGTGACCGGGTTTGAGGCTGAAGTTACACAAGACAATACCCTGTATAGGAGAAAAGGAGAGAATTATTACACCCTGTATAATAGACAAGGGGGATGATTATTACACCCTGTATAATAGACAAGGGGGATGATTATACATTTTACAGTTACTGTACTCAGGATCAATTTGGGATTTGTGGGTCACAGTCAGACCCTTTGTGTGGGGGAGGGGGAGGGAGCTCAGACATCCCCAGCAGATCACAAATGTCTTCTAATGTCAGATCAATGACTGACAATATACATTTTCTTTTATAATGTTCATGTATGCCGGCTGGTGAGACCTTTATACAAGTTATAGGCCTATCTCCAGACAGCCAGACGGTGCCAATTACTGACCTGCACAAGGCCTGCCCAACATTCATGTTTAGTAATAATTATGTACAGTATGAATTGAATTCTGGTCAGCATGTTAGTCTGGAGTATCCATCCCTACCCCCCCCCCCCCCGGCTTCCATCCTGCATGGAGAGAGGTAATGATCTGCCACAATGGAGTAACACAGAGGGGCTGGACATGTCACATCTCAGAATAGGGCCATTAGATTTAAAAAAAAAAAAAAAAAAAATTTACACAGCAAATTGGTAATATAATCACATAAAAAGATGGGGGGGGGGGGGGGCATGGAAATAATTAGTCACAGGAGTGTCTGAGCCATCCCAGTATATACCGGATACTAAGAATACCCAGCTCTGTGCCAGGATATCAAAATACATTCATCACACCCTAAATAATGCAAATAAGTGGAAGGACAAGAACTAAAATCCTGACCTACACCCGGCAATCAACCTATGCCCGCACCACCACCAGGAATCTTACATCCACCACTTCCCACACAACCCATTTTCTCAGCTTTTGCAGCTTCCATCGGTGCTCATACTCACATCACACTCAAACACTCTTCTTTCCACTTACCATCCCCAACAGCACTATTTGCATGACAGCCCAAATGCATCAACCAACAGCACCACACCCAACAACCCTACATCAACCCATGTCCTTACCCATCAACCCTATACCCACCACTATACATACTTTGCAACCCAACCTTCCCACACCATGCAGCACTACACCCACCACTGTCTTCAGCCCACACAACCCCTTTTCTCAGCTTCCATCGGTGCTCATACTCACATTATCTGCCATTCTGCTTCCTTATCAGACAAACTTGTGATCAGCTGCACTTCTACCTCTTCATATATAGGAGGTCTGCTGAGGGCGGAGCCAGTCAGGAGGGAGGAGTCACCCCGCCCAGTGCTCCCTGGACTGAGAATTGTTCCAGAAGCGCTCATTACAGAGAATGAATGAAATGTGGATGGGGTGTGACTGAGCATGGGGCGTCCATCGTCACTCTGCTGGGATGTCACCACTCACCACAAACAGCAAGGGGGCAAAAGATGACTATCCTCAAAGTCATTTCTACAACACAAAGGGGGAGATTTACTAAAACTGGAGAGTGCAAAATCTGGTGCAGCTGTGCATGGGAGCCAATCAGCTTCTCACTTCAGCTTCTTCAATTAAGCTTTGCCAAAAAAAAATCCTGGAAGCTGATTGGTTTCTATGCAGAGCTGCACCAGATTCTCTACTCTCCAGTTTTAGTAAACCGACCCCAAAGTAACAATTTCCATTCCCTGCCCCCACCTCACATCCCGATACCGACCACTACATCCCCACCAGAAACACTATACTGATACACATGACATCACATGAGACACATGACATCACATGAGACGCATGACATCACATGAGACGCATGACATCACATGAGACGCATGACATCACATGATACACATGACATCACATGAAACGCATGACATCACATGAGACGCATGACATCACATGATACACATGACATCACATGATACACATGACATCACATGAGACGCATGACATCACATGATACACATGACATCACATGAGACGCGTGACATCACGGGACATGCTGGATTTTTGCACATTTACATGAATTATGTGGGCTGATTGAAATAAATGATATATTCCGATATCATGTAGTGTTGTGTTTTTTCTTTTGTCTTACCTATATGTATTTTTTCTGTGGTTCTAAACTGTATCAGATTACTGTTCTGTTGTATGCTGACATCTAGTGGTAGTTTAGGGCAACTACAACTTCTTTAGTTATGTGATTTGCTATCTCCCTGTGTCCTCCCCTCCTGTTTAGTGCTAGTTAGTGTAGTCTTAGCTACACACTCCCTGTTTCTACCATAGTCCCTCAGTCAGTGTTAGTTCTTCTCTGAGACACAGTGCAGCAAAGTCATTGTCTTCTTACACTTTAAAGACTGGACACACATCCTCTGTACTGTTCTTATCTGTAGTAAAATGGCATTCCATTATTGATGAGGAAAGCTGCCCGTGGATGGCGCCAGGTCAGCAGGTGATTATACTGTCTGGGCAGACTGGGGGTCTATTGAAGTAGAGCAATGTATAAAGCAGCATTGGAAACAGAACACAGATTCACCATGAAAACTTCCTGTTACTGCTGATACAAAGTCTGAATTGGCTTCACAAATAGTAGAATATGTCTTTGTATGGATTGTGCATTGAGAAAAGTATAATATTATTTAGGGGCCAAATAAACAATTCTATGGGGCTGCTCATGGCCGTCATGTTGTGTTTGGACTTGCTGCAATATGGATGATGTGCTGGTGTTGGAAACCTGAACTCCAACCCGCCGTCAGAACCGGCCGCTCCATATAATCCATGGCCACTTCAGGAGCCAAGAACCTACCTCACAGCAGGGGGGGTAATACACACTGCGGTATATGTCAGGGCTATATACATGTATAATAATAATAGTGTGTGACTGTGGGGGGAGGGGACATTAGAGTGTAAGCTCCACTGGAACAGAGACTGATGTGATTGGTTCAGTGTTCTCCGGGTGTATTGGAATATCTGTGCATATGATCATCATGGGACATCTGTGTACCTGGGTATGGGTGGCTTGTAGATCTCGGGGTAAATAACGGGTGGGAAGAGAGTAAAGTTGGCAATAGACGGGCAGATTTTTCCTGAGAAAGGGAAGGACCTCACCTGTCTTTATCCTCAGTCGGGTCGGGACGACTCGCAGGGAAATCTCTGGGGATCGGAGGAGGATCGTGTTTTCTCCTCATCAGTACAGAAATGTCCCTGGGGACAGATAACGCCTCTCGGCCTCGGACAGCGGCAGACATAAATTCCAATTATAATTGTTCAGATATTTCCTTAAGGCTAAATTGTATTCTGTTACCGATATTAGATAAACAAGAGCCACATAAATACAGAAGACTTCTTTCATGTCCATCAATCCTCATTAGATACTTCTTGTATTGCCACGAAAACCCCTGTTGCATCAGAGGGGGCGGGGTCACATGCGCACATCATAAATGGCCCCGCCCTCAGCTATTTAACCGGTTCAATACAGGGCAATTTCACCCCCTTCCTTCCCAGGCCAATTCTTAGTTTTCAGCGCTGTCGCACTTTAAACGTCAATTGCGCGGTCGTGCGAGGTTGTACCCAAAAAAAATTGACGTCCTTTTTTCCCCACAAATAGAGCTTTCTTTTGGTGGTATTTGATCGCCTCTGCGGTTTTTATTTTTTGCACTATAAACAAAAGAAGAGCGACAATTTTGAAAAAAACACAATATTTTTTACTTTTTGCTATAATAAATATCCCAATTTTTTTTTAAAAAACGAATTTTTTCCTCAGTTTCGGCCGATACGTATTCTTCTACATATTTTTGGTAAAAAAAATCGCAATAAGCGTATATTGATTGGTTTGCGCAAAAGTTATAGCGTCTACAAAATACGGGATAGATTTATGGCGTTTTTAAAAAAAAATATTTATTTATTTTTTTAGCGCCGATCGCAATTTTTTTTCGTGACTGCGACATTATGGCGGACACATCGGACACTTTTGACACATTTTTGGGACCATTCACATTTATACAGCGATCAATGCTATAAAATTGCATTGATTACTGTGTAAATGTGACAGGCAGTGAAGGGTTTAACCACTAGGGGGCGGGGAGGGGTTAATATCTAACTGTAGGGGGAGGGGACGCACTAGGGGAGGAGACCGATCAGTGTTCCTCCGTTCTGGGAACACAGATCGCTCTCCTCAGAGCTGACAGGCTGTGGATCTGTGTGTTTACACACACAAATCCACATGCCGGTCCGGTTAACCGGCAATCGCGGGTGCCCGGCGGACATCGCGGCCGCCGGGCACACGCACCGGGTCCCGAGGAACGCGGCGGGCGCGCGCGCGCGATCCCGGCGGCGCGCGCGCGCCCCCTAGGCGGCCGGGAATCCCAGGGCGTCATATGACGCCCACCCAGGATGGGAGATCCCATCTGTGGACGTCATATGACTATGGGCGGGTAGGGAAGTGGTTAAGAACTGTCACGGCAGGTCTAGCGTCATTCAGTGGGCTCCTCCCATGGAGGCAGATCGTGTCTTGGCGGCGTCTTTCTCCATATCCCGGGACGAGGAAGGATTACATCGCTGGAGTTTTTTATTCTTTTTTAATAAAGGACTTGTCCCATGCTGTGTCTGTGTGTTTTTTTACAACTTTTGACACTTATTTTGTGAAATGGTAGGAGTACAATGTACCCGTTACCATTTCACACAGGGGGGGCCGGGATCTGGGGGTCTCCTTGTTAAAGGGGGCTTCCAGATTCCGATAAGCCCCCCACCCGCAGATCCCCACAACCCTTAAAGGTTGTGGGGATGAGGCCCCTGTCCCCATCAACATGGGGACATCCTCCCCATGTTAGTGGGCATGTAGCCTGGTACGGTTCAGGAGGGGGGCGCTATCTCATCCCCCCTTTTTTTCCTGCGGCCTGCCAGGTTGTGTGCTTGGATAAGGGTCTGGTATGGATCTTTAGGGGGACCCCATGCCATTTTTTTTTATTTTGGTGCGGGGTTTCCCTTAGAATCCATACCAGACCTGAAGGGCCTGGTATGGAATTTGGGGGGACCCCCATGCATTTTTTTTTAAATTTTGGTTCGGGGTTCCCCTTAATTTTCATACCAGACCCAAAGGGCCCGGTAATGGACTGTGGGGGAATCCCAGGCTGTTTTTATTAATGAACTTTTATGTATATTGTCGGGACCGACAATTCATTAATAGCCGGCACTAGCGCTAGCACTTTTAAGAGACTTTTTTCTTCCTTTAAAAATGTCATTTTGCTGTCAGACTGTTCTAAACATGGGAAACATGCGCCCCTTTACAGGCATACTATAGACACCCCCCAGGTACGAAATTTAAAGGGATATTACACTTTTATTTTTTCACTTTAAGCATTAATAAAATCACTGCTCCCGAAAAAAAGGCCATTTTTAAAACTTTTTTTGCATTGATCCATGTCCCCTGGGGCAGGACCCAGGTCCCCAAACACTTTTTAGGACAATAACTTGCATATAAGCCTTTAAAATGAGCACTTTTGATTATTCATGTTCGTGTCCCATAGACTTTAATGGTGTTCGAACAAATTTTTTGAATGTTCTGGTGCGAACCGAACAGGGGGGTGTTCGGCCCATCCCTAGTTATCATTGAGAATCATGGGGTACAACTTGTCAAGCAACTCGGAGGTCCAAAGTCGCCCAACTGTGAAACAAGTCATATATATTTTAATAGAAAGGAGCTCTCATTTATACTTGTATTTACATCAGCAGAACAAATGCAGGAAGTGATGTGTGCACATGGGCCAGAAGAAAATGTGTGGGGATGCCAAACAAATCAATGAACCCCACCCACACCAAATCTAACTACCACATCCACCCCACATTGATTAAGTATAAGTACATATCATACCCTTACCCGGAAAATGAGCAGCACCTCCTCTTTGCTAAAGAGGGACTTCGCCATGTCCACATACCTCCCAACTTTTGAACTTCAGAAAGAGGGACACTTATGGGAGGAAGCGACTGACCGCGCGCTACGTGCACCGCGGCAAAAAGAAAGATTCTCACTGATGCATACAAAAACCCCAGGACAGTCATTTAAAAAAATAAGAATAAAAAGCTTCCATTACAAATGATTTTGCATAAACTATGGAAGTGTGCATTACACAAAGTGTGGAAGGATTCAGGAGTGCGTTATGTACGGAGTGCAGGGTTCAGGATAGGGCTAGATACAGAGTGCAGGGTTCTGGAGTGTGTTATGCACAGGGTGCAGGGTTCTGGAGTGTGTTATGCACAGGGTGCAGGGTTCTGGAGTGTGTTATGCACAGGGTGCAGGGTTCTGGAGTTACATATAGAGTGCAGGGTATTGGCATGTGTTATGTACAGAGTGCAGGCACAGTGCATGGTTCTGGAGTGCGTTACGTACAGAGTGCAAGGGTTCAAGAGCGCTAGGTACAGAGTGCAGTCATCCATCCACGTGTCACTATTGCCCTTCTCCTCAACTATAACATCTGAACCCCCCCTCCCTACACACACACACACACACACACACACATATAACACACACCACACACACACATACCACACACCACACCACACACACATATAACACACACCACACCACACACACATATAACACACACCACACACACACATAACACACACCACACACACATATAACACACACCACACCACACACACATATAACACACACCACACACACACATAACATACACCACACCACACACACACACACATAACACACACCATACCACACACACATATAACACACACCACACTACACACATATAACACACACCACACACACACATAACACACGCCACACCACACACACATATAACACACACCACACTACACACATATAACACACACCACACACACACACATAACACACACCACATACACATATAACACACACCACACCACACACACATAACACACACCACACCACACACACACATAACACACACCACACCACACACACATATAACACACACCACACCACACACACACACATATAACACACACCACACCACACACACACACAACACACACCACACCACACACACACCATACCACACACACATATAACACACACCACACTACACACATATAACACACACCACACACACACATAACACACACCACATACACATATAACACACACCACACCACACACACATAACACACACCACACCACACACACATAACACACACCACACACACACATAACACACACCACACCACACACACATAACACACACCACACCACACACACACATAACACACACCACACACACACATAACACACACCACACACACATATAACACACACCACACATAACACACACCACACTACACACACACACATAACACACACCACACCACACACACACATAACACACACCATACCACACACACATATAACACACACCACACTACACACATATAACACACACCACACACACACACACATAACACACACCACATACACATATAACACACACACCACACACACATAACACACACCACACCACACACACACATAACACACACCACACCACATACACATATAACACACACCACACCACACACACACATAACACACACCACACACACACATAACACACACCACACCACACACACATATAACACACACCACACCACACACACACATAACACACACCACACACACACATAACACACACCACACTACACACACACACATAACACACACCGCACCACACACACACATAACACACACACACACACATATAACACACACATAACACACACCACACACACACATAACACACACCACACCACACACACACATAACACACATAACACACACCGCACTACACACACACACACATAACACACACCACACATAACACACACACACATATAACACACACCACACACACACATAACACACACCACACCACACACACATATAACACACACCACACACACACATAACACACACCACACACACACACACCACACACTTTTGTAAAAGTAGCACCTTTCTGTAGATGTCTTCTATCCAGTGCAGCCACAGCTTCCTTCTCCTTTCAGTGCACTGGGTATCTTTGACTCCTGGAGCAGGAAGGAGATAAGGATTAGGGGGCAGCTCACCCCCCTCCTCCCTCCTCAAACACGCTGCAGTCAGACTTTCACTTGTCCCGACTTTAGTGCAGACTACAGAGCAGAGAGCCTGTTGAAGGAGTCGAGCTGAACTGTTACTTTCACTTTCAACTGCAGAAGTCAGGCTTCTGTATTTAGGTGAAAGTGGGGAGCTGCCTGTGAGTGCAGGGCTAATGGAGGCTGAAAACACTTTGGGGGAGAGGAATAGATAGCTTATCCTGGCCAGCAATCTATGAATGCCGGTGTGGTGTCACCGGCTCTTTCGCTATGCACCGGTTTGACAGAGGGGCAGGTCTGGATAGCAGTCCCGCCCCTACCCAACATCACACTCTCTTTTTGACAGGTGAAGTCTCTCATTGGGGCTGCACAGTGCACATCCAGCTGACTTGCTAGGCAATCCCTGGCTGTACTGGATGTACACACTGCTGCAGGTCCTATTGAGAGAAAAATTAGCTTGTAGTCAATAGCAAATCACCTGTATGGCGGGATAGCGGGACAAAGGTGTCAAAGCGGGAAAGTCCCGCCCAATCCGGGACTGTTGGGAGGTATGATGTCCACCTAGATGGAGATCCTGACCAGCACAGGAACTTCCGGGTGATTAAAATGACTTATTTCTGGGTCAGAAGGTGAACCCAAGCTCTTTTGATCGCTGCTGCGAATATTTGATCGTAGCCACGATTAGAATTTTATTATTTTTGTTTATTTGCAGATATGCAAATTTGTATTTCTACTTATGATATTTAAAGGCGTTCGATAAGAAATGGTGTCCCTGGGTTAACAGCAGGTGAATGACAAAAACAAAAGGCCCAGTTTGAGCCCTGGTTCACACTGACAGAGGGAGGAAATCGTTCAGCTGAAATCACACAATTTCATTCCGGCATGTCAGTCCCGACTGCAAGGGGAATTTCAGAGACATCTGTTCAGGTTTCTGCACTGATATCAATACAAATTGCACCCCAAAGTCGCACCAATTAAAACGGTGCATTTGCCACCACTTTGACATGTCAAATCGCACCAATATGAACTGAAGCTGACACATACAACACTTGCCTATCCACCAGCTGAATTCATTACCTGCAATTCTCCACAGCTGTTATATATATAAAGATTCCACCTTTATCATTTACTTGCAGGTGTGCGGAAGCCTAGGTTTACATTGGAGCGATTTGTCATGCGACTTGAGCGATCAAATCACATGACTTTTGGCAGCAGTAGCACTGTTCCAATTGATCCAACACCGATTTTGTGGCAACGCACCAATTTGCTAAAGTAGTTCCTGCACTACTTTTACCGATTTCAGGTGCGACTTCAATAGACATCTATGTATGAAGCCACACGGATGTCTATCAAGTAGCACCTGAAATCACGCTGACCTTGCTACTTTGAAATCTGGCTACTTCAAGTGAACCTATTAATTTCCAAGTAGCATCAATGTGAACCAGGGTGAAGAGATTTGTTTTTTGGTGCACAAATACATATAGAAATAAGATATAAGAAATATCGCACTTTCCCAAAACCACCACCACAAAAACTAAAGAGGAAGAAAAGAAGAAGAAAAATATGATGTCATGTGTCTCATGTGATGTCATGTGTCTCATGTGATGTCATGTGTCTCATGTGATGTCATGTGTCTCATGTGATGTCATGCGTCTCATGTGATGTCATGCGTCTCATGTGATGTCATGTGTCTCATGTGATGTCATGCGTGTCATGTGATGTCATGCGTCTCATGTGATGTCATGTGTCTCATGTGATGTCATGTGTCTCATGTGATGTCATGCGTCTCATGTGATGTCATGCGTCTCATGTGATGTCATGCGTCTCATATGATGTCATGTGTCTCATGTGATGTCATGCGTCTCATGTGATGTCATGTGTCTCATGTGATGTCATGTGTCTCATGTGATGTCATGCGTGTCATGTGATGCCATGCGTCTCATGTGATGTCATGTGTCTCATGTGATGTCATGTGTCTCATGTGATGTCATGCGTCTCATATGATGTCATGTGTCTCATGTGATGTCATGCGTCTCATGTGATGTCATGCGTCTCATGTGATGTCATGTGTCTCATGTGATGTCATGCGTCTCATGTGATGTCATGTGTCTCATGTGATGTCATGTGTCTCATGTGATGTCATGCGTCTCATGTGATGTCATGCGTCTCATGTGATGTCATGCGTCTCATGTGATGTCATGTGTCTCATGTGATGTCATGTGTCTCATGTGATGTCATGTGTCTCATGTGATGTCATGCGTGTCATGTGATGTCATGCGTCTCATGTGATGTCATGTGTCTCATGTGATGTCATGTGTCTCATGTGATGTCATGCGTGTCATATGATGTCATGTGTCTCATGTGATGTCATGTGTCTCATATGATGTCATGTGTCTCATGTGATGTCATGTGTCTCATGTGATGTCATGCGTCTCATGTGATGTCATGCATCTCATGTGATGTCATGTGTATCAGTATAGTGTTACTGGTGGGGATGTAGTGGTCGGTATCGGGATGTGAGGTGGGGGCAGGGAATGGAAATTGTTACTTTGGGGTCGGTTTACGAAAACTGGAGTGTAGAGAATCTGGTGCAGCTCTGCATAGAAACCAATCAGCTTCCAGGATTTTTTTGGCAAAGCTTAATTGAAGAAGCTGAAGTGAGAAGCTGATTGGCTCCCATGCACAGCTGCACCAGATTTTTCACTCTCCAGTTTTAGTAAATCTCCCCCTTTGTGATGTAGAAATGACTTTGAGGATAGTCATCTTTTGCCCCCTTGCTGTTTGTGGTGAGTGGTGACATCCCAGCAGAGTGACGATGGACGCCCCATGCTCAGTCACACCCCATCCACATTTCATTCATTCTCTGTAATGATCGCTTCTGGAACAATTCTCAGTCCAGGGAGCACTGGGCGGGGTGACTCCTCCCTCCTGACTGGCTCCGCCCTCAGCAGACCTCCTATATATGAAGAGGTAGAAGTGCAGCTGATCACAAGTTTGTCTGATAAGGAAGCAGAATGGCAGATAAAGTGAGTATGAGCACCGATGGAAGCTGCAAATGGGTTGTGTAGGCAGTGGTTGGTATAGTGATGTGGGAAGTGGTGTGCATGATGCTGTTGGGTAAGGGCAGTGGTTGGTATAGGGCAGATGGATGTGGGTAGTGGTGCTGGTGAGGGTTTAGGGTTGTTGGGTGTACGTCAAGGTTTTGGTTCTTTTCCTTCCAGTTATTTATATTTATATTTAGGGTGTGATGAATGTATTTTGATATCCCGGCACAGAGCTGAGTCTGCTTCCTGGGTATTCTTAGTATACGGTATATATACTGGGATGGCTCAGACACTCCCCTCCTCCACATTTGCTCTTAATGACCCATCATTGCCATGTCTTTGCCTCCTTATCATTAATGTATGAATAATTATATTCACTATTTGCTGTGCAGTTTTATAAATCTAATGGTCCTATTCTGAGATGTGACATGTCCAGTCCCTCTGGGTTACTCCATTGTGGCAGATCATTACCTCTCTCCATGCAGGATGGAAGCCGGGAGTTAGAGCAGGCCTTGTGCCCGTCAGTAATTGGCACTGTCTGTAGATAGGACTATAACTTGTATAAAGGTTTGGGCAGCTGGCATACATGGCATGAACATTATAAAAGAAAATGTATATATTAAGTCATTGATCTGTCATTAGAAGACATTTTTGATCTGCTGGGGATGTCCGAGCTCCCTCCCCCTCCCCCACACAAAGGATCCAACAAAGAGCTGCGACCCATGAAAAACCCCAATTTATCCTGAGTAACAGTAACTTTTTTTTTTTTTTTTTTTTTTTTTTTTTTTTTTTTTTTCTTTTCAGTATGTAATAATCATCTTCCCTCCCTCTATTATACAAGGTGTAATAATTATTTTCTCCCATACAGATTTTTTCCTTGTATAACTTCAGCCTCAAACCCGGTCACTGTGTGGAGGTGGAGGGCTTCATTCCGAAGGACTGTACAAGGTAGGTCAAGATACTAGCCTTGGCTATTTTTTATATAATGTCTGCTCTCTGTATAATACAATTTACCAAAAGTACAACTTGCAAAAGTATAGTGTGCTCTGTGTACAGTACATCCTACTGACCCCTCCTCACTGGGAATTTGGGGTGTGTAGACCCTCAAATAATACCTGACATCAGATTGTTTTACTCAGAGCAACCACTAACCTGTATAGCTGCAGGCACTGTGGAGAAATTCATCCTCAAAATTTACAGTAGAAAGCACTTCATCACTAATGCATACTTGGAGGTCCAAACACCCCTGAAATGGCAATAGGGAGGTAAATGGCACAAAGTGGTGGTGACTCCTCAGTTCAGCTCCTTCATCTCCCAGCAGTGACTGAGCAGCTCATCTCACCTTCCCAGCTTAACTTTCTTCAGCTCCCCCCTCCTAGTAGTGTCTCCTTAGCCCAGTTACACCTTCTCCTTCCTACAGCAGAGACTTTGGAAGTCTTGGCTCACTTTGCTCTTTCTCCAAGCAGCAGCCCATCTCTCCAAGCTCCCTTTCCCAGTTGCTCGGGTCACTCTGCTCCCTCATCAGTGACTCGGCAGCTCAGATCACCTTCTCCCTCTCACTAGTAGGATGGGAGAGCTGAGACCAGACTTGAATGACTTCACTGTTTCTTGTGAACTTTCAGGAAGAATTGTTCCACAGTGGCTGCAACTACAAATCACAAAATCGGGTGCACCGACCTAGTGCATTACCATAAATCAATTAGGTAAATAAGTGGCAAATTAATACTCAAACATCATACATGGGCATATCTAAAGCTGATCCACCATAACCCCCAGATGACATGGGAAGACCTCATCGTGTACAGGAAGGGCTGACGTGTTTTGAGGTTCAAGCTTTCTTCTCAGAGCAAAATGCATGTGTAACAGAATACCATTTTATATACTTAAATGTGTTATTGACAAATTGGGCCTCCCTTGGTGCAGGTAACACAGGATACATGAGCACTTAAAATAAAAAATAAAATAAAAAATCCCCAAACACAATGCACAAGCATAGGGTTAAATGTATGTAGCGAAGTCCTGGGCTCCTTTTTAGTCTGAGAACCTCCAGAGTCAGAGACAGTTGACACCCTTCTATGTAGAGTGGGTTACAAGGCATGGTGGGTGTAATGAATTGGACGAGAAGGCCTGGCTCGCAGTCTCCGCTCTAACATCAGTGCCTGACCTCACAAATGCTCTTCTGGAAAAATGGGGCAAACATTCCCATAGACAGTCCTAAACTGTGGACAGCCTTCCCAGAAGAGTTGAAGCTGTTATAGCTGCAAAGGGCGGGCCAACTTGATATTGAACCCTATGGGTTAAGACTGGCATGGCATTAAAGTTCATGCCTGTAAAGGCAGGCGTCCCAATACTTTTGGTAATAGTGTCTGTATAGTCATGTTCTTTTGTAAATATAGTAAAATTTGGATAGATAATAAATATACATGTGATAGAAAATATTTAATGGCAAAAGATAGTCAAATTTAATTGGTCTATATTTTGCATTCTGTAAATACACCAAGCCATTGTGAACAAGGCTACATGATGGGAGTGTGTGAAGATATACATACAGTGACTTTCTCCATATAGAGAAGTGGAGGGGTTCCTCATGTGCAGCCCATTGGGGGGCACCTGTATAATAACACCATGGCCCATGGGGAGCTCATAGGTCAATCCTTAACTATATGTGCTCTGAACAAGTGCGCATTTTGTATTTTATAGTTTGTTTAAAGATTCTTTATAGTCCTGAGAGAGCAGCAAGACTGTCATGCAAGTTTAGCCAAGAGGACAACTTTATATTTATATATATTATTTTTTTTTTTTTTTTTTTTTTTTTCTCTCAAGCACTACACCTGAGTGCAGGAGATTACTGTTTTGCTGCACTAAGGCTGCAACTACAAATGTCAGTGAGGGATTGTCTGAAAGCTTACATACCGCTTGTTACGGGTATTTACATATTCTTATGTCCATGTCCAGGCTACAGGTTCACTTTAGGTATTTTTTGGTTTGGGGACGTGTATTACCAGGACCACATCTCTTTATAAATGTGTTAACCATTATAGTTTTAACTCTCCAACAATCTTGGATCGTGTGTATATTAATTTATGACCTAAGTGACAGAAGTACCTCTGATACCCATGGGAGGACCACTGGTGAATGACTCCAGTACAATATCCAACAAGGTCAGCTGAGCAGAATAATTTCTGTTTCTGTCTTTCTAGGTTTTTCATAAACTTGGGAACAGATGAAAAGAATGTAGTGATACACTTTGACATTCGATTTGACTTCCAAGGAGAAAAGCGCCTCATAGTCTTGAACTCGATGAAGGATGGTGTCTTTGGAGAGGAGCAGAGGGAAGCGGTATCGGTCTTCCCATTCCAGGACGGGTCGGACACCACGGTATGTCTATGCTGGGAGGGGCAGGACTAATGCTGATGGGGCAAAGTGGCATCACTGTTCATATTGGACCCCTATTATATCTCCCAATGATGCAGTAGGCAGCGATGGCTTAGGTCAAGGGCATGTAGGATGTTATGATTGCCCCTTCAGCTCATTTCATTTATGATCCATAGGAAGATCCAATGGATACCATCATGCTGCCATTGTGTGCTATGATAAAATTAGTTTGCAAAATTTTTTGGTGTAACATTTCTAGTGTATGTATGTGTTATTGAAAATGTTATGTTTGTGAGATGATTTGTAGGAAGAGGAGGTAATGGGGATCAGGAAATTCCTGACATGGAATGTCACTATAAAGTCCCCTGTAAAGGCTCAATCTGGGGAGTAGTGGGGGGGGGGGGGCCGGGAACTGAAGATAATCAGTCTCATGCTACAACAGTTATGAAGGGACCAATGTGTGTGTGTGCTGGGGACGGGTGAATGCTCTGTTCATCTAAATCCATCTCTGGGGAAATAATTAATCAAACTATAAAAGTGACAAGGCTTAATTCTATTTGGGGTAGGATAAAAATAATCATGTTCTCATTTACCCCAAGTCAGTCATGATAGATGGGACCCTAGCTAAGGACACATGAATTGGTAGCCAAGGGTGGGACATTAGCAGATGGAACCCTTATCAGGACAGATGTTTGTTGGGGCTCCGGAAGGGGGAGATTATTTATCAATATTGCAAGATATAGGAATTACATACTTTGCAGACATGGTTAGTTCATGGTGATTTGCAGAGGACAAACCACATTCAAAAGGCATAATATTCCCATTGTTATACACACATCAAATATTAAGCCCAGCCCACTAGGATTCACTGTCCAAATGTCAGAGCATCAGTGCACAGACGAGTCGCAGGACCACTGCATGGTTCTCACCTATTGGCATGTAATGTAGACCCTATATAGTTGGCATGGCATACCAAGTCCAATGCACATAAGTCCACGCATGCTCAGAATCAAGTAGAAGAGCCGCACTGGCTATTGAACTTCATTTTTCTCGGCTCGTTGTACATGTTGTAAGTCACCGCGTTCTTGACGTTCGGAATTTCCAACAACATTTGTGTGACCGTGTGTATGCAAGACAAGTTTGAGCCAACATCCTTTGGAAAAAAAATCCATGGTTTTGTTGTTGGAAAGTCTCATGTGTACGGGGCATTACAGGCAGCAAAAAAGCATTGGTGTCATGAAGCTGGTCCTGACAAGTGTTGGGCCATGAAGTAAGTGGGCACCATCAAATGGGAGGTTAATCAGCCACCGCTCAAGGAACCCCTAGAAACCTCTGAAGGAACCCTGGGTGAGACTGGTTCTCATACCAGGACTCAAAACTGTCCATCTGCTATTGATCTCCTGAAGGCTCCAGTCATTGTTCTAGGTGACAGATGACCAATTCTCAGACTGTCCCACTAAAACATTCCAGAAGTGCCTCCTTCCATTTTTCCTTTCCATTAACCATTTTCTGCCACACATAAAGAATACATAAGATGAGCTACGTGCAAATATCATCTTGTGGAAAGATTTTGATGAAATGAAGGGTTTGGTGGTAGTCTGTTTCTACAGCCAACACTCATTGACTTTTTATTGTCCAGCAGCTGACACTGTGCCATCTCTTTTTCTTACAGGTTTGCTTCCCAATTTGAGGAAGACAAGATCATCGTACAATTACTTACTGGCAAACCTTTCTCATTTCCAGTCCGCTTTCCCATGGAGGAGATCTCCTACTTGGCCATAGTAAACCTCCAGCCAATTTCCATCACACTAAAATGAAGAATCCCGCAATAGAGGAGCCGCCTGTCCCACGTGTCCATATCCAGGTTCTGTGAAATGACTATAGTGGATGAAGGGGGAAGTTCTTTAATCATGTTTTGTAACCCTTCAGTACTAGAAATGAATTGTATCCACATTTCAAATAAAATCCAATGAGCTCTATTGTGTCTGATCAATCTTTTTTTTTTTTTTTTTTTTTTTTTTTATTCATCACTAAACTGACTTTGGATCAATTGCTGTAGTTGATGGCAAATCACTGCCTGCTGAATAGCGTCCCCTGCTGGAGGTTTGTTGCATTCCTTTTAAGTTAGTCACCAGCAGAGGGTGCTAATGCTACATTTTCTGCCTGCATAGTCTGATTTCTAGTAAAACAATAGAAATCCTTTTCTTATATTTTTGTGGCTCCAGACAAAGCTGTATCCAGATAGTTATCCAAAGCTTTATCCATAAAATTCCAACATGAACAATTGCAGGCTGAAAATAGGAATTTCACAATTTTAACTGTCTGTAAATACAGAAAGGGAATCTGCCATAGATCTGCCCAGTATGGGCAGTGAATGTTGTAGTACCCCAGTATGGGCAGTGAATGTTGTAGTACCCCAGTATGGGCAGTGCTGGGGGTAGTGGTTACTGGAGCAGCTTTAGTCTCAGTGTAAGGGTAATAGATTAGAGAACAATAGATTAGGGGTAGTTGTAAAAACAGGATCCCCCCCCCCCCCCCTCAAATAAAAGGTGCAGGAACTCACCCTCTGACCCCCAACCACACCCCTGTCACACCTTCCTTAGAGGAGAGAATTGCAGCAGCGCCAAAAAATTGTATTGTGTCAAGGCTTAGAACTGTATCACATAAGGCAAAATTCTCCTTCTCTCAACCAGGGGTTTATCTGAGCTGGGGAGGAGCTAGGAGAGCCACTGGGGGGGGCAGAAAACGCTATTCGGGGCCACTCTGTGCAAAACAAGTTGCACAGTGGAGGTAAGTATGATACGTTTGTTGTTTTTAAAAAATAAAAATTGAACCTTTTTAGTGTCACTTTAAGGATAAGCATCTCTTTGCCGGTAAAAAAAAAAAGAGCATTTATGTAACTTTCTCCCTTCGTCTTTCAGGACAGCACCTGGAGAGAGCGCAGCTCCACCCACTTTCCCAGGAAACACTGCAGTCAGTTTCTTTAAAGACCGGACGCTTCCACCATGGCCTCAGTTGTAGGGTTTCCTCCGCCATGGAATGAGGAGCAGGACTCTGCTATCCTCGTCCCTTCAAATTCTATCCTGGGCAGAAAGCAACCTGAAGTCCCTACTAGGAGCCTGGAAAGCATCGCACCCATGATAAGCAGATCGCAGGTGCCATGCAGCCGTCCTGCAGGCAGTCAGTGTAAGCTGTCTGCTAGTATTTTTGGACCCCTTACACAGCTTTAGGCCTGGGCCCGCCCCCCCCCCCCTTGAGCCTGACCACCAACATTCCCCAGGGTTTGCCCACAGGCCATCCCAACGAATCCAAACACCGGTCACCTCACCTTTTACACACATATGTCAGCGCTCCCCCCCCCCCACACACACACCTGTATATTAGGGTTGCCACCCTTCCGGGATTCACCCGGACAGTTCGGGTTTGGAATCGTGTCTGGGTTTCAAACTGCCTGAAACCCGGACACATTGTTCAGACTGGACTGTGGCTTCTCAGCAGGGTTGCTGGCTTCAGATGTCTAAGGTGGGAGTGTCTGTTACAATCTCACACTGTCCAAAGCCAACACTAACAATCCCCCCCCCCCCCCCCCCATACACACACAGACAGGAGAGGAGAGAGGGCTTGCTTTGTTCCTCTTCCTCCTGCCCCTACCCCTCTGTGTCTGCCCACACTTCAATCCCCAGCGCTGTGCCTTACAAAAGGAAAGTGGGGTTGGAAATTTGAAGTCCAGCAGTCTCAGATACATCTGGATGAGGTGCTGACTGCCAAGGGGTGAGTGAGCTCACCATCCATCCCTGTCTGTGATTGAAGTCTCCCCCTTCTCTCTCCTGCCTCTGAGTGAGTACACTAAGGTAAATCGCATCAGAGTTCCCCTTTACACCAGAAGCCACAGGGTTCCCCTTTACATCAGAGTTCTCAGTGTTCCCCCTTAAATCAGGGTTCCCAGAGCATCCCTTATGTTAGAGTCCCCAACGTTCTCCCTTACATCAGTCTGCAGAGTCGTCGTCCCCCCCCCCCCCCCCCGTACAGTGAATGGGAACTCTGCAAGTTTAGATGTAAAAGGGAAACTCTGTAGACTCTGATGTAAAGGGGGACTCTTGTGATTAACTTCATATGATTAGAAACGTTATTTAATTGCAAAACATATGTATAGTTTATACCAATAAAAAAATTGCTGTGCGCTGCTAAAGTGTTTGGGTTTGACTTGAAGAAAAGGTGGCAACCCCACCTGACCCTGTCCTGGTGCCATACTCGCACAGGTACTCATTGATGGCCCTCTGCTGTGTGTGCAGCCGCTGCAGCATTGCCAACGTTGAGTTCCACCTGGTGGGCATGTCACAGATTAGGCGGTTCTTGGGCAGGTTGCATTCTCTTTGAATGTCAGCCAGCCGAGCACTGGCATATGACCAGCGGAAATGACCACAGACTTTCCTGGCCTGCCTCAGGAGATCCTGTAAGCCCGGGTACTTGCTCAAGAACCGCTGCACCACCAAATTCAGGATGCGAGCCAAACGGGGCACATGGGTCAAGTGTCCCTGTCGGAGGGCGGAGAGGAGGTTGGTGCCATTGTCGCATACAACCATTCCTGGCTGAAGCTGGCATGGTGTCAACCACCTCTGAGCCTGCCCCTGCAGAGTTGACAGAATCTCTGCCCCAGTGTGGCTCCTGTCCCGTAAGCAGACCAACTCAAGCACCACATGGCATCTTTTTGCCCGAGTGCTTGCGTAGCCCCTAGAACGCCTATGGAGCACCACTGGTTCAGAGGAGAAACCTGCAGAGGAAGAGGAAACAGAGAAAGAAGAAGAGGAGGGGGTGGAGGCGAGAGCTGTGGCAGAATCACCACTAGCATTTTGGTGGCAGAACAAGCTCCAACAATACTGAACCCTGTCCTGCTTCCTTCCCAGCTGCCAGCAGAGTTACCCAGTGCATTGTGAAAGAAAGGTAATTTTCCTGTCCATGCCTGCTGGACCATGAGTCAGCAGTAATATTCACTTTACTGCTGACCGCCCTGTTCAAAGAGGCCAAGACATTGCCTTCCACATGCTGGTAGAGAGCCGGAATCGCCTTCCGTGAAAAGAAATGGCATTTGGGAACCTGCCACTGAGGTACCGCACATTCCACAAATTCACAAAAGGGGGCAGTTGCAGTGCTAGCAATTTGGCCAAGCTAGCATTCAGATGCTGAGCATGTGGATGGCTGGGACCAAATTTATTTTGATGGTTTAGCAACTGGGGTAGGGAAATTTCCCTGCTAAAATTGGATGTTGGTGTACCGCAAGTATTTGGGATACCTATTTCTATACCTTCATTCCTCTCAGTGCAGGTTTCTGAGAGGACTGAAGTTATAGTGGAGTTGGAAATCCCAGTTGATGAGGAGCAAGGAGAGGTCCGTCTTGTTCTTTGATGTGGGTCTTTTAAGTGCTGTTGCCAACGGACTGCATGGGAGGTCGTCATATGTCTGGTCAAGCATGTGGTGCCCAAGCAGCTGCTGTTTTGGCCACGCTTGATACGCTTCAGACATATGTTGCAAACAGCAACGGTGCAATCTGCTGCACACGTGTCAAAAAAAGCACACACCAAAGAACTTTTCAAAATAAGTGGGGAGTCAGCAGCACCTTGCACCTGCTTAGCTCTGCGGTGTGATGCAATAGGGTGGCTGCCCTTAAGCTGCCCCCTGGAGGGCATCCTGCCTCCTCCTCCTCTCTCCTATAAGGCACCCAAGTAGAGTCAGTGACCTCATCATCCCCTCCCTCCTCATCACTGGAGCAAACTTGGCAGTATGCTGCAGCTCGGGGAACATGACTGCCAGTTTCTTGACCTTCTTGGGCACCCCCTCTCTCTAGGCTGACATTACTCCCTACCACAACCTGGGTACCATCATCAGAGCCTTCAAATCGTTGTGCATCCTCCTGCAGCATGTACCCGACACTGTGGCCGACTAGTTCGGGAGCTCCTCCGTGCATGATGGTGGGGCTAGGGAATGAGTGACTGTTGACATGGAGCCCATGGAATAGGCCGCTTTGGCAGCTGCATTTGCAGGCAAACTACTCTGAGCCTGGGTGACAGAGGATGAGGCGGGCTTTGTTATCGATTCCACCAACTCTTCTGCATGTTGTGGCTCAATAACACGGCCAGCTGCAGAAAAAAAGGACAAGCATGCTCCACGGCCACCTGCTAAGGATGCACCGTGTCCACGACCAGCACTGTCGACTGTAGACACAGAGCCTGCTTGCTCTCTTTTAGTGGCCTATGAGCGTCTGCCTCTCCTTGGTGGCCTTCCGGGCATGCTGTAAATTTTGTTTAGCAAAACCACACTGTACACCGAAAAGTAGTAGCAAGTGCACTATGGGTGCATGGTACTGTGTACACCAACAGAAGTGTAATAACAACTATGGGTGTTCTGTATGTATTGTGTACTGTGTACACCACCAGAAAAGTAGTAGCAACTGCACTATGGGTGCACAGTACTGACTGTATATACTGTATATATTAAATACACTGAAGCTAACTGAATAACCTGCCTGCCTGCTCAATCTAAATTACACTCTCTCTCAGTCCACGCCAACAACACACTACACAGGGCTGACGTGCAGGCAGCCTTATATAGTGTGGGGCGTGGACTTAGTCCCCCTGAGCCATGATTGGCAAAAGGACCCTGCCTTTGGCCAATTATGGCTCTCTTAGCTGAGGGTGCTGGGATTGGCCAAAGCATGCAGGTCATGGTGCATGCTTTGGCCAATCATCATACAGCAATGCACTGCGCTCCTGCAGTACATTATGGGCCGTTACGCGCCGCTCAAATTTGGCGCAAACGGCCCATAATGTTCGGTTTTCGACGAACTGGCGAATAGCCAATGTTCGAGTCTAACTCATGTTCAACCCGAACATAAAGCTCATCCCTATTCACCACAGCTACAGCGCGTCACTTATCACCACAGATACAGAGTGTCACCTGTCACTACAGATACAGCGCATCACTTGTCAGCCCCGGAAGATTTTACCCCCTTCCTGACCAGAGCACTTTTTGCGATTCGGCACTGCGTCGCTTTAACTGACAATTGCACGGTCGTGCGACGCTGCACCCAAACAAAATTGACGTCCTTTTTTTCCCACAAATAGAGATTTCTTTTGGCGGTATTTGATCACCTCTGCGTTTTTTATTTTTTGTGCTATAAACAAAAAAAGAGCGACAATTTTGAAAAAAAAAAGCAAGATTTTTTACTTTTTGCTACAATAAATATCCCCAAAAAATATATAAAAAAAAATCGCAATAAGCGTATATTGATTGGTTTGTTCAAAAGTTAAAGCGTCTACAAAATAGGGGATCGTTTTATGCCATTTTTATTATTATTTTTTTTTTTACTAGTAATGGCGGCGATCTGTGATTTTTATTGTGACTGCGACATTAAAGCGGACACATCGGACACTTTTGACACTATTTTGGGACCATTGTCATTTCTACAGCGATCAGTGCTATAAAAATGCATTGATTACTGTGTAAATTACACTGGCAGGGAAGGGGTTAACCACTAGGGTGCGATCAAGGGGTTAAGTGTGTCCTAGGGAGTGATTCTAACTGTGGGGGGATGGGCTCACTAGAACATGACAGAGATCCCTGTTCCCGATGACAGGGAGCGGTGATCTCTGTCATGTCACTAGGCAGAACGGGGAAATGCCTTGTTTACATAGGCATCTCCCATTCTGTGGCTCCATGTCACGATCGCTGGGAGACCCGTGGGCACGGTCACCCTGTACACGGCGGGCGCGCTCGTCTCCGGGCACCCGCTAGCCCCGCCAATTAAAGGGGATGTACAGGTACGCCCATTAGCCCACCGCTGCCATTGCGCCGACGTATATATGCACGCAGCGGTCAGCAAGTGATTAATCGCTTTCTTGACAACAGCACAACACTTCTTTTTTCTTTTTATGTGTTTTGATATCGGCGTGTGCAATATTGTGAGTCAATTTTATATCACGCTGAGCGCAGAATGCACCTATTCAAATTTGACTTTTTATAATTACTTCTTCCTTTCTCCCCTAATATTTTTGTTTTGCTGATTTTTATTTTTAACCCTTTATATCAACCTATCACATTTGTGTTCTTTTGTGATTGTAGCGCCAAATAAAGAAAAAAAAACGCTTTCAGAAACATGATTTTATAAAAGTGACCAATCGCAGAATAAAAATTCTGATTAAACCTTATTTTTATTTTTGTTTTTTTATATTTTTTTTAACTCTTAGGGTGCATTCACAGCTCTGCGTTTCCAAACGCAGGCAGATTTGCCGCGATTCTGCCCACGATTTTTAAAACGCCCAGACGTGAATGACAAAGTCGGAAAAAAAAACGCACATTTGAGATGCCATTTATTTGAATAGCACCTAAAATCGCGATGCGGTTCTGCCACGATTGTCGTGAGATATTATTATTATTATACAGGATTTATATAGCGCCAACAGTTTACGCAGCGCTTTACAATATAAAAGGGAGACAACACAGTTATAATACAATAAAATACAAGAGGATTAAGAGGGCCCTGCTCAGAAGAGCTTACAATCTAATAGGGTGGGGCAGGTGGTACAAAAGGTTGTATCCTTTGGGAATGAGCTGATGGAAGTGGTAGGAGATAAACTGCAATCGTGTGAAGCATGTCTGCCAAAAGAAGCTCCTGAAGTTTTTTTTTCTTGGCCGACAAGCTTCGCACGATTCATTTTTTGCCACGATTGCAGCGTGATTTTGTCGCGCGACAATCATGGTAGAACCGCAACGATATTTTAGGTGGCATTAGACATGTGCAGAACAAAAAAAATTGTTTTGTTTTGTTATTTACATAAATTTGTTTAGATAAATTTGTTTAACCACTTCCGGACCACCGCACGCCGATGTACCACTTCCGGACCACCGCACGCCGATGTACGTCCAAACTTTGGCGGCGGATATCGTTGTTATGGCAGCAGCTAGCTGCCATAACCCCGGTATCCCCGTTTTCGTGCGGCGGTCGGCTTTCAGAGAAAAGTAGTCTCTGCGGCGGATTCGCTGCAAGATCACTTTTATTGGTGGCGGGACAGGGGCCCCCCTCCCACCGCGATCCGGTGCCAGTGCGATCGCGTCCTTCTCTGTGCTGTGCCTGGAGACTAGTGAGGCTAAGATGGCGCCCACTCGTCTCCATGGCAATGCTGGGCGGAAGCGATGTCCAAACGTCACTTCCGCCCATACGTCTTAAAGGCACATTTTTTTTCATTGTCATTTTTTTAAATTACTTTTTTTTTTTATTGCATTTTAGTGTAAATATGAGATGTGAGGTCTTTTTGCCCCCCAGATCTCATATATAAGAGGTCCTGTCATGCTTTTTTCTATTACAAGGGATGTTTACATTCCTTGTAATAGGAATAAAAGTG
The DNA here is from genome assembly GCA_037952835.1 of Lithobates septentrionalis. Taxonomy (NCBI): domain Eukaryota; kingdom Metazoa; phylum Chordata; class Amphibia; order Anura; family Ranidae; genus Lithobates; species Lithobates septentrionalis. The sequence continues at coordinate 112,828 of JBBDGP010003888.1, forward strand.
ACACTTTTTTTTTTAAACAGTGTAAAAATAAATTAAATAATCTAAAATAAATAATAAAAATAATTGTTTTTTTTTAAAAAACCCCCGTCCCGACGAGCTCACGCGCAGAAGCGAACGCATACGTGAGTAGCGCCCGCATATGAAAACGGTGGTCAAACCACACATGTGAGGTATCGCCGCAATCGTTAGAGCAATAAATCTAGCCCTAGAACTCCTCTGTAATGCAAAACATGCAACCTGTAGAATATTTTAAACGTCGCCTATGGAGAGTTTTGAGGGTAAAAGTTTGAAGCCATTCCACGAGCGGGCGCAATTTTGAAGCGTGACATGTTGGGTATCAATTTACTCGGCATAACATTATCTTTCACAATATAAAAACAATTTGGGCTAACTTTACTGTTGTCTTATTTTTTATTAAAAAAAGTGAATTGTTTCCAAAAAAAGCGCGCTTGTAAGACCGCAAGTACTGTGTGAAAAAAAGTATTGCAATGATCGCCATTTTATTCTCTAGGGTGTTAGAAAAAAACAATTGACTGGACATTAAGTCTAGTCAATAATGCCTTGTAAAGGTGGAAAAGCTTGACCACGTGGCTGCTTTACATATTTGCTCCGGGGTGGCACCAGCTCTTTCTGCCCAGGATGCGGATAATGCCCTTGTGGAGTGGGCTTTAATACCCCCAGGAGGATCTTTGTTTACTGTCTTATAGCCCTCTGCTATAGCTAGCCTAATCCACCTAGCTATGGTGACTTTTGAAGCTTTTTGCCCCTTACGTTGTCCGGAAAAAAGAACAAAAAGTGAATCTGAGATTCTGAATGGATTGGTTACCCTAAGATACACCTCCTCACATCTAATAAATGAAAACGCCTTTCTTTCTCGTTTGAAGCCTTCTGACAGAAAGAAGGGAGGACAATATCTTGTGACCTATGGAAATTAGATGCCACCTTTGGTAAGAACCCAGGGTCTGTCTTTAGGATGACTCTGTCTTCCAGAATTTGAAGGAAGGGCTCTCTGATAGAGAGAGCTTGGATTTCGCTAACTCTGCGTGCTGAAGTGATTGCCACAAGTAGTACTGTCTTGAAAGTGACCAGTCTTAGAGAGGCCTCTGAGATAGGTTCAAAAGGTGACCCCAAAAATGCCTTTAGAACGACTGATAAATCCCAGGATGGGGCGATGTTAACTCTAACTGGTTTGCGTCTGGAGATTGCTTTACAGAACCTAGCAATGAACGGATCTTCTTGCAACCTTTTCTCTAAGTACACACTTAAGGCCGCTATCTGGACCTTAATAGTACTAGGAGTTAGCCCTTTGTCTATCCCCTCCTGGAGAAACTGCAGGATATTTGCTGTATCCATGTTTACCTCTCCTCGGCTGTTCAACCAGCTGTTAAATTTTCTCCAGACCTTCCTGTAAATGGCTTGAGTGACAGGTTTTCTACTCTGTAGCAGGGTCTGAATCACTCTGTCAGTCAGACCCTTGCTCCTCAAAATGTCCTCCTCAGTAACCACGCTGAGAGGTTCAGCATGGATACTTGTGGATGAAAGAGAGATCCCTGCGATAGAAGGTCTGGTCTGCAGGGAAGCCTCAGAGGAGGTTGGTCTGTCAACCGTAGCAATGTTGTGAACCATGGTCTCTTGGGCCAAAACGGTGCCACTAAGATTAAACACGTTTCCTCTACTAGAAACTTCGCTAAAACCTTCGGGATAAGGTGAAGCGGAGGAAACGCATACGCTAAACTGAAGGTTCATGGGGTCTGTAAGGCGTCTACTGCCCAGGGCTGATCTCCTGGGTGTAGCGACCTAAAATTTGGAACTTTTGCATTCTCCTTGTTTGCAAACAGGTCCACTACTGGTTTTCCCCAGTAAGCTGCTATGTAGTTGAACACTTCCGGGTGTAGAGACCATTCTTGATTCGACACTCGTTGTCAACTCAAGAAATCTGCAGTGTTGTTGAGCTCCCCTTTCAGGTGAACTGCAGAGATGGATGCCAGATTGGATTCTGCCCATTGAAACATGCAACATTAGTCGATGACTTCTGGTGCCCCCTTGCTTGTTTATATAAGCTACAGCCATCATATTGTCTGAACGGACCTGTAGATGGTGACCTTGTATTGTATTCTGAAAGAATAACAGAGCCCTGAGGACAGCTGTTAGCTCCTTCCAATTGGACGAGAGGAGCTTCTCCTCTGCCGCCCAGTCTGAGTTGAGGTGGGCTCCCCAGCCCCAGCTGCTCGCATCCGTAGTTAGTATGGATGTGACGGGAGAGATCCAGAGAACCCCTTTGTTCAAATTCTCTGACTCTTTCCACCACCAGAGGGAGCGCTTTACTCTGGTGGGGATTGAAATCTCTTCTTCCAGATCCCTGTCTTTTAATTGTTCCAACAGAAACCTCTGAAGGTCTCTTTGGTGGAACCTGGCCCATTGTACAGCTGGAATGGCTGCTGTCATCAGTCCTAAGACCTCCCTCACTGTACACTTGGCGCTGCTTTGAAGAAAAGACATTCTCTGGCGCAGATTCAATATCTTCTCTTCCGGCAGGACTATCCTCTGCTCTACTGACAGGATCTTGTACCCCAAGTACAAAATTTCCTGTGTTGGGGTAGTCTTGGACTTTTCCAGACTGACTATCCACCCCAACTGCCTCAGGCTGAGCTGTGTCAACTCTAGGTCCCGACGAAGTTGCTTCTCCGAATGGGCTGTGAGGAGTAAGTCATCTAGATATGTAATAATCGTGACTGACTGTAGTCTTAACGGAACTAATGCCTCCCCGAGAACCTTGGTAAAAATTCTCGGGGAGGACGACAGTCCGAAAGGAAGTGCTCTGCACTGGAAATGATAAATTTTGGTGTCTATCTGGATCGCCATCCGAAGAAATTTCTGGAATTCCTTCCTTATTGGGATATGCAGATAGGCGTCCCTTAAATCCAGGGTAGCCATGAACACCTCTTTTTGGAGAAGATTCCTTAGCGAGTAGATGGACTCAATCCGGAATTTTTTGTATCGGATGGAGCGGTTCAGAGGTCGGAGGTTCATGATTAGTCTGAACTTCCCGGACGGCTTTTTTACCACAAAAATGTGTGAGTAAAAACTGTCCCCCTGTTCCTGAACAGGGACTGGTGTCAATACCTCTTGATCCACCATTTCCCCTATTAACAGAGGTAAGGCCTTGGCCTTTTCTGAGTGTCTTGGAAGCTTTGGCACAAGAAACTTTGAGGGTGGATCGCTGTGAAACTCCAGGGCATACCCTCTTTTTATAATGTTCAAGACAAACTCGTTTGAGGTTATCTTTTCCCACTGTGAGAGAAAATTCACTAACCTTCCTCCCACTGGGTCCCTGATGTCACTGGGGTTTAGGGTTTGAATTGGGGCGGTTAAAAAGTATGCCCCCTTTCCCTTTTTGTCCTGTCCAATGCTTTTTGGGTTTGAACTCCTTCTCTGACTTGGAGGGTTCCTTTGAGGGACGAAAACATTTTCTTTGAAAATTTTTCTTTTTAATGGGAAAGGTTTTCTTTTTATCCGCCGTTCTTTCCAAGGCGGTATCTAGTTCAGGCCCGAAGACTAAGTCTCCTGTAAAGGGGACACTGCACAAGCGTGTTTTAGACGCCGTGTCTCCCCCCCAAGTTTTCATCCAGACTGACCTCCTGGCTGCGACAGCAAGCACCGCTGTTTTAGCCGTAAATTTTATGGCATCAGTGGAAGCGTCAGAGATGAAACTTGTTGCCTTAAAAAGCATAGGGAAGGTTTTTAAGACATCCCCCCTAGGCGTGCCTGTCTTTAGATGCTCTTCTAGTTGGGCTAACCAGAACTCCAGATTCCTGGCAACACAGGAAGTGGCCAGAGCTGGTTTTAAACCTGCCATAGAAGCATCCCAGGCCCTCTTTAAGACTATGTCTGTTTTCCTGTCCATTGGGTCCTTTAAATGACCCATATCCTCAAAAGCAAGGTCAGACTGTTTTGAGACTTTGGACAGAGGGGCGTCTAGTTTAGGATTTTTATTCCAGACCGCCTCTGGGCTCTCATCAAAGGGGAATCTCCTTTTAAGGGAATTTGGGAAGAAGACCTTTTTATCTGGCTCGGCCCATTCCTTGCGGACAAGGTCAGAAAGCACATTATGTATAGGGAATACCTTAGCTTTCTTTTTCCCCAGAGCCCCATACATTTTATCATGTCTGGTCAATTGAGTTTCTTCCTCATCAATTTCCAGTGTATCATAAATAGCGCTCAACAGCTCGTCTACATCCTCCAGAGACAGCTTGTATTTTGCTGCTTTTTTAGCTACAGCCTGGTCCTCATCTTGATCTGAGTCTGCGTCAGAGGATTCAGGGCTAACTAACACGGGGCTATGCTCCCTGACTGTACGGGGCTCCCCAGAACTGGGTGTTGTAAGGCATGATGAGGAGGGAATCGCAGCTGCTTTACTGGTGGAAGCAGACGTGCCTACATCTACGATTAACTCGGAGAGATTTAAAGGTTGATGCCATCTCTTCCTTAAAGGAGCCAAGGAATTTCACCAAGGGAGAGTCTGCCTCTGTTTTAAGTAAGCCTGCAATACACTGCTTGCATAAGGCTTTGTTAGAGGCTGAGGACAACTTATTTCCACAATTAGGGCACTTTTTGCGGCCTGATTTGTCTTCCCTTGGGGTCTCCTTAGCCTGCAATAAATAATAAATGATCTTTAGCATCAAAATCCCTCTAACTTTTAGTAGAAACACCCGTGCTGCCACCACTGCTGCATAAACCTGGGACTGTGAGATAACCACCACCATGAGGTACTACCAATCGCAGCCTTACAACAAAACCCCAGAATAAACACAGTAAGGGCTTGCCCAGCAGCCTACCTGTGTTTGGCTGGTGCCTGCATCCACCGGAGTGTCCTGGGGATTAGCCTTCATGGTCCCCCTCTCGAGCTCCGGATCCCGCCGCTAGTCCAGTATGGCTGGACGCTGGTCAGGATTTGTAGGCCCAGCGTGGGCTTTTCCCTTCCTCTTTGTGCCTTCAGAGACCCGGAACCGGAAGTCTCGGCACACAGCGATGACGCGGTTCCGCCAGAAATGACGCTCGGCGTCTCCAACCCCCACCGCCCTTACAGCGCAGAGCTGAGATGGAAGAAACCATCCACACAGCTCCTGGGGGGGGGGGGGGGGGGGGGGAAACAAGCATCAACCTGCCGCTGGCCACCTAGGCACCGGAAAGAGGGGGGGGGGGGTAACGGGTCTGCTCCTATCAGCCGGACGGTACCCGAGCCCAGAAAAAGGAGGTAGGACTAGTCTGGAGCTGCTGGAAAAAGGACCCGGTCCCCCTGTGCAGCTCCGCTCCCCTCAGGCAGCCCCTGAGAGGTAGTGTCCTTCTGACCTGGTTCCTGGCAACATGTTCCTCTGAAGGAGGAAACACAAATGACTGGCCAGTTTTTGAACTGTTTTGGTAATGTGTTTCCTGGGTCGATGGGAGGGACGACATCTCTCTCCCCAGCTGTCCTGAAATAAAAAAAAAAAAAACACGTGGGGTTCCCCCTAAATTCCATACCAGACCCTTATCCGAGCACGCAACCTGGCAGGCCGCAGGAAAAGAGGGAGGGACGAGAGTGCGGCCCCCACCCCTCCTGAACCGTACCAGGCCACATGCCCTCAACATTGGGAGGGTGCTTTGGGGTAGCCCCCCAAAACACCTTGTCCCCATGTTGATGAGGACAAGGGCCTCATCCCCACAACCCTGGCCGGTGGTTGTGGGGGTCTACAGGCGGGGGGCTTATCGGAATCTGGAAGCCCCCTTTAACAAGGGGACCCCCAGATCCCACCCCCCCGTGTGAAATGGTAAGGGGGTACTTACCCCTACCATTTCACTAAAAAACTGTCAAAAATGACGAGACAGTTTGACAAATTCTTTATTTAAATGCTTCTTCTATCTTCCTTCATCTTCTGGTTCTTCCTTACCCCCTTACCATTTCACACAGGGGGGGGCGGGATCTGGGGGTTCCCTTGTTAAAGGGGGCTTCCAGATTCCGATAAGCCCCCCACCCGCAGACCCCCACAACCACCGGCCAGGGTTGTGGGGGATGAGGCCCTTGTCCTCATCAACATGGGGACAAGGTGTTTTGGGGGCTACCCCAAAGCACCCTCCCAATGTTGAGGACATGTGGCCTGGTACGGTTCAGGAGGGGTGGGGGCCACACTCTCGTCCCCCCCTCTTTTCCTGCAGCCTGCCAGGTTGCGTGCTCGGATAAGGGTCTGGTATGGAATTTAGGGGGACTCCGTCATTTTTTTAAAAAAAATTTTGGTTTGGGGTTCCCCTTTGGGGAATTCCCATGCCGTTTTTATCAATGAACTTCTATGTGTATTGTCGGCAATGCAATAGCCGCGGGTAGTTTTAAATGAGTTTTTTCCTTCAAAATGTCATTTTGCTGTCAGACTGTTCTAAACACAGGAAACATGCGCCCCTTTACAGGCATACTATAGACACCCCCCAGGTACAAAATTTAAAGAGATATTACACTTTTATTGTTTGACTTTAAGCATTATTAAAATCACTGCTCCTGAAAAAACGGCCGTTTTTAAAACTTTTTTTTGCATTGATCCATGTCCCCTGGGGCAGGACCCAGGTCCCCAAACACATTTTATGACAATAACTTGCATATTAGCCTTTAAAATTAGCACTTTTGATTTCTCCCATAGACTTTTAAAGGGTGTTCCGCGGCATTCGAATTTGCCGCGAACACCCCAAATTGTTCGCTGTTCGGCGAACTTGCGAACAGCCAATTCGAGTCGAACATGAGTTGAACTCGAAGCTCATCCCTACTCGCTATCAAGTACATAAATCAATCCAAAGTCAGTTTAGTACTAAAAAATGATTGATCAGACACAATAGAGCTCATTGGATTTTATTTGAAATGTGGATGACATTTCTAATACATGAACTACTGTAAGCAAAGCACAATGTAGATCTACAAGAGCAGCAAGGATTAAATAATTCACTTCATGGTTCACTATGGCCATTTCACAGATCCTGGATATGGACATGTGAGATTCTTCATTTTAGTATGATGGACTTGAGCTGGAAGTCTTTCATGGCCATGTATGAGATCGCCTCTATGGGAAAGCGGACTGGAAAGGAGAGAGGATTTCCAGTTGGCAAATGTATGCTGATCTTGTCTTGCTCAAACTGGAAGCAAACCTGTAAGAAAAGGGAGGTGGCACAGGGTCAGCTTGCTGGACTATAAAAAGTCATTGAGTGATGGCCAGAGACACAAGGACTTTACCACCATACTGTTCATGTCAACAAATATCTTTCCACAAGACAATATATGCACATAGCTTATCTTAAGCATTTGTGTGGCAGGAGGAAAAACAAAAACACTTCAATGTACTAGTGACAGGGTCTCAGAGGACGGTGTATCTGTCAGAATAATGACTGGGGCCCTCAAGAGGTCAATAGCTGGAGTCCAGGTATGCCAGCCATCATCACCCAGGGTTTCATTGAGTTGTGGCCGGTTACCCTCACCATTTGACAGTGCCGGATTATACCCGCCCCCCCAAACACATGAATGGTTTTACCTGAACATGTAAAGGGTTTCTCTGTAGCAAAAAAGGTTGAGAAAGGCTCCTGGATGCCATGCCAGCTAAACATGCCGAAGGAGAGAACAGATGCTGGCATTTCAGTGAATCCTAGGGGGCAGGGCTTAATGTTGAAGGGGGCTGAGCTTAGAATTTGATGTGCGCATAACAATGGGAATGTTATGCTTCTCGGTTGTTATTCTCAGGAGTTTAAATAATCTGCAGACCACCATGAACTAACCATCTCTGCAAAGCATATCATTCTTCTACACTTAAACCCATCTCCCCCTTCCAGGGCCCCCCCCAATAGATGTCTGTCCCGATAAGAGCCTCATCTGCCACAGCGCCAATTTATATGAGTCCTTGACAGGTGTCCCATCTACTATGAATGACGGGGGGGGAAAGATTATTCTGGGTCAGTCATTTCATATGCGACCACATATAGAATTAAGCCTGGTTACTTCTAAAGAACTCTGCACCAGAGATGAACAGAGTAATCACCAGCAGTAATATCCATTGCCTTTACCCCCCCACCCCACGTATCCCCCTGTATTCCTCTCAATCACCCCCCTTGCTGTATCCTACCTCTCCAGCACACACATTGGTCCCTTCATAATGGTTGTAGCATGATGCTGATGAGCTTCAGTTGCCAGCCAGCTTCCTAATACTCCCTAGATGGAGCCTTAATAGGGGACTTTATAGTGCCATGCTCCATTTCCTGATCCCCATTCCCTCTTCTTCCTATAATTATCTCAAACATACCCAACACATTACACAAACCGAGACTTCTGAGAAGTGATCTGACCAACAGCAACCATTTACTAGGACACACACCTCTATGTGGGAGGCCCTTATCCTTCAGAAGAGGAGCTTAACCAGTTACCAACTGGCCGAATGACGGCTGCAGGGCGGTTGGATATTTCTGGGATAACTCACGTACAGTGACGTCCTCCCAGAATCCTGCTCACGCCCCCTGGGGCACGCAACCGAGAACATCTGTGACCCCAGCGCATCACAGTAAACGGCCGCTTACCATGTGATCTCTGTCAAATGACAGAGCGATCACATGTAAACAAACCGGCGTCATGTCGTTGGTTCCCCTCTCCCCTGTGTACCGATCGGTACAGTGTGAGAGGAGAGGGATCGGATGGCAGCAGCACTGGGCTGGATCTGTAGTGCCCACAGCACTGCTCTGAAAATTGCAGTCAAGTCCATGCCCCGCAATATCCAGCCATGCTTGGCCTCTGTATGTGGCATGGCTGTTGAAGTCTTACACATGTGGCATCGCCTTACTCAGGAGGAGTAGAAGAATCTATTTTGGGGTGTCATTTTTGGTATGAAAAAAAAAAAAAAATAAAAAAAAAAAATTTAAAGCACCCCTTAAGGTGCTCCCTGCATGTTGGGCCTCTATACGTGGCCACACATGTGGTATCGCCTTACTCGGGAGTAATAGCAGAATGTGTTAAAAGTGCAATTTGTGGTATGCATATGCTGTTTGAGAAATAACCTGCTAATGACAATTGTGAAACAAAACAAAAAAACCTCACCATGCATCTTTCTAAATACCTTGGAATGTCTTTCCAAAAAGGGGTTATTTGGGAGGTATTCATACTTTTCTGGCATGTTAGGGTTTCAAGAAATTAGATAGGTTGTCAGTACTTCAGGTGTGATCAATTTCCAGATATTGGCACCATAGCTTTTGGACTCACAAAGACCAAATATACACCAATTTGTACTAATTTTTACCAAAGATATGTAGCAGTATACAATTTTGGCCAAAAGTTATGAAGAAAAATTACTAATTTACTAAATTTTATAACTGAGAAAAATTCATTTTTTTTTAAACCAAATTCAGTCTTTTCTTTTATAGCACAAAAACAAAAAATGGTGATTAAGTACCACCAAAAGAAAGCTCTATTTGTGTAAAAAAAAATAAATAAAAAAAATTCTCATATGGGTACAGTGTTGTATGAGTAATGGTCATTCAAAATGTGAGAGCACTGAAAGCTGAAAATTGGTCTGGTTAGGAAGGGGGTTTAAGTGCCCAGTGGTTAAATGGACAATCATAGCAAAGTGTAAATACCCCTGACCCAAGCCATCATTGGCCGCCTACTGCATTATTCTGAGATGGATATTATGTGTCCAATATGAACAGCGATACCACATTGCCCCATCCAACATTTGTCCTGCCCCGCCCAGCATAGACTTACCGTGGTGTCTGACCCATCCTGGAAGGGGAAGAAGCTTTCCTTCTCCTCGGCTCCCCAGACATTGTCCACCATCGAGTTCAAGATTATGGTCTTCTTAACATCAGGGGCATCAAAGCGAGGGTTAAAGTGTAGCACATAATTCTTATCACCTGTTCCCAAGTTTATGGCAAACCTAGAAAAGACAAACACATTGTTCTGCTCAGCTGACCTTGTTGGATATAGTACAGAGTCCTTCACCAGTGGTACTCCCATGGGTTACAGAGGCACCTCTGCAACTTTTAATGACAATTCAGAATAGCAAATTAAATATAAATTGGATTAGCTAATATGAGACTTAACACTAACAGGTTGCTTGAAAAAACACTTCTAAACAAAACGGGGTCCTGGAAAGACCATGTCCCCATACTAAAAGATACCCAAAGTGAACCTGTAGCCATATGGACAGTTATTTACATATTCTAAACAAGTGGTAAGAGTAAGCTTAATGCAATCCTGCAATGGAGGTTTGTAGTTGCAGCCACTGTGAAAAAAATCATCCTGGCTAAGGAGTCACTACTAGGAGGGGGAGCTGAACTAAAAGTTAAAGCCGGGTTGAGCTACTCAGTCACTGCTGGGAGATGGAGCAGAGAAGTCACTACTATTTTGTGCCCTTTCACTCCCTGCTGCCATTTTGACCTCTAACTAGGTATGTGATAGTGATGTAGTGATTTCTACCGTAAATTTGAGGCTTCATTTCTCCACAGTGTCTGCAGCTATACAGGTTTGTGTCCAAGAGGAGAGAAAGACAATGTTTGTCAGAATTCAGAAGGCAGCTGGTAAGTCAAACAAATTTTATCCAAGATGACATTTTGTCACAATGTAGAAGAAAAAGAAAAAAAAAAAAAAAAAAAAAAAAGCTGAAAATTGCGCTGAGCAAAACAATCTGATGTCAAGTACAGTATTTGAGGGACCACAAATTCCCAGTGAGGAGGGGTCAGTAGGATGTATTGTATACAGAGCACACTTCTACTTTTGGCAAAATATTGTATTCTACAGAGAGCAGATGTATAATAAGTATCCAAGGAAAGACCCGGGACTTACTGTTTACAGCCCTCCGAAATGAAGCCCTTCACCTCTATGGAGTGACCGGGTTTGAGGCTGAAGTTACACAAGACAACACCCTGTATAGGAGAAAAGGAGAGAATTATTACACCCTGTATAATAGACAAGGGGGATGATTATTACACCCTGTATAATAGACAAGGGGGATGATTATACATTTTACAGTTACTGTACTCAGGATCAATTTGGGATTTGTGGGTCACAGTCAGACCCTTTGTGTGGGGGAGGGGAGGGAGCTCAGACATCCCCAGCAGATCACAAATGTCTTCTAATGACAGATCAATGACTGACAATATATACATTTTCTTTTATAATGTTCATGTATGCCGGCTGGTGAGACCTTTATACAAGTTAGAGGCCTATCTCCAGACAGCCAGACGGTGCCAATTACTGACCTGCACAAGGCCTGCCCAGCATTCATGTTTAGTAATAATTATGTACAGTATGAATTGAATTCTGGTCAGCATGTTAGTCTGGAGTATCCCCCCTACCCCACCCCCCCAGCTTCCATCCTGCATGGAGAGAGGTAATGATCTGCCACAATGGAGTAACACAGAGGGGCTGGACATGTCACATCTCAGAATAGGACCATTAGATTTAAAAAAACAAAAAAAAAACAAAAAAAAAAAAAAACACAGCAAATGGTTAATATAATCACATAAAAAGATGGGGGGGGGGGGCGCATGGAAATAATTAGTCACAGGAGTGTCTGAGCCATCCCAGTATATACCGGATACTAAGAATACCCAGCTCTGTGCCAGGATATCAAAATACATTCATCACACCCTAAATAATGCAAATAAGTGGAAGGACAAGAACTAAAATCCTGACCTACACCCAGCACTCAACCTATGCCCACACCACCACCAGGAATCTTACATCCACCACTTCCCACACAACCATACCTCCCAACAGTCCCGGATTGGGCGGGACTTTCCCGCATTTTAACCTTTGTCCCGCAGTCCCGGAGTACAGGGCCTTTGTCCCGCATTCCCACATTACTCCATTATATGGTAACACCGTAACAGAAGAGCAGGACCTGCAGCAGCGTATAGTACATCTAGCACAGCCAGTGATTGATGGGAAAGCCAGCTGGGGTACCGCTGACTTCAGTAAGACAAAGTGTAGCTGTCAGATTCTGCCTCTGATGTCGGGGATGGGCGGGCCCTATCAGGTGTCCCGCCCCCTTCGTCAGGCACACTGTGCTCAAACGGCCTCTTGACACTCCACACACACAGAGCGCCACCCTGCCCCTCCCTGACCCCACCCACCACTGGGAACCCTGCTCCTCCTACCTACTCTGATCATCACAGAGCGGCACCCTGCCCCTCCCTGACCCAACCCACCAAAGAGGGGAACCCTGCTCCTCCTCCCTTCTCCGATCCTCACAGAGCGGCACCCTATCCCTCCTTGACCCCACCTACCACAGAGCGGCACCCTGCACGTCCTTTTAACTCTGCCCACCACAGAGCACCACCCTGCCCCTCCCTGACCCCACCCACCACAGAGGGAAACCCTGCTCCACCTCCCTTCAATGAATACCACAGAGTGGCACCCTGCCCCTCCTCCTGACTCCGCCCACCACAGAGCAGTGGTCATCTGGTGACACGAGGGTACTGTGAGGTCGGTGCTGCTTGGCGGGCTGAAGAGGATGGACATCGGGGCCCCCAGGAGGGCCAAGAGTTTGGTGACGGTCCGGAGGCCCCCGCAGTGCGGAGGCAGATCCTCACCCTGCAGTCTCTGAACCCTGGGTGCTGGCGGCGGTGCAGTATGCTGTGAGAGGGCCCATCATCACCAAGGTCGGGGAGATTCAGAGGGGGCTGCAGAGGGTGAGTGGCTACAACTGCCAGTATGACCATGACAGGAGGACTAAAACTGCCAGCATGACCATAATGTCAGGGGGACTACAACTGCCAGCATGACCATAATGTCAGGGGGACTATAGCTGCCAGCATGACCATAATGTCAGGGGGACTACAACTGCCAGCATGACCAAAATGTCAGGGGGACTATAACTGCCAGCATGACCATAATGTCAGGGGGACTATAACTGCCAACATGACCATAATGTCAGGGAGACTATAACTGCCAGCATGACCATAATGTCAGGGGACCATAACTGCCAGCATGACCATAATGTCAGGGGGAGTATAATTGCCAGTATGACCATAATGTCAGGGGGACTATAACTGCCAGCGTAGCCTGAGTTACAGGGAAATTAGAAGTTCCTGTATGCATAGGATAACACGCACTGTATGTACGCAACGCACTCCTGAACCTTACACTCTGTATGTAATGCACTCCTGAACCTTACACTCTGTACGTAACACACTTCCTAACCTCAACTCTGTACGTAATGCACTCCTGAATCCTTCCACACTTTGTGTAACACACTCTTCCACAGTGTGTGCAAAACCATTTGTAATGGAAGCTTTTTATTTATTTTTTTTTTTTTAAAAGATTGTTCTGGGGTTTGTGTTTGTGAGACTCTTGCTTGTGGCACAGCAATCAAAATAGGAAGCCCGGGTTTCGTTTAACCACGCCCCATAAGCCCCTCCCACTCTTAGTCATTTAGTCACACCCATTTTTTCCGCTGCGTGCGTAGTGACACTTCCTCTCTCAAGTGTCCCTCATTCTGAAGTTCAAAAGTTGGGAGGTATGCACACAACCCATTTTCTCAGCTTTTGCAGCTTCCATTAGTGCTCATACTCACATCACACTCAAACACTATTCTTTCCACTTACCATCCCCAACAGCACTATTTGCATGACAGCCCAAATGCATCAACCAACAGCACCACACCCAACAACCCTACATCAACCCATGTCCTTACCCATCAACCCTATACCCACCACTATACATACTTTGCAACCCAACCTTCCCACACCATGCAGCACTACACCCACCACTGCCTTCAGCCCACACAACCCCTTTTCTCAGCTTCCATCGGTGCTCATACTCACATTATCTGCCATTCTGCTTTCTTATCAGACAAACTTGTGATCAGCTGCACTTCTACCTCTTCATATATAGGAGGTCTGCTGAGGGTGGAGCCAGTCAGGAGGGAGGAGTCACCCCGCCCAGTGCTCCCTGGACTGAGAATTGTTCCAGAAGCGCTCATTACAGAGAATGAATGAAATGTGGATGGGGTGTGACTGAGCATGGGGCGTCCATCGTCACTCTGCTGGGATGTCACCACTCACCACAAACAGCAAGGGGGCAAAAGATGACTATCCTCAAAGTCATTTCTACAACACAAAGGGGGAGATTTACTAAAACTGGAGAGTGCAAAATCTGGGGCAGCTGTGCATGGGAGCCAATCAGCTTCTCACTTCAGCTTCTTCAATTAAGCTTTGCCAAAAAAAAATCCTGGAAGCTGATTGGTTTCTATGCAGAGCTGCACCAGATTCTCTACTCTCCAGTTTTAGTAAACCGACCCCAAAGTAACAATTTCCATTCCCTGCCCCCACCTCGCACCCTGATACCAACCACTACATCCCCACCAGCAACACTATACTGATACACATGACATCACATGATACGCATGACATCACATGAAACGCATGACATCACATGAGACACATGACATCACATGAGACGCATGACATCACATGAGACGCATGACATCACATGAGACGCGTGACATCACGGGACATGCTGGATTTTTGCACATTTACATGCATTATGTGGGCCGATTGAAATAAATTATATATTCCGATATCATGTAGTGTTGTGTTTTTTCTTTTGTCTTACCTATATGTATTTTTTCTGTTGTTCTAAACTGTATCAGGTTACTGTTCTGTTGTATGCTGACATCTAGTGGTAGTTTAGGGCAACTACAACTTCTTTAGTTATGTGATTTGCTATCGCCCTGTGTCCTCCCCTCCTGTTTAGTGCTAGTTAGTGTAGTCTTAGCTACACACTCCCTGTTTCTACCATAGTCCCTGTCAGTGTTAGTTCTTCTCTGAGACACAGTGCAGGAAAGTCATTGTCTTCTTACACTTTAAAGACTGGACACACATCCTCTGTACTGTTCTTATCTGAAGTAAAATGGCATTCCATTATTGATGAGGAAAGCTGCCTATGGATGGTGCCAGGTCAGCAGGTGATTATACTGTCTGGGCAGACTGGGGGTCTATTGAAGTAGGGCAATGCATAAAGCAGCATTGGAAACAGAACACAGATTCACCATGAAAACTTCCTGTTACAGCTGATACAAAGTCTGAATTGGCTTCACAAATAGTAGAATATATCTTTGTATGGATTGTGCATTGAGAAAAGTACAATATTATTTAGGGGCCAAGTAAACAATTCTATGGGGCTGCCTATGGCCGTCATGTTGTGTTTGGACTTGCTGCAATATGGATGATGTGCTGGTGTTGGAAACCTGAACTCCGACCCGCCATCAGAACCGGCCGCTCCATATAATCCATGGCTACTTCAGGAGTAGGGATGAGCCGAACACCCCCCTGTTCGGTTCGCACCAGAACATGCGAACAGGAAAAAAATTCGTTCGAACACGCGAACACCGTTAAAGTCTATGGGACACGAACATGAATAATCAAAAGTGCTAATTTTAAAGGCTAATATGCAAGTTATTGTCAATAAAAGTGTTTGGGGACCTGGGTCCTGCCCCAGGGGACATGGATCAATGCAAAAAAAAGTTTTAAAAACGGCCGTTTTTTCAGGAGCAGTGATTTTAATAATGCTTAAAGTCAAACAATAAAAGTGTAATATCCCTTTAAATTTCGTACCTGGGGGGTGTCTATAGTATGCCTGTAAAGGGGCGCATGTTTCCCGTGTTTAGAACAGTCTGACAGCAAAATGACATTTTGAAGGAAAAAACTCATTTAAAACTACCGCGGCTATTGCATTGCCGACAATACACATAGAAGTTCATTGATAAAAACGGCATGGGAATTCCCCACAGGGCAACCCCGAACCAAAATTAAAAAAAAAAAATGATGTGGGAGTCCCCCTAAATTCCATACAAGGCCCTTCAGGTCTGGTATGGATATTAAGGGGAACCCCAGCCAAAATTTAAAAAAAAAATTGACGTGGGGTTCCCCCTAAATTCCATACCAGACCCTTCAGGTCTGGTATGGATTTTAAGGGGAACCCCGCGCCCAAAAAAAAAAAAAAAAACGGCGTGGGGTCCCCCTAAAAATCCATACCAGACCCTTATCCGAGCACGCAACCTGGCAGGCCGCAGGAAAAGAGGGGGGGACGAGAGTGCGGCCCCCCCCCCCCTCCTGAACCATACCAGGCCACATGCCCTCAACATTGGGAGGGTGCTTTGGGGTAGCCCCCCAAAGCACCTTGTCCCCATGTTGATGAAGACAAGGGCCTCATCCCCACAACCGTGGCCGGTGGTTGTGGGGGTCTGCGGGCGGGGGGCTTATCGGAATCTGGAAGCCCCCTTTAACAAGGGGACCCCCAGATCCCGGCCCCCCCCCCTGTGTGAAATGGTAAGGGGGTACTTACCCCTACCATTTCACTAAAAAACTGTCAAAAATGTTAAAAATGACAAGAGACAGTTTTTGACAATTCCTTTATTTAAATGCTTCTTCTTTCTTCCTTCATCTTCTTCTTCTTCTGGTTCTTCTGGCTCTTCTGGTTCTTCCTCCGGCGTTCTCGTCCAGCATCTCCTCCGCGGCGTCTTCTATCTTCTTCTCCTCGTGCCGCTCCGCACCCATGGCATGAGGGGGGAGGCTCCCGCTCTTCTCTTCATCTTCTTCTTCATCTTCATCTTCTCTTCTTCATCTCTTCTTCCTTCTTCTCTTCTTCATCTCTTCTTCCTTCTTCATTTCTTCTGCGGGCCGCTCCGCATCCATGCATGGAGGGAGGCTCCCGCTGTGTGACGGTATGGATTATTAGGGGGACCCCACGCCGTTTTTTTTTTTTTTTTGGCGCGGGGTTCCCCTTAAAATCCATACCAGACCTGAAGGGTCTGGTATGGAATTTAGGGGGAACCCCACGTCAATTTTTTTTTAAAATTTTGGCTGGGGTTCCCCTTAATATCCATACCAGACCTGAAGGGCCTTGTATGGAATTTAGGGGGACCCCCACATCATTTTTTTTTTATTATTTTGGTTCGGGGTTCCCCTGTGGGGAATTCCCATGCCGTTTTTATCAATGAACTTCTATGTGTATTGTCGGCAATGCAATAGCCGCGGGTAGTTTTAAATGAGTTTTTTCCTTCCAAATGTCATTTTGCTGTCAGACTGTTCTAAACACAGGAAACATGCGCCCCTTTACAGGCATACTATAGACACCCCCCAGGTACGAAATTTAAAGGGATATTACACTTTTATTGTTTGACTTTAAGCATTAATAAAATCACTGCTCCTGAAAAAACGTCCGTTTTTAAAACTTTTTTTTGCATTGATCCATGTCCCCTGGGGCAGGACCCGGGTCCCCAAACACTTTTTATGACAATAACTTGCATATAAGCCTTTAAAATTAGCACTTTTGATTTCTCCCATAGACTTTTAAAGGGTGTTCCGCGGCATTCGAATTTGCCGCGAACACCCCAAATTGTTCGCTGTTCGGCGAACTTGCGAACAGCCAATGTTCGAGTAGAACATGAGTTCGACTCGAACTCGAAGCTCATCCCTATTCAGGAGCCAAGAACCTACCTCACAGCAGGGGGGGTAATACACACTGCAGTATATGTCAGGGCTATATACATGTATAATAATAATAATAATAGTGTGTGACTGTGGGGGGGAGGGGACATTAGAGTGTAAGCTCCTCTGGTACAGAGACTGATGTGATTGGTTCAGTGTTCTACGGGTGTCTTGGAATATCTGTGCATATGGCTGTGATCATCATGGACACCTGTGTACCTGGGTATGGGTGGCTTGTAGATCTCGAGGTAAATAACGGGTGGGATAGAGTAAAGCTGGCAATAGACGGGCAGATTTTTCCTGAGAAAGGGAAGGACCTCACCTTTCTTTATCCTCAGTCGGGTCGGAACGACTCACAGGGAAATCTCCGGGGATCGGAGGAGGATCGTGTTTTCTCCTCATCAGTACAGAAATGTCCCTGGGGACAGATAACGCCTCTCGGCCTCGGACAGCGGCAGACATAAATTCCAATTATAATTGTTCAGATATTTCCCTAAGGCTAAATTGTATTCTGTTACCAATATTAGATAAACAAGAGCCACATAAATACTGAAGACTTCTTTCATGTCCATCAATCCTCATTAGATACTTCTTGTATTGCCACGAAAACCCCTGTTGCATCAGAGGGGGGCGGGGTCACCCACGCATGTCATGGGTGGCCCCGCCCTCAGCTATTTAAGAACTGTCACGGCAGGTCTAGCGTCATTCAGTGGGCTCCTCCCATGGAGGCAGATCGTGTCTTGGCGGCGTCTTTCTCCATATCCCGGAACGAGGAAGGATTACATCGCTGGAGTTTTTTTTTTCTTTTTTAATAAAGGACTAGTCCCATGCTGTGTCTGTGTGTTTTTTTTACAACTTTTGACACTTTTTTGTTACAATGTACCCGTTACCATTTCACACAGGGGGGCCCGGGATCTGGGGGTCTCCTTGTTAAAGGGGGCTTTCAGATTCCGATAAGCCCCCCACCCACGGACCCCCACAACCCTTGAGGGTTGTGGGGATGAGGCCCCTGTCCCCATCAACATGGGGACATCCTCCCCATGTTAAGGGCATGTGGCCTGTTACGGTTCAGGAGGGGCGGCGCTCTCTCATCCTACCTCTTTTCCTGCGGCCTGCCAGGTTGTGTGCTTGGAAAAGGGTCTGGTATGGATCTTTAGGGGGACCCCCATGCCATTTTTTTTAAATTTTGGTGTGGGGTTTCCCTTAAAATCCATACCAGACCCTTCAGGTCTGGTATGGATTTTGAGGGTGACCCCCACGCCATTTCTTTTTAAAATTTTGGCGCGGGGTTCCCCTTCATATCCATACCAGACCTGAAGGGCCTGGTATGGAATTTGGGGGGACCCCCATGCATTTTTTTTTTTAATTTTGGTTCGGGGTTCCCCCTAATATTCATACCAGACCCAAAAGGCCTGGTAATGGACTGTGGGGGAATCCCAGGCTGTTTTTATTAATGAACTTTTATGTATATTGTCGGGACAGACAATTCATTAATAGCCAGCACTAGCGCTAGCACTTTTAAGTAGACTTTTTTCTTCCTTTAAAAATGTCATTTTGCTGTCAGACTGTTCTAAACATGGGAAACATGCGCCCCTTTACAGGCATACTATAGACACCCCCCAGGTACGAAATTTAAAGGAATATTACACTTTTATTGTTTCACTTTAAGCATTATTAAAATCACTGCTCCTGAAAAAAGGCCGTTTTTAAAACTTTTTTTGCATTGATCCATGTCCCCTGGGGCAGGACCCAGGTCCCCAAACACTTTTTAGAACAATAACTTGCATATAAGCCTTTTAAAATGATCACTTTTGATTATTCATGTTCGAGTCCCATAGACTTTAACGGTGTTCGAACAAATTTTTTGCCTGTTCGCATGTTCTGCTGCGAACCGAACAGGGGGGTGTTCGGCCCATCCCTAGTTATCATTGAAAATCATGGGGTACAACTTGTCAAGCAACTCGGAGGTCCAAAGTCGCCCAACTGTGAAACAAGTCATATATATTTTAATAGAAAGGAGCTCTCATTTATACTTGTATTTACATCAGCAGAACAAATGCAGGAAGTGATGTGTGCACATGGTCCTGAAGAAAATGTGTGGGGATGCCAAACAAATCAATGAACCCCACCCACACCAAATCTAACTACCAAATCCACCCCACATTGATTAAGTACAAGTACATATCATACCCTTACCCGGAAAATGAGCCGCACCTCCTCTTTGCTAAAGAGGGACCTCGCCATGTCCACCTAGGTGGAGATCCTGACCAGCACAGGAACTTCCGGGTGATTACAATGACTTATTTCTGGGTCAGAAGGGGAAACCACGCTCTTTTGATCGCAGCCACAATTAGAATTTTATTATTTTTGTTTATTTGCAGATATGCAAATTTGTATTTCTACTTATGATATCTAAAGGCGTTCGATAAGAAATGGTGTCCCTGGGTTAGCAGCAGGGAGGGTGCCCACGTGTCCCGGATTGCCCGGGACATTCCCGCAATTGGCAGGTCTGTCCCGGGTCCCGGGCACCTTCATTCCGGGACAATACAGTGTCCCGGAATGGAATTGACAGAGCGAGCAAACCCCCGCTATAGCGCTGGTGCTCGCTCTGCCTCCAGCTCCACCTGATACTCTGCTCACTGGTTGCTATAGCTCCCTTGGCTTGACCTCACAGCGCGACCCTGCCCAGCATGCAAAGCAGAGGAGAAGTTAACTTTCTCCTCCTCCGCGCCGAACGCTCTCCACAATGCCCGTCGAGGCTGTCAGCGGGGGGGCAGCCCCAAAGACACGAATCAGCTGTTACCACCTCCGCAGCTCTGCTGGATGTCTCCCTGCCCTGTACCGCAGAGCAGACTGAAGCTGCCTCCCCCTCCTCGGCTATTTACAAGTACACGGAGAGGGAAGAGGGACACCGCTATACATTCCTGGCGCTGATCTGAGGTCTGTTCTAAGCTTATATTATGTGTACGTAGATAGACAGAAGAGGGACAGGGACAGTGATCAGGAAAAGGGTAAAAAGTGCCCCCCCAGCACGTTTCTGACACCCACCTTTTCACTAGCACAAGTGTAAGAGGGGGTCTGTACTGTGGGGGGTTCTCTACTTAGTGGGGGGTCTGTACTGTACTACTGTGGGGGGGTCTGTACTTAGTGGGGGGTTCTGTACTTAGGGGGGTCTATACTGATGGAGAAGGGGTCTGTATTTAGTGGGGGGGTCTATACTGAGGGGGGGAAGTCTGTACTGAGGTGGGGAATCTATACTGGATGGAGGGGGGTCTTTACTGAGGGAGGAGGTCTATAGTTGGTGGGGGGGTCCATACTGAGGGAGAGGGCCTATAGTTAGTGGAGGGGGTCCGTACTGAGGGAGGGGGCCTATTCTTAGTGGAGAGGGGGGTCCGTACTAAGGGAGGCGGCCTATAATTAGTGGAGGGGGGTCCGTACTGAGGGAGGGGGTCTATAGTTAGTGGAGGGGGGTCCGTACTGAGGGATAGGGTCTATAGTTAGTAGGGGGGTCTGTACTGAGGGAGGGGGTCTATAGTTAGTGGGGGTCCGTACAGAGGGAGGGGGCCTATACTTAGTGGAGAGGGGGGTCCGTACTGAGGGAGGGGGTCCGTACTGAGGGAGGGGGCCTATAGTTAGTGGAGGGGGGGTCCATACTGAGGGAGGGGGCTTATACTTAGTGGAGAGGGGGCCAGACTGAGGGAGGGGGTCCACAGTTAGTAGAGGGGGGTTTGTACTGAGGGAGGGGGGTCTATACTGAAGGAAGGGGGTATATACTTAGTGGAGAGGGGGGTTCGTACTGAGGGGGGGGCTATAGTTAGTGGGGGGGTCCATACTGAGGGAGGGGGTCTATAGTTAGTGGGGGGGTCCGTACTAAGGGAGGTGGCCTATACTTAGTGGAGACAAGGGTCCGTACTGAGGGAGGGGGCGAATAATTAGTGGAGGGGGGTCCGTACTGAGGGAGGGGGTCTATAGTTAGTGGAGGGGGTCCGTACTGAGGGAGGGGGTCTATAGTTAGTGGAGGGGTCTGTACTGAGGGAGGGGGCCTATACTTAGTGGAGAGGGGGGTCCGTACTGAGGGAGAGGGTCCGTACTGAGGGAGGGGGCCTATAGTTAGTGGGGGGTTCCGTACTGAGGGAGGGGGCCTATACTTAGTGGAGAGGGGGCCGGACTGAGGGAGGGGGTCTACAGTTAGTAGAGAGGGGTCCGTACTGAGGGAGGGGGGTCTATACTGAAGGAAGGGGGTCTGTACTAAGGGAGGGGAGTGTATTATTACAATGTAATAATAGAAATACATGACTGCTGAGGTGCAATAAGCCCAGGTCCCAACCATCACTTGTCATACCTTACCCCTTCTTCTCATCCAATAAAAAACCACACATACAACCATTAACGTTAGAAAGGGCAAGGCCACAGCTTTATTTAAATCAACATTAACATTAACCTTTAGGACCGTGCCAGTCACAGTTGTACTGTGAGCACTCAACTACCAATGTAAAAGGGAGATGAAGGAGGGGCCTGTCCTTACCATCAGTGCCGGACCGGCCGTCAATCTCCCAATTACCATCCGGGTATCAAAGGGGTTCCATATTTGCTGGCAAGGTTACCAAAACCGCCACCAGCCAGTCAGTGATCCACTGACGGGCGCCCCACCGCAGCCAGTGCCTGTTCCACCCCCCTCTGAAGTCCCAGGTTAAATATGTCCATGCCAATGTCGTTGAGATGAACACCATCCCTCCTCAACAAGTCATTGTTGTTTCCCTCCAAATCTTTGTGACTGACAACGACCCCCCCGATCTTCCAAACAAATTTGGACACTTGGGCGTTGACCTTCCTCCGAAAATATTCCAAACAGGGTCCCGGAACTTCTCTAGCCCAAATAGAACGAGGGACAATCTCTGACCATACGAAAGTCACACTGGTAAACATTGCAAGGCATTGAGCAATATCGCCTTTTATGGCAGCAATTAGATCCACGGACCGGGTGTAACCTACGTCATTCCCGCCGGCGTGAACCACAAGGACAATGTGACCGGACACGCAGGTACGGAGGTGCCAACATTCCCACAGTACCTGATGCCAACGCAGCCCACGCAGGCCCAGCCAGCGAATCCTTGCCACGTTTGAAGAGAGTCCCAAATTTCTCCCATAGTTTCGGATCTCTGCGCGACGAGCCGCCCAGAAGACAAAGGAATTGCCCATTATCCATACTTGAGTCGGGGGGAAACCTGAAATTAACACAAAAGGCGAGGGCGAACATACAGCGAAAAACGAGACGACTCCCATCTACCCAGCCGCTGAAGTTCCGTATCGGAAAACCCTAAGCCAGAAGCGGCGGTGGCAGCGCCTATGCGAAATGAGTGAGTCGAAAAATCGCCCGCTGGTAAGCCTAAAGCCTCGAGGCAAAAACGAAAAACTTTTAAAAATTGGAAGCGACTCAAAGAGGAGGAGTCAGCGTGCACGAAAAACGTGGGAGATGGGGGGCGCGCGGAAAGAAAAGGAAAGGCCAGAGACACAGGACAGAATGGGCTGCCACAGTGGTGCAGCACCACTCGGGGGCCCCTGCCAAGGCTGTCAGTCTTCGAGTAGCGCAATAAAATGGTGACACTGCGCTCCGACAGGGCAACATCCTCTGATCGAATACCCCCAGTAGAAGACCTGGATTTTGCAACTAATTCCCCGATGCGAAAAGCCCCAAAAAACGCCCATGAGAAAGCTACTCGGAAAAGCAAAATCTCAAACTCGGATGAGCACACCTCCGGCAACATAGCCAAAACATCCGATAAGATCTGTAAAGAAATGGGGTGCCTGGAATCAGGCAGATGAGTGATGCGTTTCCAGCCCCTCAATATCCGACGCACTGGAAAGGCTTTTGTGACATCCCCCCACCCCAGAAGCTGAAACCAAAAGGATAAGGCGGACATAGCCGAAGAGACAGTGGAACCCGACACTCCCTTATCCTGTAACTGGACCAGGTAAGCAAATAAGATCAAACGTCTATCATCCGGAGATGAAATAGAGAACTCACCGCCCAACGCTTGTGACCACTCGTGCCAGACCCGACAATACGACACCCACGTCCGCGGAGAAAGCGACGACCGAAGCAGTTCTAACAATCCCCGGAAACGAGGTTCCATAAGTGGGCCGGACAGGGGAGGCCCTCCAGCGAAGCCGACGGAGCCAGGGAACGAAAGCGGGGGTACTGTTGGCGGGAAAGAGCATCGGCAATGTCATTAGAAACTCCCGGAACGTGTTTTGCCCTAACATACATGTTAAAATGCAAACATCTTAAAACCAAAAAAAAAACGCAACAGTGACACAACCGGGGGGGAACTGGCCGATTGCTTGTTCACTACCTGCACTACGCTCATATTGTCTGACCAAAAGATCACCTGATGGTTGCGCAACTGTTCACCCCAAAGCTCTACCGCTACAATGATCGGGAAAAGCTCCAAAAGGGTGAGATTGCGCAATAAATCCATGCGGGCCCATGAGGCCGGCCAACATTCCGCAGACCACTCCCCCCGAAAGAAGGCACCGAAACCACAGGAGCCTGCCGCATCAGTGTACAACTCCAGCTGTGAGTTCGGTACCTCCTCCTGCAACCAACAAGACTGTCCGTTGTAGGATTGCAAAAAAGGTTAGCCAAATGTCCAAATCCGCCCGCATTGGCTTGGTGATCCGAACGTGGTGGTGCGGGGCCGTAACGCCCTTCGTGGCCCAAGACAAGCGCCTGCAGAAAGCCCTCCCCATGCATATGACCCTGCACGCGAATACTAGGTGCCCCAGCAGAGATTGTAGCTGTTTCAGCTGAAGTTTTTTGGACCCTTTCGCCAAACGAACCAAGGATAGAAGCCTGGTCAGCTTCTCCCTCGGCAGGCGAAAGACCATGGCCACTGTGTCAATCTCGATACCCAAAAAAGATAGTACCGTTACCGGACCCTCGGTCTTGTCCACGGACAGTGGGACGGCGAAACGCCGACAAACATCTTGAAAAACAGAGAGCAAGCATTGACACTGCCCACTGTCCGAGGGACCCACAAAAAGGAAATCATCCAAGTAGTGCAGCATGGACTGAGACCCGGCCTCCCGGGCGACTACCCACTCAAGGAAGCTACTGAATAACTCGAAGAAGTAACACGAAATGGCGCAACCCATAGGCAGGCACATATCGAAGAAATAGCTTCCCTGAAAGTAGCAACCCAGGAGGTGGAAACAATCCGGGTGGACCGGGAGAAAGCGAAAAGCAGATTCAATGTCCGCTTTTGCCAAAAGAGCAGAACGCCCTGCTGCCCTGACGAGGTGAAGAGCCTTATCAAATGACGCGTAATGCACCCGCGATTCCTCGCGATCAATTCCGTCGTTGACAGAGGAGCCGGAAGGGTAAGATAAGTGATGAATTAAACATAATTTACCACTTGCCTTTTTGGGGACCACGCCGAGTGGGGACACCCGCAGGTTGTGGAATGGGGGAAGATCAAAGGGGCCCGCCATGCGCCCCAGTTACAGCTCTTTCTGGAGTTTCTCGGCCACTACGGATTCAAATTCCACAGCCGATTTTAAATTAGCCGACATGGTAGGAGCGTCCTACGGGGAAAACGGTATCCAAAAACCTCGATCCAGGCCATCCTTTAGGATCAGGGCCTCCCTACGAAGGGGGTACCGGTCTAGCCAGGGCAACATTTCTAGGACGTTCACCGGCGTCCTCCGGCTTAGGAAGGTCGGTCTTGGCTCCCGCCCTGGAAAGTGTCTGTTTTCCCTTCCTGAAGCACCGGCTGGAGGGGTGAGCGCCCCCACAGCTAGAGCACTCATGCCTGAAGCGACAGGCGAAGTACCACTTACAGTGGCTTTCGTTGAAAAGCCAACAGACACCTTTTTTGGAGGCGGCCGACGCTTCGGATTGAGGAGCGCCGACCGCGGACTGAAAGGACGCTGGCCTATGAGGGCACATTAGCAACAACCATAGGCTACCATCCTGACAGTCGAAACGAAGCTCCTTGCGCGCCGCCATCTTCTGTCGAAACTGGGTGTCATACTGGAACCAGCATTGACCCCCATAAACCTTGTATGCTCCCCAGATAAGGTCCAGGTAGCAGAACAAGGAGGTCGCCAACTCTGGGTAACGTTCACAGAGCACATCCGCGTAGGCACAAAAGCCTTGCAGCCAGTTCCCAAATGTTCTAGGAAGCTGCTTGACTTTATCGCCCTGTGTAGCGACGTCTACCCGACGGGATTTGTCGACCGTTTCCCTGTCCGATGGAACTAGAGCGAGGAAATTAACGAAATCCCGACGCCATATTCTTTCTTTCGTCTCCTCCGGTATGTGGGCACCCGTGGGAGCTACAGCCCACAAGGCCCCTCCGGAAGCAGGGGAAAGATTTGCCGCCATGCCCGAAACGCCCATACTAGAGAGAACCGACCTGACCACCGACACTATACGGTCTTCAGGGCCCGATACGGAATCATCAACTGACCTCCCCCAAATCAATTCACAATCATACTCACTGATCCTTGGGGGCATCACCGATGGACGATCAACGGGCGAGGCGGTGTCCCATGCGACTCCGGAAGACTGCAGGCTGAAACGGCCAGCACCGTGAGGAGCAACGGGGCCGTGTATGTTCGGGCCGTCTCGGCCGACTGATAGATCTAAAGGCGGGGGTCCCGCCACGGACACTGAAGGGTCCCCTTGGCCGAGGGCAGTGACTGTGCAGGTGCAGGAGTGTCTCTGGATTCTGACCGGCTGATCCGGGGCGGAAGCTGCCGCCAGCCTGGATCCGGAATCTCCCGCCCAGCTGACTGGCGTTACCCGCCATGTTGACCGCGTAGGAGGGGTTAAACCCCGGTAACTGGAGGGGGGGAATCCGCGAGCCCTCCGCCCGACCGGGCGCTGGAGGGCGTCCGAGAGCACAGGGGGATGGCATCCATGAGGGCCGAAAAAAACGCACCCGCCCTGCCAGGCGCAGAGGGGGCACATCCCATCCGGGATGCTAAATGACATGGCGCGGCCTGGGTCTGGGACCTGTCCCCCACCCGTCCGGGCGCAATGGGAGTCCTGCCCTGTGAAAAGCCTGCTCCCGATGGGCCAGAAGCCGCCGAGGGCCCCGCCCATGAAGGCGCCGGGGGACCTTGCGACCTGGCCACGTCTGTACGATTCCCGTCCCGGGATGAATTACCCCCCCACCCAGCCGGGTGCTGAAAGGGCCACATTTTGTAAGGCGCCCTGGCCATAGGAATCCTGGGCCAGCTGTGACCCCGCCCCGGAGGGCGCAGGATGAGGCAGCCCACACCCATATGCTCCCCTATGAATGCCCCCACAAATACCCCCCGCCCAGCCGGGCGCAGAGGGGTGCTGGGCACATGCATTGCTTGTGTTGTGCACGGCCAGTTCGAATACTCCCGCCTGGCTAGGCGCAGGGAGCGAACTGGCCGCTAGGGGGAGCCGGTATCGAGCCGAGGCGCCGCCAACGCTGCAGACGCCGCCGTCCGAGGGATCGAAAGCCGCCGGAGCAGGCGAGCAGCTCCGGCCCCCTCCAGCCGCCCTGCGAGAGGACAGCCTGGCCGAGGAGCGGAGCGGCCGCACACTTGCCGCCCCCCCGCTGCTAGCAGGGGTGGAAGCAGGTACCATACAACGCGAGGCCGTGGGCTGGAGCGCTCCAGCTCCATCCAGGCCTCGCGCCATACACAGGGAAGGGGAGGAGGGCGAGGGGGGAGCTGCTGAGCGGGGGCTACGAGAACGGGGACACCGAGGGGGGGGCCGCATGTTTTTCCGGATGGCCGGGGAAGGCGACCGACGAGGGGGGGCACGCCGAGAGCGGGCGGCCGACCCCCGCTTCCTGGCTGCTGGAGCCCTGGGAACCCGAACCGGAGAGGGATGGATGGGGGGAGGAGGAGGGGAGCAGTGAGAGGCCGCAGAGGGGCTGGGGCTGAAACGAGAAGGTGGACGGGCGCGTCTGCGGGCCCTGCGTCCATCCGACTCGGGAGGAGGAACAGGGGAAGGGGCAGTGGAAGGGGCAGGAGAGGGCACCCCAGGGGATAAGAGGGCAAAGAGCCAGTCAGCCTGACCCCCGAGGGCCAGCTCACGGACCTTAGCCAGGAGGTGATCCGTGTCCATATCTGGAGCCGCAGGGTCAGGTTCGAGCTCTTCCATACTTCCGTCCGAAAAGGACCTTAATCCCCTGGGGTGCCAAACTCCTGAGCTCAGGCCCAACCCTTTTCCCCCTTGTACCAATCCTGAGTTATAACAATTTTACTGCAACTCCTCCCTGGCCATGCCCCCATCAGTCAGGGCTCTCTTTCCCGATGGGCTCAAGAGGCTCTCATTTCAAGCAGGGTATTGGGATGATATAAGTGCTAAAACCAGCCATTCACCCGACAAATCACTCGCCGCCGAAATCCCGCCAACCCCGAAACTACATTCAACACAACCCCCCCCCCCCCCCCCGGTCCTTGTCAAAATTGTCCCTGAATGGCAGTTTGGAAATGTGGTCACCCTAGCAGCAGGTGAATGACAAAAACAAAAGGCCCAGTTTGAGCCCTGGTTCACACTGACAGAGGGAGGAAATCTCATTCCGGCATGTCAGTCCCGACTGCAAGGGGAATTTCAGAGACATCTGTTCAGGTTTCTGCACTGATATCAATACAAATTGCACCCCAAAGTCGCACCAATTAAAACAGTGCAATTGCCACCAATTTGACATGTCAAATCGCACCAATATGAACTGAAGCTGACACATACAACACTTGCCTATCCACCAGCTGAATTCATTACCTGCAATTCTCCACAGCTGTTATATATATAAAGATTCCACCTTTATCATTTACTTGCAGGTGTGCGGAAGCCTAGGTTTACATTGGAGCGATTTGTCATGCGACTTGAGCAATCAAATCACATGACTATTGGCAGCAGTAGCACTGTTCCAATCGATGCGACACCGATTTTGTGGCAACGCACCAATTTGCTAAAGTAGTTCCTGCACTACTTTTACCGATTTCAGGTGCGACTTCAATAGACATCTATGTATGAAGCCACACGGATGTCTATCAAGTAGCACCTGAAATCACGCTGACCTTGCTACTTTGAAATCTGGCTACTTCAAGTGAACCTATTAATTCCGACGTAGCATCAATGTGAACCAGGGTGAAGAGATTCGTTTTTTGGTGCACAAATACATATAGAAATAAGATATAAGAAATATCGCACTTTCCCAAAACCACCACCACAAAAACTAAAGAGAAAGAAAAGAAGAAGAAAAATATGATGTCATGTGTCTCATGTGATGTCATGTGTCTCATGTGATGTCATGCGTCTCATGTGATGTCATGCGTCTCATGTGATGTCATGTGTCTCATGTGATGTCATGCGTCTCATGTGATGTCATGCGTCTCATATGATGTCATGCGTCTTATGTGATGTCATACGTCTCATGTAATGTCATGCGTCTCATGTGATGTCATGTGTCTCAGTATAGTGTTGCTGGTGGGGATGTAGTGGTTGATATCGGGATGTGAGGTAGGGGCAGGGAATGGAAATGGATACTTTGGGGTCGGTTTACTAAAACTGGAGAGTAGAGAATCTGGTGCAGCTCTGCATAGAAACCAATCAGCTTCCAGGATTTTTTTGGCAAAGCTTAATTGAAGAAGCTGAAGTGAGAAGCTGATTGGCTCCCATGCACAGCTGCACCAGATTTTGCACTCTCCAGTTTTAGTAAATCTCCCCCTTTGTGTTGTAGAAATGACTTTGAGGATAGTCATCTTTTGCCCCCTTGCTGTTTGTGGTGAGTGGTGACATCCCAGCAGAGTGACGATGGACGCCCCATGCTCAGTCACACCCCATCCACATTTCATTCATTCTCTGTAATGAGCGCTTCTGGAACAATTCTCAGTCCAGGGAGCACTGGGCGGGGTGACTCCTCCCTCCTGACTGGCTCCGCCCTCAGCAGACCTCCTATATATGAAGAGGTAGAAGTGCAGCTGATCACAAGTTTGTCTAATAAGGAAGCAGAATGGCAGATAAAGTGAGTATGAGCACCGATGGAAACTGCAAATGGGTTATGTGGGTAGTGGTTGGTATAGTGATGTGAGAAGTGGTGTGCATGATGCTGTTGGGTAAGGGCAGTGGTTGGTATAGGGCAGATGGATGTGGGTAGTGGTGCTGGTGAGGGTATAGGGTTGTTGGGTGTAGGTCAAGGTTTTGGTTCTTGTCCTTCCAGTTATATATATTTAGGGTATGATGAATGTATTTTTATATCCTGGCACAGAGCTGAGTCTGTTTCCTGGGTATTCTTAGTATACGGTATATACTGGGATGGCTCAGACACTCCTCTCCTCCACATTTGCTCTTAGTGACCCATCATTGCCATGTCTTTGCCTCCTTATCATTAATGTATGAATAATTATATTCACTATTTGCTGTGCAGTTTTATAAATCTAACGGTCCTATTCTGAGATGTGACATGTCCAGTCCCTCTGGGTTACTCCATTGTGCCAGATCATTACCTCTCTCCATGCAGGATGGAAGCCGGGAGTTAGTGCAGGCCTTGTGCAAGTCAGTAATTGGCACTGTCTGTAGATAGGACTATAACTTGTATAAAGGTTTGGGCAGCTGGCATACATGACATGAACATTATAAAAGAAAATGTATATATTAAGTCATTGATCTGTCATTAGAAGACATTTGTGATCTCTGCTGGGGATGTCTGAGCTTCCTCCCCTCCCCCACACAAAGGATCCAACAAAGAGCTGCAACCCACGAAAAACCCCAATTTATCCTGAGTAACAGTAACTTTTTTTTTTTTTTTTTAGTATGTAATAATCATCTCTCCTCCCCTCCCTCTATTATACAAGGTGTAATAATTCTCTTTTCTCCCATACAGATTTTTTCCTTGTATAACTTCAGCCTCAAACCCGGCCACTGTGTGGAGGTGGAGGGCTTCATTCCGAAGGACTGTACAAGGTAGGTGAAGATGCTAACCTTGGCTATTTCTTATATAATGTCTGCTCTCTGTATAATACAATTTACCAAAAGTACAACTTGCAAAAGTATAGTGTGCTCTGTGTACAGTACATCCTACTGACCCCTCCTTGCTGGGAATTTGGGGTGTGTGGTCCCTCAAATAATACCTGACATCAGATTGTTTTACTCAGAGCAACCACTAACCTGTATAGCTGCAGGCACTGTGGAGAAATTCATCCTCAAAATTTACAGTAGAAAGCACTTCATCACTAATGCATACTTGGAGGTCCAAACACCCCTGAAATGGCAATAGGGAGTTAAATGGCACAAAGTGGTGGTGACTCCTCAGTTCAGCTCCTTCATCTCCCAGCAGTGACTGAGCAGCTCATCTCACCTTCCCAGCTTAACTTTCTTCAGCTCCCCCTCCTAGTAGTGTCTCCTTAGCCCAGTTACACCTTCTCCTTCCTACAGCAGAGACTTTGGAAGTCTTGTCTCACTTTGCTCTTTCTCCAAGCAGCAGCCCATCTCTCCAAGCTCCCTTTCCCAGAAGTTGCTCGGGTCACTCTGCTCCCTCATCAGTGACTCGGCAGCTCAGATCACCTTCTCCCTCTCACTAGTAGGATGGGAGAGCTGAGACCAGACTTGAATGACTTCACTGTTTCTTGTGAACTTTTCAGGAAGATTTGTTCCACAGTGGCTGTAACTACAAATCACAAAATCGGGGTGCACCGACCTAGTGCATTACCATAAATCAATTAGGTAAATAAGTGGCAAATTAATACTCAAACATCATACATGGGCATATCTAAAGCTGATCCACCATAACCCCCAGATGGAATGGGAAGACCTCATAGTGTACAGGAAGGGCTGACGTGTTTTGAGGTTCAAGCTTTTCTTCTCAGAGCAAAATGCATGTGTAACAGAATACCATTTTATATACTTAAATGTGTTATTGACAACTTGGGCCTCCCTTGGTGCAGGTAACACAGGATACATGAGCACTTAAAAAAATAAATAAATCCCCAAACACAATGCACAAGCATAGGGTTAAATGTATGTAGCGAAGTCCTGGGCTCCTTTTAGTCTGAGAACCTCCAGAGTCAGGGACAGCTGACACCCTTCTATGTAGAGTGGGTTACAAGGCATGGTGGGTGTAATGAATTGGACGAGAAGGCCTGGCTCGCAGTCTCCGCTCTAACATCAGTGCCTGACCTCACAAATGCTCTTCTGGAAGAATGGTCAAACATTCCTATGGACAGCCTTCCCAGAAGAGTTGAAGCTGTTATAGCTGCGAAGGGTGGGCCAACTCAACATTGAACCCTATAGGCTAAGACTGGGATGGCATTAAAGTTCATGCCTGTAAAGGAAGGCGTTACAATACTTTTGGTAATAGTGTCTGTATAGTCATGTTCTTTTGTAAAATTTGGATAGATAATAAATATACATGTGATAGAAAATATTTAATGGCAAAAGATAGTCAAATTTAATTGGTCAATACTTTGCATTCTGTAAATACACAAAGCCATTGTGAACAAGACTACATGATAGGAGTGTGTGAAGATATACATACAGTGACTTTCTCCATATAGAGAAGTGGAGGGGTTCCTCATGTGCAGCCCATTGGGGGGTACCTGTATAATACCACCATGGCACATGGGGAGCTCATAGGTCAATCCTTAACCATATGTGCTCTGAATAAGTGCGCATTCTTTTGTATTTTATAGTTTGTTTAAAGATTCTTTATAGTCCTGAGAGAGCAGCAAGACTGTTGTGCAAGTTTAGCCAAGAGGACAACTTTATATTTATATATATATTTTTTTTTTTTTTTTTTTTTTTTTCTCTTAAGCACTACACCTGAGTGCAGGAGGTTACTGTTTTGCTGCAACTATAAATGTCAGTGAGGGATTGTCTGAAAGCTTACTTACCGCTTGTTACGGGTATTTACATATTCTTATGTCCATGTCCAGGCTACAGGTTCACTTTAGGTATTTTTTGGTTTGGGGACGTGTATTACCAGGACCCCATCTGTTTATAAATGTGTTAACCATTAGTTTTAAGTCTCCAACAATCTTGGATCGTGTGTGTGTGTGTGTGTGTGTGTGTGTATATTAATTTATGACCTAAGTGACAGAAGTACCTCTGATACCCATGGGAGTACCACTGGTGAATGACTCCAGTATGATATCCAACAAGGTCAGCTGAGCAGAATAATTGCTGTTTCTGTCTTTCTAGGTTTTTCATAAACTTGGGAACAGATGAAAAGAATGTAGTGATACACTTTGACATTCGATTTGACTTCCAAGGAGAAAAGCGCCTCATAGTCTTGAACTGAATGAAGGACGGTGTCTTTGGAGAGGAGCAGAGGGAAACGTTATCGGTCTTCCCATTCCAGGACGGGTCGGACACCACGGTATGTCTATGCTGGGAGGGGCAGGACTAATGCTGATGGGGCAAAGTGGCATCACTGTTCATATTGGACACCTATTATATCTCCCAATGATGCAGTAGGCAGCGATGTCATAGGTCAAGGGCATGTAGGCCGTTATGATGGTTGCCCCTTCAGCTCATTTCATTTATGATCCATAGGAAGATCCAATGGATACCATCATGCTGCCATTGTGTGCTATGATAAAATTAGTTTGCAAATTTTTTTTTGGTGTAACATTTCTAGTGTATGTATGTGTTATTGAAAATGTTATGTTTGTGAGATGATTTGTAGGAAGAGGAGGTAATGGGGATCAGGAAATTCCTGACATGGAATGTCACTATAAAGTCCCCTGTAAAGGCTCAATCTGGGGAGTAGTGGGGGGGGGCCGGGAACTGAAGATAATCAGTCTCATGCTACAACTGTTATGAAGGGACCAATGTGTGTGTGCTGGGGACGGGTGAATGCTCTGTTCATCTAAATCCATCTCTGGGGAAATAATTAATCAAACTATAAAAGTGACAAGGCTTAATTCTATTTGGGGTAGGATAAAAATAATTATGTTCTCATTTACCCCAAGTCAGTCATGATAGATGGGACCCTTGCCAAGGACACATATGAATTGGTAGCCAAGGGTGGGACATTAGCAGATGGAACCCTTATCAGGACAGAAGTTTGTTGGGGCCCCGGAAGGGGGAGATTTTTTATCAATATTGCAAGATGCAAGAATTACATACTTTGCAGACATGGTTAGTTCATGGTGATTTGCAGAGGACAAACCACATTCAAAATAACAAACAAAAGGCATAATATTCCCATTGTTATACACACATCAAATATTAAGCCCAGCCCCCTAGGATTCACTGTCCAAATGTCAGAGCATCAGTGCACAGACGAGTCGCAGGACTACTGCATGGTTCTCACCTTTTGGCATGTAATGTAGACCCTATATAGTTGGCATGGCATACAGCAGCCTTTCACAACTCCCCCACCCCCCCATGTTAAGAATGTCCTTCTTACAGTGGTGGTCAATATACCACTCTTATGCTGCATACACACGGTTGGACTTTCCGCCAACAAATGTTTGAGAGCTGGTTCTCAAATTTTCCAACAACAAAACTTGTCGGAAATTCCGAGCGTGTGTACACAAGTCCAATGCACATAAGTCCACGCATGCTCAGAATCAAGTAGAAGAGCCGCACTGGCTATTGAACTTCATTTTTCTCGGCTCGTTGTACGTCACCGCGTTCTTGACGTTCGGAATTTCCAACAACATTTGTGTGACCGTGTGTATGCAAGACAAGTTTGAGCCAACATCCTTTGGAAAAAAAATCCATGGTTTTGTTGTTGGAAAGTCTGATCGTGTGTAGGGGGCATTACAGGCAGCAAAAAAGCATTGGTGTCATGAAAACTGGCCCTGACAAGTGTTGGGCCATGAAGTAAGTGGGCACCATCAAATAGGAGGTTAATCAGCCACAGCTCAAGGAACCCCTAGAAATCTCTGAAGGAACCCTGGGTGAGACTGGTTCTCATACCAGGACTCAAAACTGTCCATCTGCTATTGATCTCCTGAGGGCTCCAGTCATTGTTCTAGGTGATGGATGATCAGTTCTCAAAGACTCTGTCACTAAAACATTCCAGAAGCGCCTCCTTCCATTTTTCCCTTCCATTAACAGTTTTCTGCCACACATAAAGAATACATAAGATGAGCTACAAGCAAATATTATCTTGTGGAAAGATTTTTGTTGAAATGAAGGGTTTGGCGGTAGTCTGTTTCTACAGCCAACACTCATTGACTTTTTATTGTCCAGCAAGCTGACACTGTGCCATCTCTTTTCTTACAGGTTTGCTTCCAATTTGAGCAAGACAAGATCATCATACAATTACTTACTGGCAAACCTTTCTCATTTCCAGTCCGCTTTCCCATAGAGATCTCCTACTTGGCCATAGTAAACCTCCAGCCAATTTCTATCAGACTAAAATGAAGAATCCCACAATAGAGGAGCCGTCTGTCCCACGTGCCCATATCCAGGTTCTGTGAAATGACCATAGTGGATGAAGGGGGAAGTTCTTTAATCATCTTTTGTAAACCCCCCCCTCCCCCCCCCCCCTCCCCCCAATCTGCATCCTTTGCTGCTCATGTAGACATGCATTGTGCTTTGCTCAGTACTAGAAATGAATTGTATCCACATTTCAAATAAAATCCAATGAGCTCTATTGTGTCTGATCAATCCTTTTTTTTTTTTTTTTTTTTTTAATTCATCGCTAAACTGACTTTGGATCAATTGCTGTAGTTGATGGCAAATCACTGCCTGCTGAATAGCGTCCCCTGCTGGAGGTTTGTTGCATTCCTTTTAAGTTAGTCACCAGCAGAGGGTGCTAATGCTACATTTTCTGCCTGCATAGTCTGATTTCTAGTAAAACAATAGAAATCCTTTTCTTATATGTTTGTGGCTCCAGACAAAGCTGCATCCAGATAGTTATCCAAAGCTTTATCCATAAAATTCCAACATGAACAATTGCAGGCTGAAAATAGGAATTTCACAATTTTAACTGTCTGTAAATACAGAAAGGGGATCTGCCCAGTGTGGGCAGTGAATGTAGTAGTACCCCAGTATGGGCAGTGCTGGGGGTAGTGGTTACTGGAGCAGCTTTAGTCTCAGTGTAAGGGTAATAGATTAGAGAACAATAGATTAGGGGTAGTTGTAAAAACAGGGTTTCCCCCCCCCCCCCCCTCAAAAGGTGCAGGAACTCACCCTCTGACCCCCAACCACACCCCTGTCACACCTTCCTTAGAGGAGAGAATTGCAGCAGCGCCAAAAAAATTGTATTGTGTCAAGGCTTAGAACTGTATCACATAAGGCAAAATTCTCCTTCTCTCAACCAGGGGTTTATCTGAGATGGGGAGGAGCTAGGAGAGCCACCGGGGGGGCCCCCAGAAAACGCTATTCGGGGCCACTCTGTGCAAAACAAGTTGCACAGTGGAGGTAAGTATGATACGTTTTTATTTTTAAAAAATAAAAATTTAACCTTTTTTTTTTTTTTAGTGTCACTTTAAGGATAAGCATCTCTTTGCCGGTAAAAAAAAAAAGATCATTTATGTAACTTTCTCCCTTCGTCTTTCAGGACAGCACCTGGAGAGAGCGCAGCTCCACCCACTTTCCCAGGAAACACTGCAGTCAGTTTCTTTAAAGACCGGACACTTCCACCATGGCCTCAGTTGTAGGGTTTCCTCCGCCATGGAACGAGGAGCAGGACTCTGCTATCCTCGTCCCTTCAAATTCTATCCTGGGCAGAAAGCAACCTGAAGTCCCTACCAGGAGCCTGGAAAGCATCGCACCCATGATAAGCAGATCGCAGGTGCCATGCAGCCGTCCTGCAGGCTGTCAGTGTAAGCTGTCTGCTAGTATTTTTGGACTCCTTACACAGCTTTAGGCCTGGGCCCGCCCCCCCCCCCCCCCCCCCCGAGCCTGACCACCAACATTCCCCAGGGTTTGCCCACAGGCCATCCCAACAAATCCAAACACCGGTCACCTCACCTTTTACGCATATATGTCAGCGCGTGCCCCCCCCACCTGTATATTAGGGTTGCCACCTTTCCGGGTTTGGAATCGTGTCTGGGTTTCAAACTGCCTGAAACCCGGACACATTGTTCAGACTGGACTGTGGCTTCTCAGCAGGATTGCTGGCTTCAGATGTCTAAGGTGGGAGTGTCTGTTACACTCTCACACTGTCCAAAGCCAACACTAACAATCCCCCCCTACACACACAGAGGAGAGAGGGCTTGCTTTGTTCCTCTTCCTCCTGCCCCTACCCCTCTGTGTCTGCCCACACTTCAATCCCCAGCGCTGTGCCTTATAAAAGTAAAGTGGGGTTGGAAATTTGAAGTCCAGCAGTCTCAGATACATCTGGATGAGGTGCTGACTGCCAAGGGGTGAGTGAGCTCACCATCCATCCCTGTCTGTGATTGAAGTCTCCCCCTTCTCTCTCCTGCCTCTGAGTGAGTACACTAAGGTAAATCACATCAGAGGTCCCCTTTACACCAGAAGCCACAGGGTTCCCCTTTACATCAGAGTTCTCAGTGTTCCCCCTTAAATCAGGGTTCCCAGAGCATCCCTTATGTTAGAGTCCCCCCCCCCCCCCGTACAGTGAATGGGAAAACTGCAAGTGTAGATGTAAAAGGGAAACTCTGTAGACTCTGATGTAAACGGGGACTATTGTGATTAACTTCATATGATTGGAAACATTATTTAATTGCAAAATATATGTATAGTTTATACCAATAAAAACTGGCATATGACCAGCGGAAATGACCACAGACTTTCCTGGCCTGCCTCAGGAGATTCTGTAAGCCCGGGTACTTGCTCAAGAACCGCTGCACCACCAAACTGAACTCAAGCACCACATGGCATCTTTTTGCCCGAGTGCTTGCGTAGCCCCTAGAACGCCTACGGAGCACCACTGGTTCAGAGGAGAAACCTGCAGAGGAAGAGGAAACGGAGAAAGAAGAAGAGGAGGGGGTGGAGGCGAGAGCTGTGGCAGAATCACCACTAGCATTTTGGTGGCAGAACAAGCTCCAACAATACTGAACCCTGTCCTGCATCCTTCCCAGCTGCCAGCAGAGTTATCCAGTACATCGTGAAAGAAAGGTAACGTCCCTGTCCATGCCTGCTGGACCATGAGTCAGCAGTAATATTCACTTTACTGCTGACCGCCCTGTCCAAAGAGGCCAAGACATTGCCTTCCACATGCTGGTAGAGAGCCGGAATGGCCTTCCGTGAAAAGAAATGGCATTTGGGAACCTGCCACTGAGGTACCGCACATTCCACAAATTCATGAAAGGGGGCAGTTGCAGTGCTAGCAATTTGGCCAAGCTAGCATTCAGATGCTGAGCATGTGGATGGCTGGGACCAAATTTATTTTGATGGTTTAGCAACTGGGGTAGGGAAATTTCCCTGCTAAAATTGGATGTTGGTGTACAGCAAGTATTTGGGATACCCATTTCTATACCTTCATTCCTCTCAGTGCAGGTTTCTGAGAGGACTGAAGTTATAGTGGGGTTGGAAATCCCAGTTGATGAGGAGCAAGGAGAGGTCCGCCTTGTTCTTTGATGTGGGTCTTTTAAGTGCTGTTGCCAACGGACTGCATGGGAGGTCGTCATATGTCTGGTCAAGCATGTGGTGCCCAAGCGGCTGCTGTTTTGGCCACGCTTGATACGCTTCAGACATATGTTGCAAACAGCAACGGTGCGATCTGCTGCACACGTGTCAAAAAAAGCCCACACCAAAGAACTTTTCAAAATAAGTGGGGAGTCAGCAGAACCTTGCACCTGCTTAGCTCTGCGGTGTGATGCAATAGGGTGGCTGCCCTTAAGCTGCCCCCTGGAGGGCATCCTGCCTCCTCCTCCTCTCTCCTATAAGGCACCCAAGTAGAGTCAGTGACCTCATCATCCCCTCCCTCCTCGTCACTGGAGCAAACTTGGCAGTATGCTGCAGCTCGGGGAACATGACTGCCAGTTTCTTGACCTTCTTGGGCACCCCCTCTCTCTAGGCTGACGTTACTCCCTTCCTCAAAGTGGGTACCATCATCGGAGCCTTCAAATCGCTGTGCATCCTCCTGCAGCATGTGGCCGAATAGTTCAGGGGCTCCTCCGTGCATGATGGTGGGGCTAGGGAATGAGTGACTGTTGACATGGAGCCGATGGAATAGGCCGCTTTGGCAGCTGCATTTGCAGGCAAACTACTCTGAGCCTGGGTGACAGAGGATGAGGAGGGCTTTGTTATCGATTCCACCAACTCTTCTGCATGTTGTGGCTCAATAACACGGCCAGCTGCAGAAAAAAAGGACAAGCATGCTCCACGCCCACCTGCTAAGGATGCACCGTGTCCACGACCAGCACTGTCGACTGTAGACACAGAGCCTGCTTGCCCTCTTTTAGTGGCCTATGAGCATCTGCCTCTCCTTGGTGGCCTTCCGGACATGCTGTAAATTTTGTTTAGTAAAACCACACTGTACACCGAAAAGTAGTAGCAAGTGCACTATGGGTGCATGGTCCTGTGTACACCAACAGAAGTGTAATAACAACTATGGGTGTTCTGTATGTATTGTGTACTGTGTACACCACCAGGAAAGTAATAGCAACTGCACTAGGGGTGCATGGTACTGTGTACACCAACAGAAGCGTAATAACAACTATGGGTGCACTGTATGTATTGTGTACACCACCAGGAAAGTAATAGCAACTGCACTAGGGGTGCACGGTACTGTGTACACCATCAGACGTCTAATAACAACTATGGGTGCACTTCATGTATTGTGTACTGTGTACACCACCAGAAAAGTAGTAGCAACTGCACTATGGGTGCACAGTACTGACTGTATATATTAAATACACTGAAGCTAACTGAATAACCTGCCTGCCTGCTCAATCTAAATTACACTCTCTCAGTCCACGCCAACAACACACTACACAGGGCTGACGTGCAGGCAGCCTTATATAGTGTGGGGCGTGGACTTAGTCCCCCTGAGCCATGATTGGCAAAAGGACCCTGCCTTTGGCCAATTATGGCTCTCTTAGCTGAGGGTGCTGGGATTGGCCAAAGCATGCAGGTCATGGTGCATGCTTTGGCCAATCATCATACAGCAATGCACTACGCTCCTGCAGTACATTATGGGCCGTTACGCGCCGCTCAAATTTGGCGCGAACGGCCCATAATGTTCGGTTTTCGACGAACTGGTGAATAGCCAATGTTCGAGTCTAACTCATGTTCGACCCAAACATAAAGCTCATCCCTATTCACCACAGCTACAGCGCGTCACTTATCACCACAGATACAGAGTGTCACCTGTCACCTGTCACTACAGATACAGCGCATCACTTTTCAGCCCCGGAAGATTTTACCCCCTTCCTGACCAGAGCACTTTTTGCGATTCGGCACTGCGTCGCTTTAACTGACAATTGCGCGGTCGTGCGACGCTGCACCCAAACAAAATTGACGTCCTTTTTTTCCCACAAATAGAGCTTTCTTTTGGCGGTATTTGATCACCTCTGCGTTTTATTTTTTGTGCTATAAACAAAAAAAGAGCGACAATTTTGAAAAAAAAAACAAGATTTTTTACTTTTTGCTACAATAAATATCCCCAAAAAATATATAAAAAAAAAAATTGCAATAAGCATATATTGATTGGCTTGTTCAAAAGTTAAAGCGTCTACAAAATAGGGGATCGTTTTATGCCATTTTTATTATTTATTTTTTTTTTTACTAGTAATGGCGGCGATCTGTGATTTTTATTGTTACTGCGACATTATAGCGGACACATCGGACACTTTTGACACTATTTTAGGACCATTGTCTTTTATACAGCGATCAGTGCTATAAAAATGCATTGATTACTGTGTAAATGACACTGGCAGGGAAAGGGTTAACCACTAGGGGGCGATCAAGGGGTTAAGTGTGTCCTAGGGAGTGATTCTAACTGTGGGGGGATGGGCTCACTAGAACATGACAGAGATCCCTGTTCCCAATGACAGCGAGCGGTGATCTCTGTCATGTCACTAGGAACAACGGGGAAATGCCTTGTTTACATAGGCACCTCCCATTCTGTGGCTCCATGACACGATCGCTGGGAGACCCGTAGGCACGGTCACCCTGTACGCGGCGGGCGCGCTCGTCTCCGGGCACCCACTAGCCCTGCCAATTAAAGGGGATGTACAGGTACGCCCATTTGCCCACCGCTGCCATTGCGCCGACGTATATAGGCACGCAGCGGTCGGCAAGTGATTAAGCGCTTTCTTGACAACAGCACAACACTTCTTTTTTCTTTTTATGTGTTTTGATGTCGGCGTGTGCAATATTGTGAGTCAATTTTATATCACGCTGAGCGCAGAATGCACCTATTCAAATTTTACTTTTTATAACTACTTCTTCCTTTCTCCCCTTAATATTTTTGTTTTGCTGATTTTTATTTTTAACCCTTTATATCAACCTATCACATTTGTGTTCTTTTGTGATTGTAGCGGCAAAAAAAAAAAAAAAAAAAAACGCTTTCAGAAACATGATTTTATAAAAGTGACCAATCGCAGAATAAAAATTCTGATTAAACCTTATTTTTATTTTTGTTTTTTAATATTTTTTTTAACCCTTAGGGCTCTTTCACACGGGGCAGATCAGTCATGATCCGCCCCGTGAACATCCGCTGGCTCAGCTGGGAGCGGCAAGACGACAGGTGCATCGCTGCACACTGTGCAGCGACGGACCTGTCAGAGCGCCGCTCTCCCCTATGGGGGGATCGGATGATGACGGTCCGTAGTGTCCGTCGTCACCCGATCCGATCCGAAAACGGATGGAAAAGTAGGTTTCTTCTCCGTTACACTTTTCGGATCGGAGCGGGTCGGATGTCAGCGGACATGTCACCGCTGACATCCGACGCTCCATAGGGATGAATGTATGTCCGTTTTTCATCCGAAAACATAAGGATGAAAAACGGACATACGGATCGTCCGTGTGAAAGAGGCCTTAGGCTGCATTCACAGCTCTGCGTTTCAAAACACAGGCAGATTTGCCGCGATTCTGCCCACAATTTTTAAAACGCCCAGACGTGAATGACAAAGTCGCAAAAAAAAACGCACATTTGAGATGCCATTATTTTGAATAGCACCTAAAATCGCGATGCGGTTCTGCCACGATTGTCATGAGATATTATTATTATTATACAGGATTTATATAGCGCCAACAGTTTACGCAGCGCTTTACAATATAAAAGGGAGACAACACAGTTATAATACAATAAAATACAAGAGGATTAAGAGGGCCCTGCTCAGAAGAGCTTACAATCTAATAGGGTGGGGCAGGTGGTACAAAAGGTTGTATCCTTTGGGAATGAGCTGATGGAAGTGGTAGGAGATAAACTGCAATCGTGTGAAGCATGTCTGCCAAAAGAAGCTCCTGAAGTTTTTTTTCTTGGCCGACAAACTTCGCACGATGCGGTTTTTGCCACGATTGCAGCGTGATTTTGTCGCGCGACAATCATGGTAGAACCGCACCGATATTTTAGGTGGCATTAGACATGTGCAGAACAAAATATTTTGTTTTGTTTCGTTATTTACATATATTTGTTTAGTTAAATTTGTTTAACCACTTTCGGACCGCCGCACGCCGATGTACGTCCAAATTTTGGCGGCGGATATCGTTGTTATGGCAGCAGCTAGCTGCCATAACTCTGGTATCCCCGTTTTCGTGCGGCGGTCGGCTTTCAGATAAAAGTGGTCTCTGCGGCGGATTCGCAGCGAGATCCCTTTTATCGGTGGCGGGACAGGGGCCCCCCTCCCGCCGCGATCTGGTGCCGCTGCGATTGCGTCCTTTTCTGTGCTGTGCCTGGAGACGAGTGAGGCTAAGATGGCGCCCACTCGTCTCCATGACAATGCTGGGCGGAAGCGATGTCCAAACGTCACTTCCGCCCATACGTCTTAAAGGCACATTTTTTTCAATGCCATTTTTTTAAATTACTTTTTTTTTTATTGCATTTTAGTGTAAATATGAGATGTGATGTCTTTTTGCCCCCCAGATCTCATATTTAAGAGGTCCTGTCATGCTTTTTTCTATTACAAAGATGTTTACATTCCTTGTAATAGGAATAAAACTGACACTTTTTTTTAAACAGTGTAAAATAAATAATAAAATTAATATATATATTTTTTTTAAAAACCCGTCCCGACGAGCTCGCGCGCAGAAGCGAACGCATACGTGAGTAGCGCCCGCATATGAAAACGGTGGTCAAACCACACATGTGAGGTATCGCCGCAATCGTTAGAGCGAGAGCAATAATTCTAGCCCTAGAACTCCTCTGTAACGCAAAACATGCAACCTGTAGAATTTTTTAAACGTTGCCTATGGAGATTTTTGAGGGTAAAGGTTTGACGCCATTACACGAGCGGGCACAATTTTGAAGCGTGACATGTTGGGTATCAATTTACTCGGCATAACATTATCTTTCACAATATAAAAAAATTTGGGCTAACTTTACTGTTATCTTATTTTTTTATTAAAAAAAGTGATTTTTTTCCAAAAAAAGCACGCTTGTAAGACCGCAAGTACTGTGTGAAAAAAAGTATTGCAATGACCGCCATTTTATTCTCTAGGGTGTTAGAAAAAAACAATATATAATGTTTGGGGGTTCTAAGTAATTTTCTAGCAAAAAAACCTGTTTTAAACATGTAAACACCGAAAATCCAAAACGAGGCTGGTCCTTAAGTGGTTAATTAGTCTAGTTAAATTAGTTTTGTTTATATGTATTTGAACTGATTCAGATTAGATTCGTTTAAATTCGATTCGTTTAAATTCGGTACTATTGTAATTTGGAGAATTCGGATACATCCGAAATTCTGAAAATCGAAAATTCGTCCGAATTTTTAATACGGAACGAAACGAACCGCACATGTCTAGGTGGGATTTCAAATGAATGGCATCTCAAATGTGCGTTCTGCGATTTGTCGTTCACACCTGGGCGTTTGTGAAATCTCAGGGCAGGGTGGCGGCAAATCTGCCCTCCGCGACTCAAAACGCTGAGGTGTGAATGCAGCCTAAAATTTGTAGTTACATTTTAAGGTGATCTCAAATCAACCTCCGGGAAAAATTCCTATTACTAAGTGATCGGCTGAACCGCCCTTGGTTGGGATTGAGCAGGGTTTGGGGAACTTCGAAGTTTGGATGCCGAACCTGAACCCCGCTAAAATCAGTCGAGGCTAAATAGGTCAAATTCACATTTTCTGTTCTAATAGGCAAGGGGGTATGAAAAAAAAATGGCATGGGGGAGGAGGAGGTGGGCACCGCCCTGGGGAACATGTACCAATGCAAAAAAAAAAAATATATATATATATATACACTACCGTTCAAAAGTTTGGGGTCACCCAAACAATTTTGTGTTTACCATGAAAAGTCACACTTATTCACCACCATACGTTGTGAAATGAATAGAAAATAGAGTCAAGACATTGACAAGGTTAGAAATAATGATTTGTATTTGAAATAACATTGTTTTTACATCAAACTTTGCTTTCATCAAAGAATCCTCCTTTTGCAGCAATTACAGCATTGCACACCTTTGGCATTCTAGCTGTTAATTTATTGAGGTAAGCTGGAGAAATTGCACCCCACGCTTCTAGAAGCAGCTCCCACAAGTTGGATTGGTTGGATGGGCACTTCTGGCGTACCATACGGTCAAGCTGCTCCCACAAAAGCTCAATGGGGTTCAGATCTGGTGACTGTGCTGGCCACTCCATTACCGATAGAATACCAGCTGCCTGCTTCTGCTGTAAATAGTTCTTGCACAATTTGGAGGTGTGTTTAGGGTCATTGTCCTGTTGTAGGATGAAATTGGCTCCAATCAAGCGCTGTCCACTGGGTATGGCATGGCGTTGCAAAATGGAGTGATAGCCTTCCTTATTCAGAATCCCTTTTACCCTGTACAAAGCTCCCACCTTACCAGCACCAAAGCAACCCCAGACCATCACATTACCTCCACCATGCTTAACAGATGGCGTCAGGCATTCTTCCAGCATCTTTTCATTTGTTCTGCGTCTCACAAACGTTCTTCTTTGTGATCCAAACACCTCAAACTTGGATTCATCCGTCCACAACACTTTTTTCCAGTCTTCCTCTGTCCAATGTCTGTGTTCTTTTGCCCATCTTAATCTTTTTCTTTTATTGGCCAGTCTCAGATATGGCTTTTTCTTTGCCACTCTGCCCTGAAGCCCAAAATCCCGCAGCCGCCTCTTCACTGTAGATGTTGACACTGGTGTTTTGCGGGTACTATTTAATGAAGATGCCAGTTGGGGACCTGTGAGGCGTCTGTTTCTCAAACTAGAGACTCTAATGTGCTTATCTTCTTGCTTAGTTGTGCAACGCGGCCTCCCACTTCTTTTTCTACTCTGGTTAGAGCCTGTTTGTGCTGTCCTCTGAAGGGAGTAGTACACACCGTTGTAGGAAATCTTCAATTTCTTTGCAATTTCTCGCATGGAATAGCCTTCATTTCTAAGAACAAGAATAGACTGTCGAGTTTCAGATGAAAGTTCTCTTTTTCTGGCCATTTTGAGCGTTTAATTGACCCCACAAATGTGATGCTCCAGAAACTCAA
This sequence comes from Lithobates septentrionalis, assembly GCA_037952835.1. Taxonomy (NCBI): domain Eukaryota; kingdom Metazoa; phylum Chordata; class Amphibia; order Anura; family Ranidae; genus Lithobates; species Lithobates septentrionalis. The sequence goes on from JBBDGP010003888.1 coordinate 157,821, forward strand.
TCTGCTCACAGGAAGGTCAGTTTTGTAGCTTCTGGAAGGAGCTAGACTGTTTTTAGATGTGTGAACATGATTGCACAAGGGTTTGCTAATCATCAATTAGCCTTCTGAGCCAATGAGCAAACACATTGTACCATTAGAACACTGGAGTGATAGTTGCTGGAAATGGGCCTCTATACACCTATGTAGATATTGCACCAAAAACTAGACATTTGCAGTTAGAATAGTCATTTACCACATTAGCAATGTATAGAGTATATTTGTTTAAAGTTAGGACTAGTTTAAAGTTAGCTTCATTTAAAAGTACAGTGCTTTTCCTTCAAAAATAAGGACATTTCAATGTGACCCCAAACTTTTGAACGGTAGTGTATATATATATATATATATTTTTTTTTTAATTATATTCGGCCAGAAGAAGTGATTTTTCTTAATACTGTATATATACCATGGCAAGGCGGCTCTGCTGCGCAGGATCACATACCTAGGACATGATCTTGCACTTCTGGGTCTGGGGCATGCGCATGCACCGCCGGTGGCCCGCTCCCGCTATGGTTAGACACAGCGGGAACAGCAGACTTGATGTCCGCCGGCACCCGCCAATACTGTACACGGCCAGAACGGCGGTCTGCCTATTTCAACACTTCACTACGGAAGACATGGATCCTGGGTCTCTGCTAAGCAGGAACACGGATCCATGTCTTCCGCTAGTACAAGCTCCTCCCACACAGTAGTAAAGCACTCCCTAGGCACCCATGCTATGAGGAAGGCTCCGGGCGAAACGCGTCAGCACGATAGATGTAGCACTGCTGTTAGCGCCAAATAAAGATTTGCGAGAAGCAGCAATCGTGTTGCCGGTATTTCAGTTAACCCTTTGATCGCCCCTGATGTTAGCCCCTTCCCTGCCAGTACAGTGACAGTGCAGATTTTTTAGCACTGATCGCTGTATTAGTGTCACTGGTCCCCCAAAAAAGTGTCAGTGTCCGAACGCAGTACCGCTAAAGTCGCTGATCGCCGCCATTAATATTAATTCTAATAAATAAAAATGTCTCATAGTTTGTAGTACCAAAAACCTGTAGCAAAACACATATTTGGCCTAAATTGATGAAGAAATTTAAATTAGATTTTTTTTTATTGGATATGCTTTATAGCAGAAAGTAAAAAAAAAATTTCTTTTCAAAATTGTCTCTTTTTTTGTTTATAGCACAAAAAATAAAAACCGCAGAGGTGATCAAATACCACCAAAAGAAAGCTCTATTTGTGGGCTATGTGGGCATGCCCGCGCAATTGTCAGTTAAATTAAAGCAGTGCCGTATCACAGAAAAATGGCCCAGTCATGAAGGGGGGTAAATCTTCCGGAGGTCAAGTGGTAAAGTGAAACAATAAAAATATTCAATTCCTTTAATCACTTCGGCTCCGGAAGATTTACCCCCCTGCATGACCAGGCCATTGTTTGCGATATGGATACGGCTTTACTTTAACTGACAATTGCGCGGGCGTGCGATGCTGTACCCAAATAGCCCACAAATAGAGCTTTCTTTTGGTGGTATTTGCGGTTTACTCTATAAACAAAAAAAGAGCGATAATTTTGAAAAAAAAAATAACAATATTTTTTTACTTTCTGCTATAAAGCATATCCAATAAAAAGAAATACAAAAATCTAATTTCTTCATCAATTTAGGGCAATATGTATTCTGCTGCATGTTTTTGGTAAAAAAAAATCCCAATAAGCGTATATTGATTGGTTTGCGGAAAAGTTATGTCTACAAACTATGGGATATTTTTATTTATTTTATTTGTTTACTAGTAATGGCGGCAATCAGGGATTTAAAGCGGGGCTGTGACATTGCAGCAGACAAATCAGGCACTCACTGACACTAATACAGTAATCAGTGCTAAAAAAACATGCACTGTCACTGTACTGGCAGGGAAGGGGTTAACGTCGGGGGTGATAAAAGGGTTAAATGTGTTCCTAGGGAGTGCTTTCTCCCTGTGTGGGAGGCGCTTGTACTAGTGGAAGACAGAGATCTGTGTTCCTCTTGAGCCCTTCTTGTCCAGAGTGAATAACCGATCGATGCCATTGATCCTTATAGCTAAGCTGAGCCCCTCAATTTTAATAGCTGAAGTCCTCCATCCCCCTTTATTACTTCAATTGCTCTTTGCTGAACTCTTAACAATTCAACAACATCCTAACTGAGGATTGGTGACTTAAACTGGACTGCATATTCAACATGAGGATGAACCAATGCTTTGTAAAGAGGTAGAGCGATCGATTTATCTCTGGAATGTGGGCCCTTTTTTGAAGCATTACAGTAATTTGCTACCTTTGTTAGTTGCAGCTTGACATTGCATGCTATTTCTAAGTCTGCGATTTACAAGCACCCTCACATCCTTTTCTATCACTGATTCTCCTAATGAGTATTTTTTACACAACTTCTTAATATTTTTTTCAATATTTCTCAATACTGAACCTTATCTGCCACTGGTGGCGGCCCGTGCACTGTGGGCACATGGGTACCGCCCCCCCCATCCATGCACCTGGCCCCTTTCAGGACGCCAGACGCATGGATTCCTATGGCGGGGGTGGGAGGGGGTGGTATTTTTTGAAGCACCTAATTTAGAGTCAGAGGCTCTAATAGGCTTCAAAATAGGGTGGGCTCGGGGCGTAGAGAGTGTGCCCTGATCCCACCCAATTGTGTGACCATAGCTAATTAATTTTCACTATTTTCACACTAACCTTCCTTCCCGCCAATCAGGAGGCAGGACATCAGACCTGCTTCCTGATTGGCCAAAGCGCCAGGCCACCCTATTGGATGCCTGGCACTTAGGAAGAGGAGCGAGGAGAGCCGCCGCTCTGAGTGAATCTCAAGCTGACAGTGCTTCAGTAAGTCCCCAAATTGGCAGTCATGTTCCCCCCAGCAACAGCATATTGCCAAGTTGGCTCCAGTGATGAGGATGGAGGGGATAATGATGATGAGCTCACTGACGCAACTTGATTACCGGATAGAGCAGAGGAGGAAAGTGAGATGAAGGCACAACCCCAACAAGACAGGATGTCCTCCAGAGGCAGGATTCATGAAAAGTGCAGCCACTGTATTCCATCAGATTGTTATCTCTCGGCCCACTTCCCATAGCTCAGCTTTTTTAGCACATGTGCAGCCGATTGCACTGTTGCAATCTCTAGTACAAGCAGATCAAGCGTGGCAAAAACACCAGCCATTTGGGTACCACATGCATAAGGCATTTAACCTCCCATTACTCAGCACAGCACCAGCTGTAGAGAATAGCAGGCAAATTTCTGTGCTCCAGCTGCTGCAGTGAAAAAAAAATAAAAAAATAAAAAATACACCTCTGCCACCCACATGCCCAGTTTCCAAATTCCAGCTTTACAACTCCTGCCTTTGTCTAGTGGATTCTGCTCTCTTCTGTAAATTTGCAGAAGGTGCTGTACCACAATGGCAGATTCCCAGTCACAATTTTTTTTTCACGTAAGGCCATTCCAGCTCTATACCATCAGGTGGAAGGCAATGTTTTGGCATTGTTGGGCAAGGCAGTTAGCCAAAAGGTCCATCTCACTGCTCACATGTGGTCCAGCAAGCAAAGTCAGGGATGATGCATTTCGTTTGCAGCATACTGGGTAATTCCACTTGCAACTAGTAAGGATGCAGGACAGGGCTCAGTGCTGGAGCTTGCTTTGCCACCACGTCTCCATACAGCTGGTGGTGATTATGCAAGATATGTCAGCTCCACCTCCTCTGCTGGATTGTCCCATGAACCACCAGTACCCCCTAAGCGTTCAAGGGGCCATTCAATGAGTCAGGCTAAAAGAGGCCATGCAGTGCTTCAGCTGGTCTGTCTAGGGGACAAGAGCCCCACCAGGGCAGAGATTCTTTCAGCTCTGCAGGCCCAGCGGTGGTTCACGAGATGGAAGCTTGAACCAGGAATGGCGGTATGAAAAAATGGCACTAACCTATTGTCCGCCCTTTGACAGGGAAAGTTGACATATGTGCCATACCTGGCACATGTCCTCAATTTGGTGGCACAGCGTTTCTTAAATGGGTACCCAGGATTACAAGGTCTTCTAGAGCAGGCCAGAAGAATTCTTCAGCCCACTTTGCTCCGGTCTTTCACTAGACCCACTGACTTACTATCACTGAATCCCTTGAGCTCCTTCAATCTTCACAGTGGTATCTTCAAGTGTCACCCCTGCTTCTCTGCTGGGTCCCTAGCTTGGCACTCGATACCTCTTAAGCTTCACCCACGCCTAACTAACATACCCTCCCAACAGGCCAAGGGATTCAAGAAAACCCCTGCCCATTGGCTGGGATACCCAATATACCCCTAACCTGCCCTTGTGTTGCCCTTCACTTATCCAGTACCACCAAGTATCTGGCCACCTAGTGGTAGAAGAGAAAAGTGCAACAAGGCCAAACTTAGGGAGAAATCAGATCTTTATCAACCAGGATAACTACTCCTGGCAAATACATTTTTGAGGAGCAACCCTGCCTAACTTTCACCCCTTGCACTGCCCCTGCTGGGGTACAATTCACTGCCCATACCCTACCACTAGGGATGAGCCGAGCACCCCCCTGTTCGGTTCGCACCAGAACATGCGAACAGGAAAAAAGTTTGTTCGAACACGTGAACACCGTTAAAGTCTATGGGACACGAACATAAATAATCAAAAGTGCTAATTTTAAAGGCTTATATGCAAGTTATTGTCATAAAAAGTGTTTGGGGACCCGGGTCCTGCCCCAGGGGACATGGATCAATGCAAAAAAAGTTTTAAAAACGGCCGTTTTTTCAGGAGCAGTGATTTTAATAATGCTTAACCTCCCTGGCGGTATGATTCTTTCTGATTTTAGGTGCTGAAAGCGGTACAATTATTTTGCATAGAAATTTGGCGTTTTATATTGCAGGTCTGTAATTATTAACAATAACACACTTAAATCTGTCCAAACAAGAGTCTAGTAGATATCCCGGGTATGATAAAGTTTGAAACACAAAAACATAAATTATAATATAATTAAAAAAAATAAAAATAAATAGTAATAAAATAAATTTTCCCCACGATTCACTATCGCTCAATTCTGCAAGTGTTCTAATTTACTATCGCTGTTTTCTAGCTGGTCTAAAGCCATTTTTGACGTAAAGGGACACTTTTTGGTTGCTATGGATAATCTCTGGGGACTGGGGACAAATAGGATGTGAAATGATTTCATACAGTACTGTAATCTGTAAGATTACAGTACTGTATGTGTTATGCTTTTGACATTTTTTTGAATTTGCCGCCAGGCTCCGCCCCCGTGCGTCGCGAAGCTGGCAGGGAACGGAGCCTGGCACAGAGAGGCTTCGGAGAAGGACACAGCCCTCGGACACTGCGGGGGACATCGCAGGATCCCGGGGACAAGGTAAGTAACGCCGCCCCAGGATCCTGCAATGCGATCCCGAGTGTGGCTCGGGGTTACCGCTAATGGTGCTGAATTTTAACCCCGAGCCACACTCGGGAAAACCACCAGGGAGGCTAGAGTCAAACAATAAAAGTGTAATATCCCTTTAAATTTCGTAGCTGGGGGTGTCTATAGTATGCTTGTAAAGGGGCGCATGTTTCCTGTGTTTAGAACAGTCTGACAGCAAAATGACATTTCAAAGGAAAAAAAGTCATTTAAAACTACTCGCGGCTATTGCATTGCTGGTCCGACAATACACATAAAAGTTCATTGATAAAAACGGCATGGGAACCCTGAACCAAAATTAAAAAAAAAAAAAAAAAAAGGACGTGGGGGGTCCCCCTAAATTCCATACCAGACCCTTCAGGTCTGGTATGGATTTTAAGGGAAACCCCGCGCCAAAATATAAAAAACCGGCGTGGGGTTCCCCCAAAAATCCATACCAGACCCTTATCCGAGCAGGCAACCTGACATGCCGCAGGAAAAGTGGGGGGACGAGAGAGCACCCCCTTGAACCGTACCAGGCCACATGCCCTCAACATTGGGAGGATGCTTTGGGGTAGCCCCCCCAAAACACCTTGTCCCCATGTTGATGAGGACAAGGGCCTCATCCCCACAACCCTGGCCGGTGGTCTGCAGGCGGGGGGCTTATCGGAATCTTGAAGCCCCCTTTAACAAGGGAACCCCCAGATCCCAGTCCCCCCCCTGTGTGAAATGGTAAGGGGGTACTTAACCCTACCATTTCGCTAAAAAACTGTCAAAAATGTTATAAATGACAAGAGACAGTTTTTGACAATTCCTTTATTTAAATGCTGCTTCGTTCTTCCACCGGTGTTCTCATCCAGTATCTTCTTCTCTGGGCCGCTCCGCATCCATGCTGGCAGGCTCCCGCTGTGTGACGCGTCTCATCTTCTGACGGTTCTTAAATAACGGAGGGAGACGGAAGGGGGGGGGGGGGGCGAAGAAGACAGAGCCTCCCTCAATGCCATCATGGATGCGGAGCGGCCCGAGGAGAAGAGATGCTGGACGAGGACAACGGAGGAAGAACCAGAAGAAGATGAAGGAAGAAAAAAGAAGCATTTAAATAAAAGGAATTGTCAAAAACTCTCTTGTCATTTTTAACAGTTTTTTAGTGAAATGGTTGGGGTACTTTTGTACCCCCTTACCATTTCACACAGGGGGGGCCGGGATCTGGGGGTCCCCTTGTTAAAGGGGCTTCCAGATTCCGATAAGCCCCCCGCAGACCCCCCACGACCACTGGCCAGGGTTGTAGGGATGAGGCCCTTGTCCTCATCAACATAGGGACAAGGTGTTTTGGGTGGCTACCCCAAAGCACCCTCCCAATGTTGAGGGCATGTGGCCTTGTACGGTTCAGGAGGGGGGGGGGCGCTCTCTCGTCCCCCCCCCCCCTCTTTTCCTGCAGCCTGCCAGGTTGCGTGCTCGGATAAGGGTCTGGTATGGATTTGAGGGGACCCCACGCCTTTTTTTTTGGTGTGGTGTTCCCCTTGAAATCCATACCAGACCTGAAGGGCCTGGTATGGAATTTAGGGGGACCCCCACGTCTTTTTTTTTTAATTTTTGTTCGGCATGGGAATTCCCCACAGAGGAACCCCGTTTTTATCAATGAACTTTTGATGACAATAACTTGCATATAAGCCTTTAAAATTAGCACTTTTAATTTCTCCCATAGACTTTTAAAAGGGTGTTCCGCGGCATTCTAATATGCCGGGAACACCCCAAATTGTTCGCTGTTCGGCGAACAGCTGATGTTTGAGTCGAACTCGAAGCTCATCCCTACCTACCACTGCAGCTGCTCTTTTTTGTATAACAAATTTACACAATTGGCCCTTGTGAAATTGTAGTTTAAGTTTAAGAGCAGAAAGTTTACCACTTTACTGAAAATCCAAGAATTTAGGGCCAGGTCACAGACTTCCCAGCTGCTTTTCTGGCTGCATGTTTTTAAAGCATTTCCACCCCCCCCCCCGCCTTTTTTTTCCCCCTTAGGGTTAAGGATGTGTGCTATTCAGCCAGCAGTGACTCGCTATCAAATACATAAATCAATCCAAATTCAGTTTAGCACTAAATAAAAAATGATTGATCAGACACAATAGAGCTCATTGGATTTTTATTTGAAATGTGGATGAAATTTCTAATACATGAACTACTGTAAGCAAAGCACAACGTAGATCTACAAGAGCAGCAAGGATTAAATAATTCACTTGATTGTCCACTATGGTCATTTCACAGATCCTGGATATGGAAATGTGGGGCAGGCGGCTCCTCTATTGCGGGATTCTTCATTTTAGTATGATGGACTTGAGCTGGAAGTCTTTCATGGCCATGTATGAGATCGCCTCTATGGGAAAGCGGACTGGAAAGGAGAGAGGATTTCCGGTAGGCAAATGTATGCTGATCTTGTCTTGCTCAAACTGGAAGCAAATCTGTAAGAAAAGGAGGAGGTGGCACAGGGTCAGCTTGCTGGACTATAAAAAGTCAATGAGTGATGGCCAGAGACACAAGGACTTTACCACCATACTGTTCATGTCAACAAATATCTTTCCACAAGACAATATATGCACATAGCTTATCTTAAGCATTTGTGTGGCAGAAGGGGGAAAAAAAAAAAAAAAAAAAAAACACCACACACACACTTCAATATACTAGTGACAGGGTCTCAGAGGACGGTGTATCTGTCAGAATAATGACTGGGGCCCTCAAGAGGTCAATAGCTGGAGTCCAGGTATGCCAGCCATCATCACCCAGGGTTTCATTGAGTTGTGGCCGGTTACCCTCACCATTTGACAGTGCCTGCTTATACCCGCCCCCCAAAAAAAAAAAAAAAAAAAACACCCCACACACACATGAATGGTTTTACCTGAAGATGTAAAGGGTTTCTCTGTAGCAAAAACTGTTGAGAAAGGCTACTGGATGCCATGCCAGCTAAACATGTCGAAGGAGAGAACAGTGCCACAGCTGAGCACTGAGATACTGACATTTCAGTGAATCCTAGGGGGCAGGGCTTAATGTTGAAGGGGGCTGGGCTTAGACTTTGATGTGTGCATAACAATGGCAATGGTATGCTTCTTGGTTGTTATTCTCAGGAGTTTAAATTATCTGCAGACTACCATGAACTAACATCTCTGCAAAGCACATCATTCTTCTACACTTAAACCCATCTCCCCCTTCCAGGGCCCCCCCCCCCCCCCAATAGAAGTCTGTCCTGATAAGAGCCTCATCTGCCATAGCTCCAATTTATACAAGTCCTTGACAGGGGTCCCATCTACTATGAATGACTTGGGGTAAAAAAAAAAAAAAAAAAAAGATTCTGGGTCAGTCATTTCATATGCGACCACATAGAATTAAGCCTGGTTACTTCTAAAGAACTCTGCACCAGAGATGAACAGAGTAATCACTAGCAGTAATATCCATTGCCTTTACCCCCACCCCACGTATCCCCCTCAATCACCCCCTTTGCTGTATCCTACCTCTCCAGCACACACATTGGTCCCTTCATAACAGTTGTAGCATGATGCTGATGAGCTTCATTTGCCAGCCAGCTTCCTAATACTCCCTAGATGGAGCCTTAACAGGGGACTTTATAGTGCCATGCTCCATTTCCTGATCCCCCATTCCCTCTTCTTCCTACAATTATCTCAAACATACCCAACACATTACACAAACCGAGACTTCTGAGAAGTGATCTGACCAACAGCAACCATTTGCTAGGACACACACCTCTATGTGGGAGTCTCTTATCCTTCAGAAGATTAGCTTAACCAGTTACCAACTGGCCGAATGACAGATGCAGGAGCGGTTGGATAACTCTGGGAGGGTGTACAGTGACGTCCTCCCAGAATCCTGCTCTCGCGCCCCCTGGGGCACGCAACCGAGAACATCTATGACCCCAGCGCATCACGGTAAATGGCCGCTGATCGCGGCCGCTTACCATGTGATCTCTGTCAAATGACAGAGCGATCACATGTGAACAAACCGGCGTCATGTCGTCGGTTCCTCTCCCCTGTGTACCAATCGGTACAGTGCGAGAGGAGAGGGATCGGATGGCAGCAGCACTGTATCTGTAGTGCCCACAGCACTGCTCTGTGACAATTGCAGTCACATCCATACCCCGCAATATCCGGCCATGCTTGGGCTCTGTATGTGGCCAGGCTGTTGAAGTCTTAAGCATGTGGTATCGCCATACTCAGGAGGAGTAGGATAATCTATTTTGTGGTGTCATTTTTGGTATGTACATGTTGTTAGAAATATTGTATGAAAAAAAAAAAAAAAAAAAAATTTAAAGCACCCCTGTCCCCGCATGCAGAAGCGGACACATACACAAGTCCTGCCCACATATGAAAACAGTGCTCAAACCACACATGTGGAGGTATTACTGCGATCAGTAGAGCGAGAGCAATAATTTTGGCCCTAGACCTCCTCTGTAACTCAAAAAATGTAGCAAAAAAAAAAAAAAACAAAAAAAAATTTAAAGCGTCACCTATGGGGATTTTTAAGTAGCGAAGCTTGGTGCCATTCCACGAGAGTGTGCAATTTTGAAGGGTGACATGTTAGGCATCTATTTACTCAGCGTAACGTCATCTTTCACATTATGCAAAACTATTGGGCAAACTTTAAGCACAAAATTTGTCCCCAAAAAAATTATGTTTTGGGTTCTATTTAATTTTCTAGCAAATAAATGATTTTCTCATGTAGGAGAGAAAAGTCAGAATTGGCCTGGGTGCTCCAGAACGCCTTAAGGTGCTCCCTGCATGTTGGGCCTCTGTATGTGGCCACACTATGTAAAAGTCTCATATGTGGTATCGCCTTACTGAGGAGTAATAGCAGAATGTGTTTTGGGTGCAGTTTGTGGTATGCATATGCAGTTTGAGAAATAACCTGCCAAGAACAATTGTGAAAAAAAAAAAAAAAAAAAAAAAAAAAAACTCACCATGCATCTTTCTAAATACCTTGGAATGTCTTCTTTCCAAAAAGGGGTCATTTGGGAGGTATTCATACTTTTCTGGCATGTTAGGGTCTCAAGAAATTAGATCAATTTCCAGATATTGGCACCATAGATTTTGGACTCCAACTTTCACAAAGACCAAATACACAATTTGTACTTACTTTTACCAAAGATATGTAGCAGTATACATTTTGGCCAAAATTTATGATGAAAAAATTACTAATTTACTAAATTTTAGAACAAAAAAAAATTTTTTTTACTGAATTTTCAGTCTTTTATAGCGCAAAAACAAAAAAATGGTGATTAAGTACCACCAAAAGAAAGCTCTATTTGTGTGGAAAAAAAAAAAAAAAAATTCATATGGGTACAGTGTTGTATGAGTAATTGTCATTCAAAATGTGAGCACTGAAAGCTGGTCTGGTTAGGAAGGGGGTTCAAGTGCCCAGTGGTTAAATGGACAATCATCGCAAAGTGCAAATACCCCTGACCCAAGCCATCATTGGCCGCCTACTGCATTATTCTGAGATGGATATTATGTGTCCAATATGAACAGCGATACCACATTACCCCATCCAACATTTGTCCTGCCCCGCCCAGCATAGACTTACCGTGGTGTCTGACCCCTCCTGGAAGGGGAAGAAGCTTTCCTTCTCCTCGGCTCCCCAGACATTGTCCACCATCGAGTTCAAGATTATGGTCTTCTTAACATCAGGGGCATCAAAGCAAGGGTTAAAGTGTAGCACATAATTCTTATCACCTGTTCCCAAGTTTATGGCAAACCTAGAAAAGACAAACACATTGTTCTGCTCAGCTGACCTTGTTGAATATAGTACCGAGTCCTTCAGAAGTGGTACACCCATGGGTTACAGAGGCACGTCTGCAACTTTTAATGACAATTCATAATAGCAAATTAAATATAAATTGGATTAGCCAATTATGAGACTTAACACTAACAGGTTGCTTGAAAAAAAACACTTCTAAACAAAACGGGGTCCTGGAAAAACCATGTCCCCATACTAAAAGATAGCAAAAAGTGAACATGTAGCCATATGGACAGTTATTTACATATTCTAAACAAGTGGTAAAATTAAGCTTAATACAATCCTTCAATGGAGGTTTGTAATTGCAGCCACTGTGGAAAAATTCATCCTGGCTAAGGAGTCACTACTAGGAGGGGGAGCTGAACTAAAAGTTAGCCGAGTTGAGCTGCTCAGTCACTGCTGGGAGATGGAGGAGCAGAGAAGTCACTACTACTTTGTGCCCTTTCACTCCCTGCTGCCATTTTGACCTCTAACTAGGTATGCGATAGTGATGTAGTGATTTCTACCGTAAATTTGAGGATTAATTTCTCCACAGTGCCTGCAGATATACAGGTTTGTGTCCAAGAGGAGAGAAAGACAGAATGTTTGTCAGAATTCAGAAGACAGCTGGTAAGTCAAACAAATTTTATCCAAGATGACATTTTATCACAATATAGAAGAAAAAAAAAAAAAAAAAAAAAAAAAAAAAAAAAAAAAAGCTGAAAATTGCGCTGAGAAAAACACTGATGTCAAGTACAGTATTTGAGGGACCACAAATTCCCAGTGAGGAGGGGTCAGTAGGATGTATTGTATACAGAGCACACTTCTACTTTTGGCAAAATATTGTATTATACAGAGAGCAGATGTATAATAAGTATCCAAGGAAAGACCCGGGACTTACTGTTTACAGCCCTCCGAAATGAAGCCCTTCACCTCTATGGAGTGACCGGGTTTGAGGCTGAAGTTACACAAGACAACACCCTGTATAGGAGAAAAGGAGAGAATTATTACACCCTGTATAATAGACAAGGGGGATGATTATTACACCCTGTATAATAGACAAGGGGGGTATGATTTACACATTTTACAGTTACTGTACGCAGGATCAATTTGGGATTTGTGGGTCACAGTCAGACCCTTTGTGTGGGGGAGGGGAGGGAGCTCAGACATCCCCAGCAGATCACATATGTCTTCTAATGACAGATCAATGACTGACAATATATACATTTTCTTTTATAATGTTCATGTATGCCAGCTGACGAGACCTTTATACAAGTTATAGTCCTATCTCCAGACAGCGCCAATTACTGACCAGCCCAAGGCCTGCCCAGCATTCATGTTTATTAATTATCATGTACTTTGTGTGTACAGTATGAATTGAATTCTGGTCAGCATGTTAGTCTGGAGTATCCCCCCTACCCCCCCCCCCCCCCCATCCTGCATGGAGAGAGGTAATGATCTGCCACAATGGAGTAACACAGAGGGGCTGGACATGTCACATCTCAGAATAGGACCATTAGATTTAAAAAAAATAAAAAAAAAAAATACACAGCAAATGGTTAATATAATCACATAAAAAGATGGGGGCACATGGAAATAATTAGTCACAGGAGTGTCTGAGCCATCCCAGTATATACCGGATACTAAGAATACCCAGCTCTGTGCCAGGATATCAAAATACATTCATCACACCCTAAATAATGCAAATAAGTGGAAGGACAAGAACTAAAATCCTGACCTACACCCAGCAATCAACCTATGCCCACACCACCACCAGGAATCTTACATCCACCACTTCCCACACAACCCATTTTCTCAGCTTTTGCAGCTTCCATCGGTGCTCATACTCACATCACATTCGAAAAATATGCCTTCCACTTACCATCCCCAACAGCACCATTTGCATGACAGCCCAAATGCATCAACCAACAGCACCACACCCAACAACCCCACATCAACCCATGTCCTTACCCATCAACCCTATACCCACCACTATACATACTTTTGCAACCCAACCTTCCCACACCATGCAGCACTACACCCACCACTGCCTTCAGCCCACACAACCCATTTCCAGCTTCCATCGGTGCTCATACTCACATTATCTGCCATTCTGCTTCCTTATCAAACAAACTTGTGATCAGCTGCACTTCTACCTCTTCATATATAGGAGGTCTGCTGAGGGCGGAGCCAGTCAGGAGGGAGGAGTCACCCCACCCAGTGCTCCCTGGACTGAGAATTGTTCCAGAAGCGCTCATTACAGAGAATGAATGAAATGTGGATGGGGTGTGACTGAGCATGGGGCGTCCATCGTCACTCTGCTGGGATGTCACCACTCACCACAAACAGCAAGGGGGCAAAAGATGACTATCCTCAAAGTCATTTCTACAACACAAAGGGGGAGATTTACTAACACTGGAGAGTGCAAAATCTGGTGCAGCTGTGCATGGGAGCCAATCAGCTTCTCACTTCAGCTTCTTCAGCCCGGGTTCACACTAGTATGTGCGTCCCTGTTCACCATTTCAGGGACGAATCAGGACCGATTCTATGCCTGAATTCGGCCCTGAAAAGCAGCCAAAGACGCATAGCGTTTTTGTGCAGTGCGCACCGCAGCCGCCCCGGAGATATGTGAACCGGCTCCATAGGAAGCCAGTCACATTCTCCTGCTATGCGAATTAGATGTGCGGAAACGCACATCTAATTCGCATAGGTGTGAACCCGGGCTCAATTAAGCTTTGCCAAAAAAATCCTGGAAGCTGATTGGTTTCTATCAGAGCTGCACCAGATTCTCTACTCTCCAGTTTTAGTAAACCGACCCTCACATCCCGATACCAACCACTACATCCCCACCAGCAACACTATACTGATACACATGACATCACATGAGACGCATGACATCACATGAGACACATGACATCACTTGAGACACATGGCATCACATGAAACGCATGACATCATATGAGACGCATGACATCACATGAGACGCATGACATCACATGAGATGCATGACATCATATGAAACGCATGACATCACATGAGACGCATGACATCATATGAAACGCATGATATCACATGAGACGCATGACATCACATGAAACGCATGACATCATATGAGACACAAAAGAAACATAAAAACAAATATAAGTGACAGCAGAATAAAGACCAAGTGCTCCATTTTTTAAAATTTCTGTAAAATATTCCTTTCTAAGATGAGTTTGGAACTTTCCTCCAGTTAGTTGGAGGTCATGTCCCGTGTTCTTCATCTTGGCTTCATATTGGAAATCCCGCCCTCCAGATCCTTATTCACCCTCTTGATGTATTTGAGGCTCACGGGGGGTCCGGTGTGTCCCCGTTCACCGATTTCAGCCTGAATTTTGGGCTGAAACGGACCAAAAGAGCATTTTTCTGCAAAACGTACAGGACCCGCTGCAGAGATATGTGAAACTTCTCCATAGAGAGCCGGTGGATGCGGGACGAGTTGGATGGCGTGGATCTGGTATGAATTTGGAGGGGGACCCCTACGTCATTTTTTTTTTAAATTTTGGCGCGGGGTTCCCCTTAATATCCATACCAGACCTGAAGGGCCTGGTATGGAATTTAGGGGGACCCCCACGCCAGTTTTTTTTTAAATTTTGGTTTGGGGTTCCCCTGTGGTGAATTCCCATGCAGTTTTTATCAATGAACTTCTATGTGTATTGTCGGACCGGCAATTCATTAATAGCCGCGAGTAGTTTTAAATGACTTTTTTTCCTTTGAAAAGTCATTTTTCTGTCAGACTGTTCTAAACACTGGAAACATGCGCCCCTTTACAGGCATACTATAGACACCCCAAGGTACGGAATTTAAAGGAATATTACACTTTTATTGTTTCACTTTAAGCATTATTAAAATCACTGCTCCCAAAAAAACGGCCGTTTTTAAAACTTTTTTTGCATTGATACATGTGTCCTGGGGCAGGACCGGGTCCCCAAACCCTTTTTAGGACAATACCATGCAAATTAGCCTTTAAAATGAGCACTTTTGATTTTGAACGTTTGAGTCCCATAGACTTTAATGGGGTTCTAACGTTCGTGCGAAGTTTTGGTCTGTTCGCAAGTTCTGGTGCGAACCGAACCGGGGGATGTTCGGCTCATCCCTACTGATAGGTTTCCCCTGACAATTTGGAACAGGTACATTTTGTAAGTGTAGCTCCAGCTAAAAAATCTATTTTAAAGCTTTTTGGAAAACATAGGGAAGGGTTATCACCCCTGTAACATTTGTTTTGCTGTCTGTGCCCCTGTTAAGAAGATTTCACCTCACTTTCTATCCCAATGACAATTGGATTTAGAAAATTTGGGGTTTTTAAGGGAAACAAGGATTGGTGATAAATCCGTGGATGAGACACCTTTTTCCCATATTAACTCTTACAGGAGAGAATTTCCCTTCCTAGGGGTAGATTTCCACTCGCTTCTTGTTGTCTCCCTCTATTTGTAAGTAGGAGTCGTTTGTAAGTTGGATGTTTGAAAATAGGGGACCGCCTGTATATACTATACGGCCTTCCCCTTACACTCTGTGGAAAATTGGGCTTTAGGTGTTGGTGGTACCAGAACACTGTAATGCCGTGTACACATGACCGGACTTTTCGACAGCAAAGGTCCGACGGAACGAATACGCCGGACAATTCAATCGTGTGTGGGCTTCATCGGACCTTTGCTGTCAAAAAATCAGATGGACTTTAGAAATAGAACATGTTTCAAATCTTTCTGACTCATGTCCGGTTGAAAAATCTGTTTGTCTGTATGCTAGACTGATGGAAAAACAACGACGCAAGGGCAGTTATTGGCTACTGGCTATGTACTTCCTTATTCTAGTCCGGTCATACGTCATCACGTTCAAATCAGTCAGACTTATGGTGGTGTGATCATGTGTAGGCAAGTTCGTTGCGTCAGAACTCAGTCGGAACTCCGTCGAAAGTCCGTCAAAAAGTCCTTCGGAGTTCAGTCCGTCGAAAGTCTGCTTGTGTGTGCACGGCATAAGCCCTCACAGTTATGCCCCGTACACACAATCGGACATTGATTGGACATTCCGTCAACAAAATCCATGGATTTTTTCCGACAGATGTAGGCTCAAACTTGTTTTGCATACACGCGGTCGCACAAAGTTGTCGGAATTTCCGCTCGCCAAGAACGCGGTGACGTACACCACGTACAACGAGACTAGAAAAGGCCAGTTCAGAACCAAGCGCGGCACCCTTTGGGCTCCTTTTGCTAATCTTGTGTTAGTAAAAGTTTGTTGAGAGACGATTCGCGCTTTTTCAGACTTGTGGTTTTCAGATCGTTTTCTGCTGTTCAGTTTGTGCTTGTGGGTTTGTATCTGCTCTTTAGTGCATGCAGCAAGTACCATTGACTTGTCATTGTGTTCTTGTTCGTTCGTTACTGTTTTTCAGTTTGCTCTTCACAGGCCTTGCTGTTCTTCAGTGTGTTCTGTTACTTCATTCTGAGCAGCCGACCATTTTCTAGCCATGTTGCATATACGTACTCCTCGTAGAGTTCGTGCTGTGCAGGGGATTGGTGTTGGGGTCCTGACCTTGACACAAGTCCAGTCCATGAATAGGGTGGGGAGGAGTTCATGGACCAAGAATTGGTTGCTCCAGCGTGACCAGTTCTGTCATATGCCTTTGCTCCGTGAGATCCGTGAGAATAATCCTGACGATTTCAGGAACTTTCTCCGGATGACGGACCCCGTATTGACCATTTGTTGGCTTTGCTGACCCCATATATCAGCAGGCAGGATACCTGCATGAGGCAAGCCATCACTCCGGAGCAGAGGCTCATCACCACCCTGTGGTACTTGGCGATGGGGAGAAGTCTGCAGGACCTCAAGTTCTCGACAGGCATCTCCCCCCAGGCTCTGGGGATCATTATCCCAGAGACCTGTTCTGCCATCATACAGGTCTTGCAGAAGGAGTATATGAAGGTAAGATTTTTATCCTTTAATATCACATTTTATTGTATTTAATGTTTGATAATATATTGTATTTTTTTCCACATTCCCTAATTACCATGATTGTAATATGCTGTGAATGTCCCCTTTGTCCTCATGCATGCTTGATATTTTTGTAATTATTTTTGTTGTTCTTCATACATATTTTCCTTCACTTACCTCCCCAGGATGCTCTCCTGGCCCTATATTCACCTCATGTAGTCACTTAACAATGTATTTTGTCAGCTCCATAGTAATGCTTTACCCCAAACACCCCTAAAATGTTTTGAAATGTGATTTGTGCTTTAAATTCAGGCAGAGGCTTCTTTTGGGGGTCTCCAAATAATTTTTAACCCTCCCTCCCCCCAACTGCTAAGTCAGCTCATACCAATTCTCTGTCTATCCTCAATCATCTATCTGCTGACTTCGCCAAACCCATACACACTATACCCATCTCTTTTGTGGTCAGATGTATGGATGAATTCCCCAAAGCATGTAGTGCAAGGGCCTGCCTGTACACTTTAAAATGGTAATGTTTAAAGTTTTTGTATCCTATTATTATCTTGATAGGTAATAGCAGAATGTCCAAATGTGCACAGTGTGTATTTATATCTTTGTATTTTGACACTTCTTACCTGTCCAGTGGGCTGCCAATAGTGTAACTAAGGATGGGCTGTTCAAAGTAATACCCATTATTTAGGCATTCATCTCTCAATGAAGTGGAGAGGGTTACCTGTCCAAGAGTTCCACCCGCTATAATGTTAGAAATGGCCCATGAGAGGGGGGGAGGGGGAATCTGATCGGTGTACCTTATACTTTGGTCTTTAAAAATTCCCATAAATAAATGTTATCTTGATGTTGGCCAAGAATGTTTGTGTCTAATCTGCTTTCCATGTTCATGTGCAAAAAGACTAATTTTTTTTTGGTGTTACTCCACAGTTTCCTTCCACGCCACAGGAATGGCAGACTGTGGCCTCCCACTTTGCCCAGCGGTGGGACTTTCCTAACTGCGGAGGTGCAATTGATGGGAAACACGTCCACATCGTCCCAATTGGGGTCGTACTATTATAATTATAAGCGGTTCAATAGTATTGTGATGTTGGTGGTGGTGTCGGCTACTTATGAATTTCTGTATGTGGAAATGGGGAAGAATGGCCGGATGTCCGATGGTGGAGTCATCGCCCAGATGCAGTTCTACAGGCTTCTCCAGAATGGCAGCTTGGACTTGCCACCTCCAGAAGACAATGTGGAAGGACTCCCATTCGTCTTCGTTGCGGATGAAGCCTTTGCCCTGGGGGATCATCTTAGAGTGGTGGAGAACACGTTTGGAATCGTGGCCAGCCGGTTCCGCCTATTTCTTACACCCATACATATGGCGGAGTATAAACTGAATCATATTATCCTGGCGTGCTGTGCTCTACACAACTTTTTACGGAAACATTCTGCCAACTATGCTGGCTCAGTTGGGCCTGAGGCGGGAATTAAAAATGAACCAACCCTGACGGCGCTTGAAAGTGGCCGTCCTGGCTTGCCCTCCCTGAGTGCCCGTGATGTCCGGCTAAGATACCTTGAATTCTTTGTGGGTAGGGGGGCTATCAATATGCCAGACAATGTGTGAAACCTTTTTCAAATAAAAACAATAATTAAGCAAATCTTTGGTGACATTTACTGATTGTGTTTGTTTTAGCTGACCCTGACAGAAATGTGTTGAGTCCTGAAAATGGCGTGATTGTGTAACCTTACAAAGCACTGTTGGGTGTTATTTACTAAAGGCAAAGACACTTTGCACTACAAGTGCAGTTGAAACTGCACTTGTAGTGCAAAGTTGATTTGCCATTAGGAAATAACCCTATTGTCACAGAAAGCAGCAATTAGAGCACCACAAAAGTGTTGGAGCGTTGAGACAATAATCCACACATCCTTGATTAACAATCTTTTTAATACCTGCACAATCACATGTGCATTTAGAAAAGGTTTGTAAAACAAACCAACATATTTGTTGTATAACAATTTTTGGGGTCGCATTAGAAAAAGTGGAAATGTCCATTTAAGATAAAAGGCATGTTTAAAACCAACAAGAAAGACACAAATCTTGAACTTACAAAGTTCACATTTGGTAGAACTTGAAGGCAATATCAGACATGAGTATTTACAAACTGTGTTTGATATTGCGTTCAGATGGGGTGAAGTCACCCCTGGAAAAAGCCAAATTTTGAAGATGCACACAAATAGCCCAATTTCAACATGTGCTAACTGCCATCATGGGGGATCAAGGGACGTGTTTTGGGGGAGCAACCCCTTCCTCTCAGCTACTTTATTATTGAGGAAGGGGTTGCACCCCCAAAATGCATCCATTGATCTCCCGTGATGGCAGATAGCACATGTTGACACAATGTGTGCATCTTCAAAATTTGGCTTTTCTACTATTTTACAAAAAATGTTAAAATTGTAGCACACCAAAAAACAAAGGGATTTGGAGGGGTTTTCAACTCTCCCCAAAACATCAATGATGTTCTTATTTTTTTGAAGAACATCATTGATGTTTTTCTTGATGTTTTCCAAGTCCCTATTACACCCCATGATCTCCCCAATCAGGATCTGTGCACTTTCCGAGGCGAAAGGATCTGGATCCACAACATCATGATCACCTAAAAAGATAAAAAACAAAAAAAAGTATTATAAATATGCCGGCATCCATCTCTTACCTGAGTCTGTGGTCGCAGACACTCACCTGTTGTGGTGCCAATTTCCACCACGTCTTCCTCCTCCTGCTCTTCTTGTCTTGGTTGGATTTCCCCTTCTTCCAGAGGTGGGGGGGCTCTGGTCTCCTCGGATGAGGGGTGTCCTCTGAGTCTTTTCTCCCCTATGTAAAAAAAAATGGTATACTTAGCACACAAATATTTGAGGGAAGAACTATAAATATGAAACATTGCTTGGAAGTTGGGTACAATTGTCTATTTTGGCTGAGTTCCAAGATGTTGAATTTTTAGTGTCCTTTGTCAAGCTTCAATAATTGACCTGTTTTGTACAAGCTTCACAGATGGAGACACCCCTATAGTATACACTGGACCACCTGTGTGGACCCCCTAATAAAAAGGGTGTTCTTGTGTCCCACACTAGTGCTCCAGCGTCCAGATGTCTAAACAGCTGCTGAGTGTCCTCTCCTTACACAGAATCGAGTTTGCATTTCATTCTAGTAACAAACCCATCTACACAACCAAATTTTTTTCAGACAAGTAGGCCCTAAAAAATGTGGGCAAATGCATATGGCCCAAACAATGGTGTTTTATAGGCCGAAAGAAAAATGTTTAATATGAACGAATAATGTGCCCATGAACATGAAAGTTGACATTTAGAAATGGATAACAGTTAAGAAAAGCTCATGGAGCAGCACGAATGTAATAAACATAAAAAGAATAGGAACACAGCACAACTACTTACTTTTTTGCAGCACTCTCCAGATCTTTCTGTACTGCTCGTACTCTATTAA
The DNA here is from genome assembly GCA_037952835.1 of Lithobates septentrionalis. Lineage (NCBI taxonomy): Eukaryota > Metazoa > Chordata > Amphibia > Anura > Ranidae > Lithobates > Lithobates septentrionalis. The sequence continues at coordinate 178,476 of JBBDGP010003888.1, forward strand.
TTTTAGGTCCGACCACCGCTTCCTGAGCTGATCATTCGATCGTCGTACCCTGAAATTCCGATGCAGACTTTTGACCACTTTCGCCATCATCTTGGCCTTTCGGACATTGGGGTTGGGGTAAGGTCCATACTTTCCATCATAGTCGGCCCTCTTCATTATGTCGACCATCTCCAACATCTCCCCAAAGGACATATTTGATGCCTTATATCGTCTCCTTCTGGATCGGGACGTTTCAGGCTCCGGGCTTTCCTTCTCCTCCTCCTCGTTGGTGTAAATATCAGACACCTGCTCTGACTCCGCCATGTGCTCTTCCTCACTGCGCCGAATGAGAAGGGGTGGGGAATAGACTAGAAAGAACGTAAGGGGCGGGCGGAGTTTCACGCATGCGCAGTGTCTATAAAGCGTAACACGCATGCGTAGTACATATGATCTGTGAGCGGAGGAAGGAGTAACGGAGGCGCCGATCGTGATAACGAAGGTAAGATTTAACATTGGGCCTATACTGCTTCTAGATTGAGGCTTGTATTTGCACAAGTTTGGAAGACTTTAGGCTGACATTAGGGTTTGTCTTGTGTTGTGTCTTGCAGTGAAAATGGATATCTTGAAAGATGAGGACTTTATGGCAATCTTCATTGATATGTTCAGGGAGCTGCCCTGTCTGTGGCAGATAAACCACCCTGAATATAAGAACCAAACAAAGAGGAAGGCAGCGCTGGATAATTTGTTGGAATTTGTGAAGACGGTGATCACCACGGCAGACATCACCTATTTGAAGATCCTAATTGGTGGCCTGAGGAGCACTTATCTAAGGGAGCACAAGAAGATCCAGGATTCACAGAGATCCGGAGCAGCAGATGACATCTATGTCCCCAGGATGTGGTACTATGACAGGCTGCATTTTCTGGCAGGTCAGACTGAACCCAGGCCAGCACTCTCCAGTCTTCCTTCCACGCTTCCTTCCCCCCCAGCTGAGGCTTCTGAAGCCCAACCTGGGCCTTCCAGGCAGCAACATGTGGAGGAGCCCAGCTTGAGCCACGCATAGCATTCCTCTAAATATTTCTGGTTGTCCAATCAATGATGTTAACTAGATGTTAGTTTGGAGTACTAATTTATGATTGTGATTGATGATGCAAAAACTAAAACCATGTCCCTTTTTCATACACAGGGAAGTCTCATCCAGGAGGTGGCTGGACCAAGCAGGCTGCCTGATATCCAGGTCCCTACCCTACACCTTCAAAGACAAAGTGGCAGGAAGATGAGTAAACTGGAGGAGGCGGCCATAGGCCTCTTTTGGAAGGCTACAGAGGCCCTGAGAAGCCCACACACTGTGGGGGAGGACTTTGCTGGCCTAACTGCCTGCAAAATGCTGCAGATGGAGGAGGGACAACGACTCCAGTGTGAGTCCTTAATTTTGGAAGCTCTCAATAAGGGGTTGAGGGGCCAAATAACATGTGCTACCCACATTTGTAACCTCACTGTTAGGGAAATAATTCACTGTCTCAGACCGTCCTCGGGCATCAAGGTAATATTTATTGCATATGCAAGAGAAATGAATTGCATTACATGTTCATGCTGTCATCGTCATTTCTAAGGAAAATACTGTGGTACATGTCTTTTTTATAAGCCCTGGACACCCCCCTTTCCTGTCTTAAAACATGTCCAGTCTCATGTATTTTCAACTTTATTCTGGACACAACAGGAAAGGTGGAAGTGTCTGTTACAGACTTTATCTTCATCTAACAAGGGTTACAGGATACTGACTTGAAAACTCCCCAAGCCAACACAAAAATACAGGATATATTCAAAAAACTGCATATCTAAGCTTCTTATCACTAAAATAATGCTGACTCCATTTTATTACTAGTCTTTAGCTTAATCATAGATTCATAGCTTATTTCTAGGCAATGTGTCACGTACCTGGTAGGTTTTGAGCCCGAAGTGCAGAGAAGGACCTCCCTTACAGCTCCCACTCCTGTTCCTCTGGAATGGAGACAGAAGGCCAGGAGTGAGGAGTGGCATGGGTGCCTGGCAGGATCGACAGTCACCGGAAGTTCAGGAGTGGTGGCACCCTCTGGATCCAGAAGCTGAAGAGGAAGCTGGAATGCAGAAAGGACCCGGAGCCACAGCAGGTAAGGAAGCAGGTAAGTAAGCAGGTAAGTAAGCAGGACTGGAACCAGGAACAAAGCAGCAGGTAGTAGCCTGGACCGCTGGACTGGAACCAGGAACAAAGCAGCAGGTAGTAGCCTGGAATGCTGGCCTGGAACCTGGAACAAGCAGCAGGTAGTAGCCTGGAACGCTGGACTGGAAACTGGAACAAAGCAGCAGGTAGTAGCCTGGAACGCTGGACTGGAATCAGGAACAAGACAGCAGGTAGTAGACTGGAACGCTGGACTGGAACAAGGAACAAGGCAGCAGGTAGTAGACTGGAATGCTGGACTGGAACCAGGAACAAGGCAGCAGGTGGTAGACTGGAATGCTGGACTGGAACCAGGAACAAGGCAGCAGGTAGTAGACTGGAATGCTGGACTGGAACCAGGAACAAGGCAGCAGGTAGTAGACTGGAACGCTGGACTGGAACCAGGAACAAGGCAGCAGGTAGTAGACTGGAACGCTGGACTGGAACCAGGAACAAGGCAGCAGGTGGTAGACTGGAATGCTGGACTAGAACCAGGAACAAGGCAGCAGGTAGTAGACTGGAACGCTGGACTGGAACCAGGAACAAGGCAGCAGGTAGTAGACTAGATACAGGTATCAGACTGAGGAATGGTCAAACAAGCCGGAGGTCGGTATCGGTCGATCAGCAGAGGTACCAGGGACAACACAGAGGGATGGTCAGGCAAGCCAAGAGGATCTGGTGCAGGCAGATAGCAGGATGGTCTAACAGGAAGCCGGGTCAGATAGCAGAGTACACAGGTCAGTTCAGGTTAAGGCACACGGAACGCTGTAGAGCAGACAGCGGGGATAGAGTGTGACAGGCTGGTTTAAATAGCCCGCCTGGCACTAGCGGGAGTGCGCGCGCGCGTGCCCGTGCGTAAAAGCATCCGTGAACGCGCGCGCATGTGCAGTGGAACCCGCGGCCATGTCCCCCTGCGTCTGGATCGCTGATTACTGGCAGGATCTTCATGACACCATGATAAACAAAATGGCGTTTTTCATAACTGACATTTAAAGTATAATTTCTCTAACACTCACACATAGTCCTCCTCTAGGTCCTACTACTCCTCCTCCTCCTCCAGGCCCTACTACTCCTCCTCCTCCTCCAGGCCCTACTACTCCTCCTCCTCCTCCAGGTCCTACTCCTCCTCCTGCCACATCTCCAACACCAGAGCCACAGCCAGGAAGGAAGCGTGGAAAGAAGACCAGAGAGTGATGACCCTGGGTCCAGTCTGTTCTGGCAAAAGATGCAGCCTCTTGTATGACCACAGCCTGGGGACACAGATGTCATCTGCTGCTTTCCGGATCTCTGGGACTTCTGGACCAGACTGCACTCCCTTAGATATGGACTCTTCAGGCCACCAATTTTGCAGGAAAAGATTTGATGTCTGCCCTGGGGGTCCAAGGCTTCGCCAATTTTTGATGTTTCTCCAGCGTTGCCTCCCTGTTTGTTTGGTTCTGAGCCCTTAATAAAGGAATTTTTGTTTCAATTATACTCGCCTATGTGTGTTTTCCTTCAAAAAGGACAGTTTGTTTGTAAGGAGGCAGGTACATTTCAAAAATACAATGTGAAATTAACAAGGGACACCAACACCAAGCAACCTTCTTGAGATTAAATAATACAAGATAATAATGGTGTTGTGGTAACTTGACACACAAAACACACACAAAAATATTATGGAGTCAAACTAAAAATAAAATAAAAGAAAGATCAGCCTTGAAAAAAATACAAACCCCCCCCCAAAAAAAACAGCCTTGAAAAAAATAAATAAAAATAAAACAACAAAAAAAATTGTTGTCAGATGTGACAAATCAAAATATATTGAGGGAATCACAATAAATAATAAAGAAAGACGTTTGTGAGAAGTGTGTGTGAATATGAGCAGCAAAACTACTTCATTCTTCGCACATTAGAAAGAAGAGAGTGCGCTGTATTAAACCATTTTTTACACTGCAACGTGACGAAAGCGCTGTATCCATTGCGAACGCTAATTTTACCAGACCGAGCTGTTCTGTCTCGGAATTTCTTCTGAGCATGCGTGGCACTTTGTGCGTCGGAACTGGCCACACGCGGTCGGAATTGACGCGATCGGATTTTGTTGTCCGAAAATTTTATAGCCTGCTCTCAAACTTTGTGTATCGGAAAATCCGATGGAAAATGTCCGATGGAGCCCACACACGGTCGGAATGTCCGACAACACGCTCCGATCGGACATTTTCCATCGGAAATCCGACCGTGTGTACGGGGCATTACTCTTGGTGGGCGCTGGAATGTGCCCTGCTGTGAAAATTTTAATTACACGCCCCTGTTAACCAGGGGCAGAAAAATTGGGCCTTAGGCAGTGGTGGTGTCACAACACTGCAACCCCTCACAGATACTCTTGTTGAGCGCAGGAATGAGCCCTGCTGTTAAATATTTGATCAAAAATTGTAATTACATGCCCCTGTTAAACAGGGGCAGAAAAATTGGGCCTTAACCACTGGTGGTGGTACCCAGAACCAAAAATGTTTTTAGAAGCTATCAACATGAACATTGAGGAGGAATAGGATAGTCACTCAGCATCAGCATAGGCAGTCTTGAAGGGATCTCACATTCATAAAAAAATAATTGGTTACATCAGCATCAGGTGCTTAGTAGATGGTGATCCAAGACTGATTCATTTTTATGAAGGTGAGTCAGTGGACAGGCGCACTCTATGATCGGTTTTCAAAGCCTCCAGCAGCACTGAATGTGTGTTCCGAAAGAACGCTGGATGTAGGACATGCCAGTAGCTCAATTGCATACTGTGCAAGCTCTGGCCAGTGATCCATCCTCAAGACCCAGTAACCCAGTGGATTTTTGGTTGGAAAGGTCTCCAAGTCTGATCTTGCCCCTAGGTATTCCTGCACCATGTACAACAGACGCTGGCGATGGTTGCTGGAACCGATCAGACCTTGGGGCTGCGGACTAAAAAATTGTCTGAACGCATCGATCAGATGGCCACCTTCTCCACCGCTCCTTCTGTGACTGACCGAAGCCTCAGCAACACGTTGTCCAGGAGTACCAGGAGTACCAGGAAATTGTAACCTCCCAGGCTCTGAAAACTCATTGCACAAACATTTCTACAGGGCCCCCCGTAGATGTTTCATCCTCTGCTCCCTCTGCAACGGCTGGATAAGTTCCGCAACCTTACCCTTGTAACATAGATCAAGAAGGGTTGCCAGCCAGTACTGATCCCTCTCCTTGATACCACAAATCCGAGGGTCCTTTCGCAGGCTTTGCAGGATCAGGGATGCCATGCAGCGTGGGTTTGCTAAGGCATTCGGTCCAGAGTCCTCTGGGTCACTAAGGACGACATGATCCGCAGCCACCTCCTACCAGCCACGTACAAGTCCATTAGTTTCTGGGGACTGGAAATGATCCTTTGAAGACTGCTGCTGATGCTGAGTGCCAGGCTCCACCTTCATACTGACACAATCCTCCTCCTCCTCTTCCTGTGTAATAGGTGGGCCTGCAGGAATACTGTCTGGATAAAGGGGCCTTGAGAGGTAAGGAAGTCCTCCTCTTCCTCCCTCTGTTCTGCCTCAAGTGCCCTGTCCATTATTCCATGCAGCGTGTGCTCCAACAGGTAGACAAGAGGGACAGTATCACTGATGCATGCACTGTCACTGCTCACCATCCTCGTGGCCTCCTCAAATGGTGACAGGACAGTGCATGCAGCCTTGATCATGAGCCACTGGCATGGAGAAAAAAAGCCAAGCTCCTCTGACCCTGTCCTGGTGCCATACTCGCACAGGTACTCAATGATGGCCCTCTGCTGCGTGTGCAACTGCTGCAGCATTGGCAACCTTGAGTTCCACCTGGTGGGCATGTCACAGATGAGGCGGTTCTTGGGCAGGTTGCATTCCTTTTGGAGGTCAGCCAGCCAAGCACTGGCATTATATGACCGGCGGAAATGCCCACAGACTTTCCTGGCCTGCCTCAGGAGATCCTGTAAGTCTGGGTACCTGCACAAGAACTGCTGCACCACCAAATTAAGGACGGGAGCCAAACAGGGAACATGGGTGAAGTGTCCCTGTCGGAGGGCAGAGACGAGGTTGGTGCCATTGTCGCAAACCATCATTCCTGGCTGAAGCTGGCATGGCGTCAACCACCTCTGAGCCTGCCCCTGCAGAGCTGCCAGAGTCTCTGCCCCAGTGTGGCTCCTGTTCCCTAAGCAGACCAACTCAAGCACTGCATGGCATCTTTTTGCCTGAGTGCTTGCGTAGCCTCTAGAATGCCTACGGAGCACCGCTGGTTCCGAGGACAAATCTGCACAGGAAGAGGAAGAAGAAGAGGAGGGGGTGGAGCAGAGATGTGTGGCAGAAACACCACTACCAGCATTTTAGAGGCGTGGTGGTGGAGCAAGCTCCAACAATACTGCACCATGTCCTGCATCCTTCCCAGCTGCCAGCAGGGTTACCCAGTGCGCCGTGACAAAAAGGTAACGTCCCTGTCCATGCCTGCTGAACCATGAGTCCGCGGTAATATGCACCTTACTGCTGACTGCCCTGTCCAACGAGGTCAAGACATTGTCTGCCACTAGGGATGAGCTTCGTGTTCGAGTCAAACCCATGTTCGAGTCGAACATCGGCTGTTCGATCGTTCGCCGAATTGCGAACGATATGGGCCGTTCGCGCCAAATTCGTGTGGCGCGTCACGGCCCATAATTCACTGTGGCATTGTTGGCTGATGATTGGCCAAGCATGCACTATGACCCGCATGCTTGGCCAATCACAGCGCCGTCGGTAGAGAGAGCTGTAATTGGCCAAAGCCAGGGTGGCTTTGGCCAATTATGGCTCAGGGGGTTTAGAACACTCCCCACACTATATAAGGCCGTCTGCACGGCGGCCCTGTGTAGTGTGTTCTGGCGTGCTTAGATAGAGAGAGAGACAGTGTCATTTCATTTGAGTTAGCTAGATTAGGCAGGACAGTCAGTGAGTTAGCTGCACTTATAGTGTATTGTATATATATATATATATATATATATATATATATATATATATATATATATATATATATATATATATATATGCATCCCAGGTGTTGTATATATATATATATATATATATATATATATATATATATATATACACTGTATTCAGTTTAGCTAGATCCGTTCCTGTTATCTTACTACTGACAGGCAGGCTTGTCTTGTTACAGTATTTACAGCTACCTGAAGAAAATTGCTGGTGTTCTTTTGATCCTATTAGTACCACAGTCAGGCAGCTAGACTATTTACAGTTAGTGTAGTGCGTCCTCCTCACAGTGTTCAGTTAAAGCTACAAGTTAGTTTAGTGTGACCTCTGCACAGTGTTCAGCTAAAACTACAAGTTAGTGTAGTGCACAGTGTTCAGCTAAAGCTACAAGTTAGGGTAGTGCATCCTCCTCACAGTGTTCAGCTAAAGCTACAAGTTAGTGTAGTGAGACCTCTGCACAGTGTTCAGCTAAAGCTACAAGTTAGTGTAGTGCATCCTGCTCACAGTGTTCAGCTAAAACTACAAGTTAGTGTAGTGAGACCTCTGCACAGTGTTCAGCTAAAGCTACTAGTTAGTGTAGTGCGTCCTGCTCACAGTGTTCAGCTAAAACTACAAGTTAGTGTAGTGAGACCTCTGCCCAGTGTTCAGCTAAAGCTACAAGTTAGTGTAGTGCGTCCTGCTCACAGTATTCAACTAAAACTACAAGTTAGTGTAGTGCGACCTCTGCACAGTGTTCAGCTAAAACTACAAGTTAGTATAGTGAGACCTCTGCACAGTGTTCAGCTAAAGCTACAAGTTAGTGTAGTGAGATCTCTGCACAGTGTTCAGCTAAAGCTACAAGTTAGTGTAGTGCGTCCTGCTCACAGTGTTCAGCTAAAACTACAAGTTAGTGTAGTGCGATCTCTGCACAGTGTTCAGCTAAAGCTACAAGTTAGTGTGGTGCGTCCTCCTCACAGTGTTCAGCTAAAGCTACAAGTTAGTGTAGTGCGTCCTGCTCACAGTGTTCAGCTAAAACTACAAGTTAGTGTAGTGCAACCTCTGCACAGTGTTCAGCTAAAGCTACAAGTTAGTGTAGCGCGTCCTGCTCACAGTGTTCAGCTAAAACTACAAGTTAGTGTAGTGAGACCTCTGCCCAGTGTTCAGCTAAAGCTATAAGTTAGTGTAGTGCGTCCTGCTCACAGTATTCAGCTAAAACTACAAGTTAGTGTCTAGCGACCTCTGCACAGTGTTCAGCTAAAGCTACAAGTTAGTGTAGTGCGTCCTCCTCACAGTGTTCAGCTAAACCTATAAGTTATTTTTTTGCGAGCTCTGCACAGTGTTCAGCTAAAGCTACCTGTAGAAGGTTGGTGGTGTTTTCCTGATCCTATCACTACCGCAGGCAGCTAAAAAAGCTACAAGTTATTTTTTTGCGAGCTCTGCACAGTGTTCAGCTAAAGCTACCTGTAGAAGGTTGGTGGTGTTCTCATATTACAGGCAGGCAGTTAATTTTGCTAGCTGCAGTATCAGTACATATATATATATATATCCCAGCTTAGTGCAGCTACAGGCCATTAGTATGGCTGGAAGGCCAACAAGGAGAGGCAGACAGTCACAAGCCAATAAAAGAGGGCAAGCAGGCTCTGTGTCTAGAGGCAACAGTGCTGGTCGTGGAGACGGTGCATCCTCATCAGCACATGGCCGTGGGACACGCTTGGCCTTTTTTTCGGCAGCTGGCCGTGTTGAGCCGCAACATGCGGAAGACTTGGTCGAGTGGATGACCAAGCCTTCCTCGTCCTCCTCATCCTCTCTCACCCATGCTCAGGGTACATTGTCTTGAAAAGCAGCGGCCTCTTCCCTCGGCTCAATGTCATCAGTGACTCCTTCCCTAGCCCCACCATGTCCTCCTGAGGAGTCCCTCGAACTGTTTGACCACAGTGTTGGGTACATGCTCCAGGAGGATGCCCAGCGTTTGGAAGGCTCTAATGATGATACTGAGCTAGATGAAGGCAGTAACATGAGCACGAACAGAGGGGGTGCCCAAGAAGGACAGCAATCTGGCAGTCATGCTCCCCCTGCTGCAGCATACTGCCAGGTTTGCTCCAGTGATGAGGAGGGAGGGGATGATGAGGTCACTGACTCAACGTGGGTGCCTGATAGGAGAGAGGAGGAGGAGGAGGATTGTGTCAGTATGGAGGTGGAGCCTGGCACTCAGCATCAGCAGCAGTCTTTAAGGGATCAGTCCCAAGAAACACATGGACTTGTACGTGGCTGGGAGGAGGTGGCTGCGGACCATGTCGTCCTTAGTGACTCAGAGGACTCCGGACCGAATGCCTCAGCAAACCTACGCTGCATGGCCTCCCTGATCCTGCAAAGCCTGTGTAAGGATCCTCGTATTCGTGGTATCAAGGAGAAGGACCAATACTGGCTGACAACCCTCCTTGATCCACGTTACAAGGGTAAGGTTGTGGATCTTATCTTGCCATCGCAGAGGGAGCAGAGGATGAAACATCTTCGGGAGGCCTTGCAGAAAGGTCTGTGTAATGCGTTCCCAGAGACTGGGAGGTTACAAACTCCTGTTTCTGGACAATGTGTTGCTGAGGCTTCGGTCAGTCAAAGAAGGAGCGGTGGAGAAGGTGGCCGTCTGACCGTTGCGTTCAGACAATTTTTTGGTCCGCAGCCCCAAGGTATGATCAGTTCAAGCAACCATCGCCAGCGTCTGTTTTACATGGTGCAGGGATACCTAGGGGCAAGATCTGACTTGGACACCTTTCCCACCGAAAATCCTCTGGGTTACATTCAGTGCTGCTGGAGGCTTTGTAACCAATCACAGGGTGCGTCTGTCCACCGACTCGGTCGATCGACTGACCTTCATAAAAATGAATCAGTCTTGGATCACCACCAAGCTACCAAGCACCTGATGCTGATGTAACCGAATAATTTTTTTGAAATGTCAGATCCCTTCAAAGACTGCCTATGCTGATGCTGAGTGACTATCCTGAGTTATTATCCTCTTCCTCCTCAACGATCACGCTGATAGCTTGTAAGAACATTTTTGGTTCTGGGCGCCACCACCAGTGCCTAAGGCCCAATTTTCCAGCCCCTGTTTAACAGGGGCGTGTAATTACAATTTTGATGCAATACTTTGCAGCAGGGCTCGTTTCTGCGTTCCAACTAGAGTATCTGTGAGGGGTTGCAGTGTTGTAGCACCAGTGCCTAAGGCCCAATTTTTCACCCCCTGTTCAACAGGGGCATGTAATTACAATTCTCGATCTAATATTTCACAGCAGGGCCCGTTTCTGCGCTCACTAAGAGTGAGTGAGAACTTGCAGTGTTGTGGCAATAGCACCACCACCACCACCACCAAAGGCCCAATTTTTCTGCCCCTGTTTAACAGGGGCATGTAATTACAATTCTTGATCTAATATTTCACAGCAGGGCCCTATGAGGGCTTACAGTGTTGTGGCCACAACAACACCTAAGCCTCAAATTTCTGCTGAGTATATAGGGCAGACCCCTACTTTCAAATATCCAACTTACAAACGACTCCTACTTGCAAACAGAAGGAGACAACAGGAAGTGAGATGAAATCTACCCCTAGGGAGGGAAATTCTCTCCTGTAAGAGTTAATATGGGAAAAACGTTCTCCTTTCCACTGATGCTTTATCACCAATCCTTGTTTCACAAAAAAAAACAAATTTTCAAAAAACATTTGTCATTGGGACAAAAAATGAGGTGTAATCTTCTGAAGAGGAGCACAGACAGCAAAACAAATGTCACAGGGGTGATAACCCTTCCCTAGATTTTCGAAAAAGCTTAAAATAGATTTTTTGGCTGGAGCTAAACACGTTAAAAATGTACCAGTTCAAAATTACAAACAGATTCTACTTAACAACAAACCTACAGTCCCTGTCTTGTTTGTACCGCCTGTATACTGCTGTTCAGAGTATATAGGGCCTGGTGGCCCCACGCCTTTCCTTTTTTAATTTAGGTGAGGGGTTCCCCTTAATATCCATACAAGACCCAAAGGGCCTGGTAATGGACTGGGGGGTACACATGCTGTTTGTCTCACTGATTTTCATCCATATTGCCAGGACCCGACATTACATTAAAGCCGCAAGCAGTTTTAAATGACTTTTTTTCCTTTTAAATGACATTTTGTGCAGGGAATGTTCTAAGCACGGGAAACACGCGCCACTTTACAGGCATACTATAGACACCCCCCAGGTACGATATTTAAAGGAATATTTCACTTTTTTTTTTTTAACTTTAAGCATCATTAAAATCACTGCTCCCGAAAAAACGGCCCTTTTTAAAAGTTTTTTTTGCATTGATACATGTCCCCTGGGGCAGGACCCGGGTCCCCAAACCCTTTTTAGGACAATACCATGCAAATTAGCCTTTAAAATGAGCACTTTTGATTTTGAACGTTCAAGTCCAATAGACGTCAATGGGGTTCTAACGTTTGTGCGAATTTTCGGTCCGTTCGCAGGTTCTGGTGCGAACCGAACCGGGGGGGTGTTCGGCTCATCCCTACCTGCCACATGTCAGTAGAGAGCTGGAATGGCCTTCCGAGAAAAAAATTGGCACTTGGGAACCTGCCACTGAGGTACTGCACATTCCACAAATTCTCAAAAGGGGGCAGAGTCTACCAGCTGAAAAAGCAGCAGTTGGAGTGCTAGCAATTTAGCCGAACTAGCATTCAGCCACTGAGCTGGGACCAAATTTCTTTCGCCGGTTTAGTAACTGGGGTAGGGAAATTTGCCTGCTACAATCGGATGTTGGTGTACCGCTAGCAGATTGCCCACAAGTGCTTGGGACACCTAATTCTACACCTTCATTCCTCTCAGTGCAGGTCTCTGAGAGGACTGAAGTTATAGTGGGGTTGGAGATCCCAGCTGATGAGGAGCAAGGAGAGGTCCGCCTTGTTCTTTGATGTGGGTCTTTTAAGTACTGTTGCCAACGGACTGCATGGGAGCTCGATATATGTCTGGTCAAGCGTGTGGTGCCTAAGCGGCTGCTGTTTTGGCCACGCCTGATACGCTTCAGACATATGCTGCAAACAGCAACGTGCGATCTGCTGCACGTCTTAAAAAAGGCCCACACCAAAGAACTTTTGGAAAAACGTGCGCAGCGCCCTGCACATGTGGACCTCTGTCATGCAGTTGGTTGCCTGCCCTTAAGCTGGCCCCTGGAGGGCATCCTGCCTCGTTGGAGATGTGCCTCCTCCTCCTCCTCTCTTCTATCTGGCACCCACGTAGTCAGTGACCTCATCATCCTCTCCCTCCTCGCCACTGGAGCAAATCTGGCAGTATGCTGCAGCTAGGGGAACATGACTGCCAGTTTCTTGTCCTTCTTGGGCACCCCCTCTCTCTGGGCTCACGTTACTGCCTTCATCCTCAACCTGGACACCATCATCAGAGCCTTCAAAATGCTGCACATCCTCCTGCAGCATGTACCCTACACTGGGGTCAAATAGTTCGGGGGACTCCTCAGGACATGATGGTGGGGCTAGGGAAGGAGTGACTGATGACATTGAGCCGATGGAATTGGCCGCTGAGGATGCACTGTGTCCACGACCAGCCATGTTGGCTGTAGACACAGAGCCTGATTTACCTCTTTTAGTGACCTGTTAGCGTCTGCCTCTCCTTGGTGGCCTTCAAGACATAGTGTACAATTAGATTAGCAAAACAACGCGTGAAGTTTACTAAAAACAGCACACCAGGAATGGCCTACAGTCAGGTATAGGCTTGGCTAGACTATATATATATATATTAAATGAACTGCAGCTCACTGAGTCACCTGCCTGAAACTGTCTTTGAACACGTACTCCAGGAATGGCCTACTGTCAGGTATAGGCTTGGCTGCACTACAATGCAGTGGATATATATTTTATGAACTGCAACTCACTGAGTCACCTGCCTAAAAGTGTCTTTGAACACATACTCCAGGAATGGCCTACAGTCAGGTATAGGCTTGGTTAGACTATATATATACAAGCCTGTATATATATATATGAAATACACTGCAACTAACTGAATCAACCGATTGCCTGAAGTATATTAGAAACAGTACAGCGGGAACGATCTGCAGTGAGATCTAGCTAAAACTGGATACAGTGGATATATATATATATATATAGCAGTCTGCATAGGCGTGCCCACGGGGTGTGCCGGGTGTGCCTGGGCACACTCTAATCAACCAGAGTGTCATGGCTTTTTTCTTGCGGAGCTGCATGATTCTATTTCAGCATCTCCGTCAATGAAAACTCAGACACTGGAAAGGAGCAGCCAGTGTCCTGCAGGGGGGGAGAAGAAGTGTTCCGTGGACCCCCAGCCCTGGACAACTTTACAGAGAACTCAGCTTTTGCTGAGTAAGAAGCCGCTGAAGAGGGATTCTGGTTGTGAACTCGGCCCAGCCCTGCCCCCTCCCCCTTCAGAGCCTGGCCGGTGTTCTGCCGAGAAAGTTCCGCTCGGCGGATAAGGACCCCCTGTACTGCGCAATAGCCGAAGATAAAAAGGGGAAAATCAGCTGTACACGGCGCCTGTAAGAGGGCCCCTTGCGGGCTCGCTTCGCTCGCCACGCTTCGGGCACGGCCTCGCTGCGCTCGGCTCTTTTAGATTCCCCCTCTAGGTCCACTTGGATGGTGGGGAAGGAACCTGGACCCAGGGCGCAGGCGCTGTGTACAGCTGATTGTAGATTTTGTCGTCCGGCTATCTCCGGCGGCTGCTAGTAGTTGGTACTGCGCAGGCGCTGCACCTGCGCAGTACAGGGGGGAACTTATCCGCCGAGGGAACTTTCTCGGCAAGACACGGGCAACCTGTCAGATCACTCTGCAGTGTTGAGGTGTCAGTGGAGACTTGTGGGAAATTGGCGCTGGATCAGAGATGGAAGCTCCATGATCAGCCGATGAGCATGTTGTTTATGTACAGACCGCCGACCAGGAACAGAACTTGCAAAAGACCACAGTAAGAGAAACAACAACCTGAGGAGGAGGGGGGAGGGGGGAATTCTGAGCATTCTTTGTGATTACACTGTGTGTGATGATCGAGTGAGGGCCAGTGCCAGCATAAGACACGTGAGAGAATAGTGAGAGAATAGTGTGTCCCCTCCACGTGTCCTCCTGTCACACTGTCTGTCCTCCTTATATTAGTCTGCCCCCCTCCTGTAATACTGCCCAGGTACCCCCCTTCCTGTAATACTGCCCAGGTACCCCCCCTTCCTGTAATACTGCCCAGGTACCCCCCTCCTCCTGTAATACTGCCCAGGTACCCCCCTTCCTGTAATACTGCCCAGGTACCCCCTTCTTTAATACTGCCCAGGTACCCCCCTTCTTTCATACTGCCCAGGTACCCCCTCCTGTAATACTGCCCAGGTACCCCCCTTCTTTATTACTGCCCAGGTACCCCCTCCTGTAATACTGCCCAGGTACCCCCTTCCTGTAATACTGCCCAGGTACGCCCTTCCTGTAATACTGCCCAGGTACCCCCTTCTTTAATACTGCCCAGGTACCCCCCTTCTTTAATACTGCCCAGGTACCCCCCTCCTGTAAAACTGCCCAGGTACCCCTCCTTCCTGTAATACTGCCCAGGTACCCCCCTCCTCCTGTAATACTGCCCAGGTACCCCCCCCTTCCTGTAATACTGCCCAGGTACCCCCCTTCCTGTAATACTGCCCAGGTACCCCCCCCTTCCTGTAATACTTCCCAGGTACCCCCCTTCCTGTAATACTGCCCAGGTACCCCCTTCCTGTAATACTGCCCAGGTACCCCCCCTTCCTGTAATACTGACCAGGTACCCCCCTCCTCCTGTAATACTGCCCAGGTACCCCCCTTCCTGTAATACTGCCCAGGTACCCCCCCTTCCTGTAATACTGCCCAGGTACCCCCCTCCTCCTGTAATACTGCCCAGGTACCTCCTCCTCCTGTAATACTGCCCAGGTACCCCCTCCTCCTGTAATACTGCCCAGGTACCCCCTCCTCCTGTAATACTGCCCAGGTACCCCCCCTTCCTGTAGTACTGCCCAGGTACCCCCCTTCCTGTAATACTGCCCAGGTACCCCCCCTTCCTGTAATACTGCCCAGGTACCCCCCTTCCTGTAATACTGCCCAGGTACCCCCTTCTTTAATACTGCCCAGGTACCCCCCTTCTTTCATACTTCCCAGGTACCCCCTCCTGTAATACTGCCCAGGTACCCCCTTCTTTATTACTGCCCAGGTACCCCCTCCTGTAATACTGCCCAGGTACCCCCCTTCCTGTAATACTGCCCAGGTACCCCCTTCCTGTAATACTGCCCAGGTACCCCCTTCTTTAATACTGCCCAGGTACCCCCCTTCTTTAATACTGCCCAGGTACCCCCCTCCTGTAATACTGCCCAGGTACCCCCCCTTCCTGTAATACTGCCCAGGTACCCCCCTCCTCCTGTAATACTGCCCAAGGTACCCCCCCTTCCTGTAATACTTCCCAGGTACCCCCTTTCCTGTAATACTGCCCAGGTACCCCCCCTTCCTGTAATACTGCCCAGGTACCCCCTTCCTGTAATACTGCCCAGGTACCCCCCCCCCTTCCTGTAATACTGCCCAGGTACCCCCTTTCCTGTAATACTGCCCAGGTACCCCCCTTCCTGTAATACTGCCCAGGTACCCCCTTCCTGTAATACTGCCCAGGTACCCCCCCTTCCTGTAATACTGACCAGGTACCCCCCCTTCCTGTAATACTTCCCAGGTACCCCCTTTCCTGTAATACTGCCCAGGTACCCCCCCCTTCCTGTAATACTGCCCAGGTACCCCCCTTCCTGTAATACTGCCCAGGTACCCCCTCCTCCTGTAATACTGCCCAGGTACCCCCCTCCTGTAATACTGCCCAGGTACCCCTCTCCTCCTGTAATACTGCCCAGGTACCCCCCTCCTCCTGTAATACTGCCCAGGTACACCCCTCCTCCTGTAATACTGCCCAGGTACACCCCTCCTCCTGTAATACTGCCCAGGTACCCCCTCCTCCTGTAATACTGCCCAGGTACCCCATTTCCTGTAGTACTGCCCAGGTACCCCCCTTCCTGTAATACTGTCCAGGTACCCCCCCTTCCTGTAATACTGCCCAGGTACCCCCCCCCTTCCTGTAATACTGCCCAGGTACCCCCTCCTCCTGTAATACTGCCCAGGTACCCCCCCTTCCTGTAATACTGCCCAGGTACCCCCCTCCTCCTGTAATACTGCCCAGGTACCCCCTTCCTGTAATACTGCCCAGGTACCCCCCCCTTCCTGTAATACTGCCCAGGTACCCCCCCCCCTTCCTGTAATACTACCCAGGTACCCCCCCTTCCTGTAATACTGCCCAGGTACCCCCCTCCTCCTGTAATACTGCCCAGGTACCCCCCTTCCTGTAATACTGCCCAGGTACCCCCCTTCCTGTAATACTGCCCAGGTACCCCCCCCTTCCTGTAATACTGCCCAGGTACCCCCCCCCCCTTCCTGTAATACTGCCCAGGTACCCCCCTTCCTGTAATACTGCCCAGGTACCCCCCTCCTCCTGTAATACTGCCCAGGTACCCCCCTTCCTGTAATACTGCCCAGGTACCCCCCCCCCCCCTTCCTGTAATACTGCCCAGGTACCCCCCTTCCTGTAATACTGCCCAGGTACCCCCCTCCTCCTGTAATACTGCCCAGGTACCCCCCCTTCCTGTAATACTGCCCAGGTACCCCTCCTCCTGTAATACTGCCCAGGTACCCCCCCTTCCTGTAATACTGCCCAGGTAACCCCCCCTTACTGTAATACTGCCCAGGTACCCCCCCCCCCTTCCTGTAATACTGCCCAGGTACCCCCCTTCCTGTAATACTGCCCAGGTACCCCCCCTTCCTGTAATACTGCCCAGGTAGGGTGCCCACGTGTCCCGGATTGGGATTGCCCGGGACAATCCCGCAATTAGCAGGTCTGTCCCGGGTCCCGGGCACCTTCATTCCGGGACAATACAGTGTCCCGGAATGATACTGACAGAGTAAGCAAACCCTGCTGTAGCACTGGTAATCACTCCGCCTCTGCCTCCACCTGATACTCTACTGGCCACTGATTGCTACAGCCGCCTGGCGTGTAGCAACCAGTGACATAATAGATGTGACTCCCTGCTCAGCACTCAAAGCACTCAAAACTTCCTCCTCCTCCGCGCCTAGTGCTCTCCACCATGCTGGATGCCCTCCCACCTCCTTTATCCTCTGGCAAGTGACACGGCATCTGGGCCAGGTGTCAGTGGGGGCCCCACTCACGGCATCTCAAAGAAGAGTCTCTGCTACCGCACTTCCAGTCTCCACAGGGATCTCTACTGGGCACCTGACCCTTCACAGCATGGAGCAGCTGACACCAGGGATGTTCCCCGATCGCACAGTGAGTGTTATTCTAGTAGGGGGGGAGCCACCAGCCTCTGCCCACACCATAAGGAGAATCGCTGGGGACACTCTGGATTGTCAGAGGGAGTTGTAGAAGTTCTATAAAGCTGTCTGTTCGATGGATGAGCCTCCTCTTCACCTCCCCCCCCCCCTAACCTGCCAGCTTGAAATGCTCCGCAGTGGCTGTGCTAGAAGAATCATAAATCACTGTGAGAGGACCATAAACCAGTGCTCAGGAGGGAGAAGGGAATGTACAGCTGTCAGTGTGTTTGTACATGTCTACTGCCTGTGTGTGCTACACTGAAACAGGAGACAAAACTGGCTTATCCACTTGCTCTCCAAAAGATTTACCCCTCCCTAATGACCAGGCCATTTTTGCAAAAAGTCACTGCGTTATTTTAACCACTTGACCACTGGGCACTTAAACCCCCTTCCTAACCAGACCAATTTTCAGCTTTCGGTGCTCTCACATTTTGAATGACAATTACTCAGTCATGCAACACTGTACCCATATAAAATTTTTGCCCTTTTTTTCACACAAATAGAGCTTTCTTTTGGTGGTATTTAATCACCGTTGGGTTTTTTATTTTTTGCGCTATAAAAGAAAAAAGACTGAAAATTTGGTAAAAAAATGAATTTTTATTTCTTTATGTTATAAAATTTAGCAAATTAGTAATTTTTCTTCGTAAATTTTGGCCAACATTTATACTGCTTCATATCTTTGGTAAAAATAAGTACAACTTGGTGTATATTATTTGGTCTTTGCGAATGTTAGAGAGTCCAAAAGCTATGGTGCCAATATCTGAAAATTGATCACACCTGAAGTACTGACGGCCTATCTAATTTCTTGAGACCCTAACATGCCAGAAAAGTACAAATACCCCTCAAATGACCCCCTTTTGGAAAGAAGACATTCCAAGGTATTTGAAAAGATGCATGGTGAGTTTTTTTGAAATTGTCATTTTTTCCCATAATTCTTTGCAAAAATCAAGATTTTTTTAAACTTTTTTTTTTCACAAAATTGTCATATTAGAAGGTTATTTCTCATACACAGCATATGCATACCACAAATTACACCCCAGAACACATTCTGCTATTACTCCCGAGTATGGCAATACCACATGTGTGAGACTTTTACACAGCGTGGCCACATACAGAGGCCCAACATGCAGGGAGCACCTCCAGGCGTTCTGGAGCACCCAGGCAAATTCTTATATTTCTCTCCTACATGTAAAAATAATCATTTATTTGCTAGAAAATTACATAGAACCCCAAAACATTATATATATATATATTTTTTTAGCAAAGACCCTAGAGAATACAATGGCGGTTGTTGCAACTTTTTATCTCGCACAGCATTTGCGCAGCAATTTTTCGAACGCGTTGTTTTTGGAAAAAAAACAGTTTTGTGCTTTAAAAAAAAACAAAATAGTAAAGTTAGCCCAATGTTTTTGCATAATGTGAAAGATAAAGTTACGCTGAGTAAATAGATACATAACATGACACCCTTCAAAATTGCACACGCTCGTGGAATAGTGCCAAACTTCGCTACTTAAAAATCTCCATAGTTGACGCTTTAAAATTTTTTACTGGTTACATGTTTTGAGTTACAGAGGAGGTCCAGGGCCAAAATTATTGCTCTCACTCTACTGATCGCAGCGATACCTCACATGTGTGGTTTGAACACAGTTTTCATATGTGGGCGGGACTTACGTATGCGTTCGCTTCTGCATGCGAGCACACGGACAGGGGCGCTTTAAATTTTTTTTTTTTTTTTTTATTGTTCATTTTACTTTATTTATTTAGTTTGACACTTTTTTCCCAAAAAAAAACTATTTTTTTGATCACTTTTATTCCTATTACAAGGAATGTAAACATCCCTTGTAATAGGAATATTGCATGACAGGTCCTCTTTACAGTGAGATATGGGGTCAATAAGACCCCACATCTCACCTCTAGGCTGGGAAGCCTGAAATAAAAAAAAAAAAATGATCCTGGCTTCAATCGTAGCGGAGTCGGTAGAAGCACCGGAGGGTGGCGGGAAGGGGGGGCATCCCCTCTCTCCTCCCATAAGAACAAACAAGCAGTGGAACAGCCGTTATGATCATTCTTATGGTGTAGGGAATCGCCGGCTGAAAAAGCTGATATCTGAATGATGCCTGTAGCTGCACCCATCATTCAGATATCCCCGCACAAAGTCAAGGACGTCATATGACGGCGGGCGGGAACTGGTTAAAAATTGCGGGGTATTGCGGGGTATTGCAGAGTTCTGCGAAGTATTGCGGGGTATTGTGGGGTAGTGCAGAGTAGTGCGGGGTATTGCAGAGTAGTGCAGGGTATTGCAGAGTAGTGCAGGGTATTGCGGGGTATTGCAGAGTAGTGCAGGGTATTGCAGAGTAGTGCAGGGTATTGCAGAGTAGTGCAGGGTATTGCAGAGTAGTGCAGAGTAGTGCAGGGTATTGCGGGGTATTGCAGAGTAGTGCAGGGTATTGTGGGGTATTGCAGAGTAGTGCAGGGTATTGCGGGGTATTGCAGAGTAGTGCAGGGTATTGCGGGGTATTGCAGAGTAGTGCAGGGTATTGTGGGGTATTGCAGAGTAGTGCGGGGTATTGCAGACTATTGCGGGGTATTGCAGAGTAGTGCAGACTATTGCGGGGTATTGCAGAGTAGTGCAGGGTATTGCGGGGTATTGCAGGGTATTGCGGGGTATTGCAGAGTATTGCGGGGTATTGCAGAGTAGTGCAGGGTATTGCAGGGTATTGCAGAGTAGTGCAGGGTATTGCAGAGTAGTGCAGGGTATTGCGGGGTATTGCAGAGTAGTGCAGGGTATTGCGGGGTATTGCAGGGTATTGCGGGGTATTGCAGAGTAGTGCAGGGTATTGTGGGGTATTGCAGAGTAGTGCAGGGTATTGCGGGGTATTGTAGGGTATTGCGGGGTATTGCAGAGTAGTGCAGGGTATTGCAGACTATTGCGGGGTATTGCAGAGTAGTGCAGACTATTGCGGGGTATTGCGGGGTATTGCAGAGTATTGCAGGGTATTGCTGGGTATATTGCCGGGTATATTGCAGGGTATATTGCAGGGTATATTGCAGGGTATATTGCAGGGTGTATTGCAGTGTATATTGCAGGGTATATTGCAGGGTGTATTGCAGAGTGTATTGCAGGGTGTATTGCAGGGATGGCTGAGCATGGTCGGATGGATGTGACTGTATTTGTCACTGAGCACCGCTGTGAGCACTGCACATGCAGCCCACAGCGGTGCTGCCATCCGATCCCTCCCCCTCTCCTCTCACACTGTACCGATCGGTACACAGAGGGGAGGGAGGAACCGGCGTCATGACATGACGCCGGTTTGTTTACATGTGATCGCTCCGTCATTTGACGGAGCGATCACATGGTAAACGGCCGCGATCAGCGGCCGTTTACCGTGATCCGTGATGCGCCGGGTCCTCTGGACCCGGCGGTCACGGAAGTTCTCGGGTGCACGCCCCAGGGGGCGCGCGAGAGCAGGATTCTGGGAGGACGTCCTACGGACGTCCACCCAGGATAACCCGACCGCGCTGTAGCCTTCTTTAGGCTATGGCCCGGTCGGCAAGTGGTTAACTGACAATTGCGCAGTCATGCAACGCTGTAACCAAATAAAAATAAAAGATATCCTTTTTGTTCCCACAAACAGAACTTTCTTTTGGTGGTATTTGATCACCTCTGCGGTTTTCCTATTTTGCACAATAAACAAAAAAGAGCGTAAATTTTGAAAAAAAAATATTTTTTTTACTGCTATAAAACATCCAATAAAAAAATTGAAAAAAAATTAATCAATTTAGGCCAATATGTATTCTGCTACATATTTGTGGTAAAAAATCCCAATAAACGTATATTGATTGGTTTGCGCCTATATGTTTATAGCATCTACATGGAACATTTATGGAATTTTTATTTATTTTTCTTCTACTCGTAATGGTGACAAACAGCGACTTATAGCGGGACTGCAATGTTGCAGTGGACAAATTGGACACACTGGATCTGGTGGCAAGTGACAAGCTCAGGGCTCCCACTGATTCTGCATTATGGTGAGTTATAATATTTCATTATATATTATAATGCAGTAATAGAAATAATGTGATTAGATCATCCTGACACCATATCAAGCATAGTGTCAGGATAATTAAAGTGCCAACACCAGCCATCCGCGCGACAAACCACCCGCTGCCAAATTCCACACCACCACCCATCCACCAGTTGCCCCCACCCCCTGGTAATTGGCAAAAGTTTGTTCCATGAAAGAGGTCCCTCAAGAAAGGGGGGGGGGGGTGTCCCTGAATGGCAGTTTGGAAATGTGGTCACCCTATGCCCAGGTACCCCCCCTTCCTTTAATACTGCCCAGGTACCCCCCGCTTCCTGTAATACTGCCCAGGTACCCCCCCTCCTGTAATACTGCCCAGGTACCCCCCCTCCTGTAATACTGCCCAGGTACCCCCTTCTGTAATACTGCCAAGGTACCCCCCCTCCTGTCACACTGGCCGCCTCCTATCACAATTCTAGATCCCCCTCTCCAATTACAATGCCAAGGTGCCATCTGTGTCATAGCAAAGAGTCACCCCAGTTCCTGTGCCCCATCCTTGGTGTATGCTGTGTGTTCAGCTCATACTGCACACTGGGACAGAGATCACCTTGCTAATCTTTCTGGCACCCAAAGAGAGAAGAGCAAATGTTTTACACAGGACAGTACACAGTGTACATATAACAAGTCTGTACTGTACTGTAAAGAAAAAAAAAAAAATATATATATATATATATATATATATATATATATATATATATGCAGAAATGCAATATCTTTACCATTTTTGTGAGACAACCTTGTGATCAGTGATGTGCACCTGCTGTTTATACGTAGTCCAGCAAAAGGCATGACATTTTGTTTGAGCTGCCCTTCACCATTGACATGCAGGAATATGTAGGGGCTTGTTCACATGTGCATTTGAGAGGTGGTGAGGAGGCGTTGTATCACCTCCACACTGCGTGCTTTAACAGCATGCAGTTTTGGAGAGCTTGCAGAGGGTGTAATTGAACCTGCGGCATGTAAATGTGTAAAATAAATAAATAAATATATATATATATACGCACAGACACGCATGTGTGTTTAAGCTTTGGTTTAGGGTGCACACCCTATATGAAAAACACTGCAGCTAACTGAATCAACTGCCTGCCTGAAGTAGATTTGAAAATAGCACAGCAGGAACGGTCTGCAGTGAGATTGAGCTAAATGAATAAACTGCGTGCTCAAAGTAAATGAAATGACACACTCTTTCTCCCTATCTATAATTGCCAGCAACACACTACACAGGGCCGACGTGCAGGCGGCATAGGTGTGTGCACAGGGTGTGCCAGGTGTGCCTGGGCACACCCTAATTACCCCATGTGGTGCAGATTTTCCCTGTTAAGACCCCTAATATTTCACCAAAGCACCCTAAAGGCTCCAAAAATGTTTTAAGATAAAGTAAAAAATTGTAAAAATAAAAACTACTGCAAGCAATCTCTTCCCTACTGACTCCGTCCATTGCTCTGCTGACACTGTCAGTATATATACACATGCAAATGTGTTTGAGTTTTGGGGTGCAAACCCTATGGCAGGTGGCCTTATACAGTGTGGGGCTTGGACTTAACCCCCTGAGCCATAATTGGCCAAAGTTACCCTGCCTTTGGCCAGTTATGGCTCTGTTTGCTTACGGCGCTGTGACTGGCCAAAGCTCGAATTTGGCGCAAACGGCCCATAATGTTTGATCTTCGTTGAACGATTGAACAGCCATTGTTCGAGTCGAACTCATGTTCAACTCGAACAGTCAGCCCATCCCTATATACTAAAGACACTGCAGCTAACTCTATCAACTGCCTGCCTGAAAATATATTAGAAATAGTACAGCAGGAATGGTCTGCAGTGAGATCTAGCTACCGTATATACTCGAGTATAAGTCGTTCCGAGTATAAGTCGAGGCCCTAATTTACCACAAAAAAATGGGAAAAACTTATTGACCCGAGTATAAGACGAGGGTGAGAAATGCACAGCTACTGTAAGTGGAAAAGAGGGTCAACAATGCCCATTTGCAGCATCACTGTGCCCATTTGCATGCCTCACTGTGCCTATTTGCAGCCAAAGGTCCCCTGAACTTCGAACTCAGTAGTTAAGGGTTCCTAGATGTCCCCTAGCTGCAGCCAAAATTTGGGGTCTCTGAACCCAAAGGGTCCCGAAATGACATTGCTGCAGATGGACACAGTTGACCGAAGTTGGGGCCCCGTATCTCAGGGCCACTTAGTGCTAGGAACCGAAAATTTGGTGTGCAAACCCAGTGGAACTAGTACCATAAAATTTCCAAAGCTGGGGTTTCTAGCACCAAGTGGCCCCGAGATACAGGGCCCCAAAAATCAGTTCAGAAAATGTCAAGCACTTTTCTGCAGCAGAGAATGACATTTTCCAAACCGGTTTTGGGGCCCCGTATCTCAGGGCCACTTGGTGCTAGGAACCCCAGCTTTGGATATATTATGATACCAGTTCCACTGTGTTTGCACACCAAATTTGGGGTTCCTATCTCTAAGTGGCCCTGAGATATGGGGCCCCAAATTCGGTTCAGAAAATGTCAAGCACTTTTCTGCAGCAGAGAATGACATTTTCCAAACCGGTTTTGGGGCCCCGTATCTCAGGGCCACTTGGTGCTAGGAACTTCAGCTTTGGATATGTTATGATACCAGTTCCACTGGGTTTGCACACCAAATTTGGGGTTCCTAGCTCCAAGTGGCCCTGAGATACGGGGTCCCAAAATCGGTTCGGAAAATGAAATTTTTTGCTGCAGAAAAGTGCTTGACTCAGTATAAGTCGAGGGGGGCACTTTCAGCACAAAAAAAGTGCTGAAAAATTCGACTTATACTCGAGTATATACGGTAATTGAATAAACTGTCTGCTCAAAGTAAATGAAATGACTCTCTCTCTCTCTCTATCTCTCTCTCCGCCAGCAACACACTACACAAGGCCGACGTGCAGGCGGCCTTATATGGTGTGGGGCATGGACTTAACCCCCTGAGCCATAATTGGCAGCTTACACTGACAGCTTGCAGGAGGGCTACATAGCACCTGCTTATCGTGGGTGCGATGCTTTCCAGGCTCCTAGTAAAAAAAGTTACATAAATGCTCATTTTTTTACCTGCAAAGAGATGCTTATCCTTAAGGCTCCATTTCCACTTGTGCAACTTGTCCTGTGACTTGGGACTGCAAAGTTACATGACAAGTTGTACCCCATGATTTCCAATGAGTACCGTTCATATCTGTGCGACTTCAAAGTAGTTGCTGCACTAGTTTGGTCTGACTTTGATGTCCATAGACCTCAAGATCACACAGGCATTGCTTCAAGTTGCATCAAAGTCGCGGCAAAAAAATTGTGGCAGAATCGTGTGACTTTCCGGTCCCAATAATGGAAACCTAGGCTTAATCTCCTACAACTTCTATTACACTACTACCACCTCACCCAAACCATCCTAACTATCACAGTGCTGTTACTGCTACCACTACTCTTACTATGTTTTTACTCAGGGCTTTTTTTCAGCCGGAACGCACCGGAACTGAGTTCCGGAACCTTTGGCAGTCCTCTCCTCTCCAGCCTGTCATTTAATACTGAAGCCAGTAGAGGAAGTTTTCTGCACAGCTCACTTCCTGGCTTCTCTGTGCTAGCGCTGCACACTCAGGGCTGCTGCCCTCAATCACTGGCGAGGTCCCAACCTTCAGCTGCTGCAGGGATTGGTGAGGACGCTTCCATCCCTGCCTGCCGCCGGTAATCAGTCTTTGTAGATCGGAGCCGAGGAGCCCAGAAACATCTCCTCAGCTCTGTGCTACAGGAGGGGGAACTCTCCGCTCCACTGCACTGCACAGAAATAAAAGCCTGCACATAACATGGAGAGCGGTGATGGGGGAAGAGGTGAGGGATCCGTCACTTAGAAGGAGAACTTTGCAGAGACTGAGTTCATTCACAGAGGAGGGCACTGTGAAAGTGTGTGGGGGAGGGGGAATATGTGCAGAGAGGAAAAGTTGAGGGGAGGGGAGGGCATTGTACACAGAGGTGTGCTGGGGAGATTTGTGATAAGAGGGGTGCTGGGGGGATTTGGATTTGTGATGAGAGGAGAGCTGAGGGGGATTTGTGATGAAAGGAGAGCTGGGGGGATTTGTACAGAGAAGGGTGCTGTGGGGATTTGTCCAGAGAGGGGCGCTGGGGGGATTTGGATCTGTGATGAGGCAAGCTGGGGGGGGGGAATTTGTGATGAAGAGAGATGGGGGGGATTTGTCTTATGTGATACACAGTTCTAAGCCTTAACTCATTACAATTTTTTGGCGCTGTTGTAATTCTCTCCTCTAAGGAAGGTGGGGGTTGGGTTTGGGGCAGAGAGTTGGACAGAGAAGGTAAGTTCCTGCACCTTTTCTCTGAGAAAAAAAAGCCCTGTTTTTACTAATCTCCCCAATCTATTGCTCTCTAATCTTTTACCCTTACACTGAGACTAAATCTGCTCCAGTAACTACTACCCCCAGTACTGCCCATACTGGGGGGTACTACTACATTCACTGCCCATACCCAACCACGGCCTGTACTGGGCAGATCCATGGCAGCTTCCCTTTCTGTCATTTACAGACAGTTAAACCTTGTGAAATTGCAATTTTGAGCCTGCAATTGTTATTGTTGAAAGTTTATGTTTAAAGCTTGGGATAACTATCTGGATGCAGCTTTGTCTGGAGCCACAAATATAATATAAAAGGATTTCTATTGTTTTACTAGAAATCCCAGAAATCAGACTATGCAGGCAGAAAATGTAGCATTAGCTCCCTCTGCTGGTGACTAACTTTTAAAAGTAATGCAACAAACCTCCAGCAGGGGGCGCTATGCAGCAGGCAGTGATTTGCCATCAACTACAGCAATCGATCCAAAGTCAGTTTAGTGATAAATAAAAAATTATTGATCAGACACAATAGAGCTCATTGGATTTTATTTGCAATGTGGATGAAATTAATTTCTAGTACTGAGCAAAGCATAATGTATGTCTACATGAGCAGCAAAGGATGCAGATTGGGGGGAGGGGTTACAAAACATGATTAAAGAACTTCCCCCTTCATCCACTATGGTCATTTCACAGAACCTGGATATGTTCATGTGTGACAGGCGGCTCCTCTATTGCGGGATGCTTCATTTATTGTGATGGACTTGAGCTGGAAGTATGATACGGACAAGTAGGAGATCTCCTCTAAGGGAAAGCGGACTGGAAATGAGAGAGGCTTGCCAGTAGGAAATTGTACGAGGAACTTGTCTTTCTCAAATTGGAAGCAAACCTGTAAGAAAAGAGATGGCACAGTGTCAGTTTGCTGGACAATAAAAAGTCAATGAGTGTTGGCTGTAGAAACAGACTACCACCAAACCGGTCATTTCATCAAAAATCTTTCCACAAGATGATATTTGCACGTAGCTCATCTTATGTATTCTTTATGTGTGGCAGAAAACTGTTACTGGAAAGGAAAAATGGAAGGAGGCGCTTCTGTGCTGGAATGTTTTAGTGACAGAGTCTCTAAGAACTGATCATCCGTCACCTAGAACAATGACTGGAGCCCTCAGGAGATCAATATCAGATGGCCAGTTTTGAGTCCTGGTATGAGAACCAGTCTCACCCAGGGTTCCTTCAGAGATTTCTAGGGGTTCCTTGAGCTGTGGCTGATTACCTCCCATTTGATGGTGCCCACTTACTTCATGGCCCAACACTTGTCAGGGCCAGCTTCATGACACCAATGCTTTTTTGCTGCCTGTAAGAGTGGCATGTTGACCACCACTGTAAGTGGGAAATTCTTAACACTGGCCGCCGTTGCAAACACCATTCACCCACCCCGCAACCTTAAAAATGTAAGGGTTCCTCTGGGGGGAAAAAAAAAGGTTGTGAAAGGCTTCTGTATGTCATGCCAATTATATAGTGTTTACATTACATGCCAAAATGTCCCAGCCTTGGCTCCAATTCATATGTGTCCTTGGCAAGGGTCCTATCTACCATGACTGAGGTGGGGTAAATGAGAACACGATTATTCTGGGTCAGTTATTTTTTATCCTACCCCAAATAGAATTAAGCCTTGTCACTTTTATAGTTTGATTAATTATTTCCCGTGAGATGAATTTAGATGAGCAGAGCATTCACCCGTCCCCAGCACACACACACACACACACACACACACACACACACACACACACACACATTGGTCCCTTCATAACAGTTGTAGGATGAGACTGATGAGCTTCAGTTCCCGCCCCCCCCCCCCCCCCCCCCCCACTACTCCCCAGATTGAGCCTTTACAGGGGACTTTATAGTGACATTCCATGTCAGGAATTTCCTGATCCCCATTACCTCCTCTTCCTATAATAATCATCTCACAAACATAACATTTTCAATAACACATGCATACACGAAAACATTTCGCAAGCTAATTTTATCATAGCACACAATGGCAGCATGATGGTATCCATTGGATCATTCATGAAATGGGCTTAAGGGGCAACCATCATAACGGCCTACATGCCCTTGACCTAAGCCATTGCTGCCTACTGCATCATTTGGAGATATAATAGGTGTCCAATATGAACAGTGATGCCACTTTGCCCCATCAACATTAGTCCTGCCCCCTCCCAGCATAGACATACCAAGGTATCCGTCCCCTCCTGCAAGGGGAAGAACGATTCCTTCAGCTCCTCTCCAAAGACACCGGCCTTCAACGAGTTAAAGATTATGTTGCGCTTTGATCCAAGGTAGTCAAATCGAGCGTCAAAGTGTATCACTAAATTATTTTCTGCTGTTCCCAAGTTTATGGAAAACCTAAAAAGACAGAAACAGAAATTATTCTGCTCAGCTGACCTTGTTGGATATCGTACTCGAGTCATTCACTAGTGGTACTCCCATGAGTATCAGAGTATCAGAGGTGCCACTTAAGTCATAATAGCAAAATTAATATATATATTACACAGTGGGGACTAAAAGTATTCAGAGACACCCTTAAATTTTTCACTCTTTGGTATATTGCAGCCAATTATATTGCATTTAAGTTCATTTTTTGTCCTTATTAATGTACACACAGCACCCCATATTGATAGAAAAACACAGAATTGTTGACATTTTTGCAGATTTATTAAAAAAGAAAAACTGAAATATTTAGTAGAAGCCCCTTTTGATCTAATACAGCCATGAGTCTTTTTGGGAAAGATGCAACAAGTTTTTCACACCTGGATTTGGGGATCCTCTGCCATTCCTCCTTGCAGATCCTCTCCAGTTCTGTCAGGTTGGATGGTAAACGTTGGTGGACGGACATTTTTAGGTCTCTCCAGAGATGAATGAATGATTGAATGATTTGTAAAGCGCTGCAAATGCGAACTGAATCGCCTCAAGGCGCTAGATGTATTCTCTGTAGTCAGCTTCTAGAAAAGGAAGGTCTTTAATTTTTTCCTGAAGGCCTGGTGGTTTTCTTCCATGCGGATGTTGGTTGGGAGAGCATTCCATAGTCGAGGTCCTTGGACTGCAAATCTACGTTCTCCCTTTGCTTTGTAGCAGTATTTGGGAATGATGAGGAGGTTTTGGTTAGCTGATCGAAGACTGCGATTCGGTGTGTAGTGTTTTATTTTTTCCCGGAGATATTGCGGAGCGTTTCCTTGTATGCATTTATGGGTGAGGCAGAGAGTCTTGAATGTGATCCGATTCCTCACAGTTAGCCAATGTAGGCTTTTTAGGGATGGGGAGATGGATTCCCAGGGCTTTTTTCCTGTTAACAGTCTTGCCGCCGTGTTTTGGATGAGATGCTCAATTGGGTTTAAGTCAGGGCTCTGGCTGGGCCATTCAAGAACAGTCACAGAGTTGTTGTGAAGCCACTTCTTCCTTAATTTAGCTGCGTGCTTAGGTCATTGTCTTGTTGGAAAATAAACCTTCGGCCCAGTCTAAGGTCCTGAGCACTCTGGAGAAGGTTTTCATCCAAGATATCCCTGTACTTGGCCACATTCATCTTTCCCCCGATTGTAACCAGTCGTCCTGTCACTGCAGCTGAAAAACATCCTCACAGCATGATGCTGCCACCACCATGCTTCACTGTTGGGACTGTATTGGACAGGTGATGAGCAGTGCCTGGCTTTCTCCACACATACCGCTTAGAATTAAGGCCACAAAGTTCTATCTTGGTCTCATCAGACGAGAGATTCTTATTTCTCACCATCTTGGAGTCCTTCAGGTGTTTTTTTTAGCAAACTCCATGCAGGCTTTCATGTGTCTTGCACTGAGGAGAGGCTTCCGTCGGGCCACTCTGCCATAAAGCCCTGACTGGTGGAGGGCTGCAGTGATGGTTGACTTTCTACAACTTTCTCCCGACTGCATCTCTGGAGCTCAGCCACAGTGATCATTGGGTTCTTCTTTACTTCTCTCACCAAGGTTCTTCTCCCCCGATAGCTCAGTTTGGCTGGACGGCCAGCTCTAGGAAGGGTTCTGGTCATCCCAAACATCTTCCATTTAAGGATTATGGAGGCCACTGTGCTCTTAGGAACCTTAAGTGCAGCAGAATTTTTTTTTGTAACCTTGGCCATCTCTCCACAATTCTGTCTCTGAGTTCTTCAGGCAGTTCCTTTGACCTCATGATTCTCATTTGCTCTGACATGCACTGTGAGCTGTAAGGTCTTATATAGACAGGTGTACGGCTTTCCTAATCAAGTCCAATCAGTATAATCAAACACAGCTGGACTCAAATGAAGGTGTAGAACCAAAAGGATGATCAGAAGAAATGGACAGCACCTGAGTTAAATATATGAGTGTCATAGCAAAGGGACTGAATACTTAGGACCATGTGATATTTCAGTTTTTCTTTTTTAATAAATCTGCAAAAATGTCAACAATTCTGTGTTTTTCTGTCAATATGGGGTGCTGTGTGTACATTAATGAGGAAAAAAAATGAACTTAAAAACTTAAATGATTTTAGCAAATGGCTGCAATATAACAAAGAGTGAAAAATTAAGGGGGTCTGAATACTTTCCGTCCCCACTGTATGTGTGTGTGTATATATATATATATATATATATATATATATATATATATATATATACACACATACATGCAAACACACAAACAAACTAATATTTTTGGAGACTTAAAAACTATAATGGTTAACACATTTATAAACAAATGGGGTCCTGGTAATACACGTCCCCAAACTAAAAAAATACCTAAAGTCAGGGGCGTAACTAGAAATCACAGGGCCCCATAGCAAAATGTTGTATGGGCCCCCCCCCCCCCCCCCCCCTGCAAACCGCCCCCCCCCCTGCAAACCACCCCCTCCACAAAAAAAAAGAACTAATGCCATTGAACAACAGATTACCGCACCCATGTGGCACAGTACCCAGGCAACAGCTTATATTAATTATGAACAACAAAGTATGCAGTATACTGTATGCAGCCCCTAAAGGACACACATTGCTGACCTCCATGCCTTCTAACCAATTTCTGTTCTGTTATATAAAATGAACTAGTTCAACTCACCATAATGCTGAATCAGTGGGAGCCCTAAGCGTGTCACTTGACACCGTCGCCTGCCACCAGATGCAACTTGTCACGGAATGTCACTTGTCACATCACCACACATTGCGGATTGTCCACTTGCCACGTCGCCTGCCACCAGATGTAGATTGTCACTTGTCACACGTTGCAGAATGTCACCTGCCACATGTTGCCGATTGTCCACTTGCTACGTCCCGGATTGTCACTTGCCACGTCACCTGCCACACATTACTGATTGTCACTTGCCACATCCCAGATTGTCACTTGCCACACATTAGATTGTCACTTGCCACGTCACCTGCCACACATTACGGATTGTCACTTGCCACTTTCTGGATTGTCACTTGCTACACATTACGGATTGTCACTTGCCACGTCGCCTGCCACATGTTATGGATTGTCACTTGCCACGTCACCTGCCACACATTACGGATTGTCACTTGCCACGTCCCGGATTGTCACTTGCCACACATTACGGATTGTCACTTGCTACGTCACCTGCCACACATTACGGATTGTCACTTGCCACGTCCCGGATTGTCACTTGCCACACATTACGGATTGTCACTTGCCACGTCGCCTGCCACATGTTACAGGTTGTCACTTGCCACGTCACCTGCCATACATTACAGATTGTCACTTGCCACCTCACCTGCCACACATTACGGATAGTCACTTGCCACGTCACCTGCCACACATTACGGATAGTCACTTGCCACGTCACCTGCCACACATTACGGATAGTCACTTGCCACGTCACCTGCCACACATTACGGATAGTCACTTGCCACGTCACCTGCCACACATTACGGATAGTCACTTGCCACGTCACCTGCCACACATTACGGATTGTCACTTGCCACGTCCCGGATTGTCACTTGCCACACATTACGGATTGTCACTTGCTGCCACGTCTCGGATGGTCACTTGCCACACATTACGGATTGTCACTTGCTGCCACGTCCCGGATTGTCACTTGCCACTTCACCTTGTCACTTGCTGCCTGTGTCACTTTCATGCTGTGTCCCAGAGTCAGGCAGCAGAGAGATAAGGTCATCTCTCTGCTTCCCGAGGCTGCCTGCACAGTGAGGGGGGAAAACTGCACTGCACTGCAGGGATGCAGGGAGGGCGCCGGGCGGTGAGAGATGATGTCATCTCTATGCACCCCCGGCTGCCAGCTCCCTGATTGGCCAGCCTGCTCATACACGAGCCGAGCCGCCCAGCTGACTCACCGCCTGACAGCCCTCGGAGCCGCCCACGCTCTCACCGCAGACCCGCCCACTCTCACCCGGGGGCCCGCAAAGCCGCCCGCTGTCACCCGCGGGCCCGCAAAGCCGCCCGCTGTCACCCGCGGAGCCGCCCGCTGTCACCCGCGGGCCCGCAAAGCCACCCGCTGTCACCCGCGGAGCCGCCTGTCACCGGTCCGGGGGGCCCCTAACAGCTGCGGGCCCCATAGCGGCCGCGTGTGTCGCTATGGCGGTAGTTCCGCCACTGCCTAAAGTGAACCTGTAGCCTGGACATGGACATAAGAATATGTAAATACCTGTAACAAGTGCTAAGTAAGCTTTCAGACAATTCCTCACTGACATTTCTAGTTGCAGTCTTAGTGCATCAAAACAGTAACCTCCTGCACTCAGGTGTGGTGCTTAAGAGAAAAAAAAATAAAATAAAAATAAAGTTGTCCTCTTGGCTAAACTTGCATGACAGTCTTGCTGACCTCTCAGGAATATAAAAGTATCGTTAAGCAAATTATAAAATACAAAAGAATGCGCACTTATTGAGAGGACATATAGTTAAGAATTGAACTATGAGCTCCCCATGGGCCATGGTGGTATTATACAGGTGCCCCCCCAATGGGCTGCACATGAGGAACCCCTCCACTTCTCTATATGGAGAAAGTCACTGTATGTATATCTTCACACACTCCTATCATGTAGCCTTGTTCACAATGGCTTTGTGTATTTACAGAGTGCCAAAGTATAGACCAACTATAGACCTATTAATTTGACCTTTTGATCTTTTGCCATTAAATATTTTCTATCACATGTATATTTATTATCTATCCAATTTTACTACATTTACAAAAAAAATTGACAATACAGACACAATTACCAAAAGTATTGGGTCGCCTGCCTTTACACACACATAAACTTTAATGACATCCCGGCCTTAGTCCGTAGGGTTCAATATTGAGTTGGCCCACCCTTTGCAGCTATAACAGCTTCAACTCTTCTGGGAAGGCCGTCCACAAGGTTTAGGAGTGTGTCTATGGGAATGTTTGACCATTCTTCCAGAAAAGCATTTGTGAGGTCAGGCACTGATGTTGGATGAGAAGGCCTGGCTCGCAGTCTCTGCTCCAATTCATTACACCCACCATGCCTTGTAACCCACTCTACATAGAAGGATGTCAGCTGTCCCTGACTCTGGAAGTTCTCATTAGACCAAAAGGGTCTCAGGACTTCACTACCTACATTTAACCCTATGCTCGTGCATCGTGTTTGGCATTTAACGTGTGTTACCCTGCACCAGGGGGACCCAATTTTTTGTCAATAGCACATTTTAGTATTTAAAATGGTATTCTATTACACATGTATTTTGCTCTGAGAAGAAAGCTTGAACCTCAAAACACGTCAGCCCTTCCTGTAAGCTATGAGGTCTTCCCATACCATCTGGGGGTTATGGTGGATCTGGCGGTGGTCTTTTTAGATATGCCTATGTATGATGTTTGAGTATTAATTTGCCACTTATTTACATAATAAAATAGATTTATGGTAATGCACTAGATCGGTGCGCCCGCTTTTGTGATTTGTAGTTGCAGCCACTGTGGAACAATTCTTCCTGAAAGTTTACAAGAAACAGTGAAGTCATTCAAGTCTGGTCTCAGCTCTCCCATCCTACTAGTGAGAGGGAGAAGGAGATCTGAGCTGCTGAGTCACTGATGAGGGAGCAGAGTGACCCGAGCAACTTCTGGGAAAGGGAGCTTGGAGAGATGGGCTGCTGCTTGGAGAAAGAGCAAAGTGAGCCAAGACTTCCAAAATCTCTGCTGTAGGAAGGAGGAGAAGGTGTAACTGGGCTAAGGAGACACTACTAGGAGGGAGGAGCTGAACGAAGTAAAGCTGGGAAGGTGAGATGAGCTACTCAATCATTGCTGGGAGATGAAGGAGGAGCTGAACTGAGGAGTCACCACCACTTTGTGCCATTTAACTCCCTGTTGCCATTTCAGGGGTGTTTGGACCTCCAAGTATGAGTTAGTGATGAAGTGCTTTCTACTGTAAATTTTGAGGATGAATTTCTCCACAGTGCCTGCAGCTACACAGGTTAGTGGGGTCCAGGATTAAAGAAAGACAGAATGTATGTCAGTTGTCACATTTCAGGTGGCTGATAAGTCATCAGACATGTTTTATTGAGAATGACATTTTGTCACAATGTTGAAGCACAAATGTTTGAGCTAAATTTGCTCTGAGCAAAACAATCTGACATTGGGTATTATTTGAGGGACCACACACCCCAAATTCCCAGCGAGGGGTCAGTAGGATGAACTGTTCACAGAGCACACTTCTACTTTTGCAAGTTGTACTTTTGGTAATTGTATTATACAGAGAGCAGACATTATATAAGAAGTAGCCAAGGTTAGCATCTTCACCTACCTTTTAGCATCCTTCAGAATTAAGCCCCCCACCTCCACACACTGGCCGGGTTTGAGGCTGAAGTTATTCAAGACAACCAGCTGTATGGTATAAAAAGAGAATCATTACACCTTGTATAATATAGAGGGGGGGAGATGACTATTACACCCAGTATATAGACAGAAGAGATGTCTCCCAGTTACTGTACTCAGGATAAATTTGGGGTTTTCGTGGGTCACAGCACTTTGTAGGATCCTTAGTGTGGGGGAGGGGAGGGAGCTCAGACATCCCCAGCAGATCACAAATGTCTTCTAATGACAGATCAATGACTTGACAATATATACATTTTCTCTTATAATGTTCATGTCATGTATGCCGGCTGCCGAGACCGATATTTAAGTTGTGGTCCTATCTACAGACAGCCAGACAGTGCCAATTACTGACGGGCACAAGGCCTGCTCTAACTCCCGGCTTCCATCCTGCATGGAGAGAGGTAATGATCTGCCACAATGGAGTAACCCAGAGGGACTGGACATGTCACATCCCAGACTAGGACCATTATGTTTATAAAACTGCACAGTAAATAGTTAATATAGTTATTCATACATTAATGATAAGGAGGCAAATACATGGCAATGATGGGTCACTAAGAGCAAATGTGGAGGAGGGGAGTGTCTGAGCCATACCAGTATATACCATATACTAAGAATACCCAGGAAGGTCAAAATACAGGGCAAAATACAGTATTCACACCCTAAATATAAATAACTGGAAGGACAAGAACCAAAACATTGATCTACACCCAACAACCCTATACCCTCACCAGCACCACTACCCACATCCATCTGCCCTATACCAACCACTGCCCTTACCCAACAGCATCATGCACACCACTTCCCACATCACTATACCAACCACTGCCTACAGAACCCATTTGCAGCTTCCATCGGTGCTCATACTCACTTTATCTGCCATTCTGCTTCCTTATCAGACAAACTTGTGATCAGCTGCACTTCTACATCTTCATATATAGGAGGTCTGCTGAGGGCGGAGCAAGTCAGAAGGGAGGGGTCACCCAGCCCAGAAGGATCACCCCGCCCAGAAGGATCACCCCACCCAGAGGGATCTCCCCGCCCAGAGGAGTCACCCCGCCCAGTGCTCCCTGGACTGAGAATTGTTCCAGAAGCGCTCATTACAGAGAATGAATGAAATGTGGATGGGGTGTGACTGAGCATGGGGCGTCCATCGTCACTCTGCTGGGATGTCACCACTCACCACAAACAGCAAGGGGGCAAAAGATGACTATCCTCAAAGTCATTTCTACAACACAAAGGGGGAGATTTACTAAAACTGGAGAGTGCAAAATCTGGTGCAGCTGTACATGGGAGCCAATCAGCTTCTCACTTCAGCTTCTTCAATTAATCTTTGCCAAAAATCCTGGAAGCTGATTGGTTTCTATGCAGAGCTGCACCAGATTCTCTACTCTCCAGTATTAGTCAGGCTGCTTTCACACTGATCCGTTATTTTTCTTGAAGCGGAAGAAAAACAAATGACTATGAAATCTTTTGGAACTCTTCAAACTGATTAGTTTTGTAAAATTCTACTTACTGCATTTCTGGTGCGGCAAAAAAAAAAAAAAACACTAAAAACGCACTTCCTCTTTAAAATGAATGCAAACCACATCAAAAATGTGGCAAAAACTCATAAAAATGCACCTGCGGTTGTGTTTTTGGTGCAGCTTTTGAGTCACATGTCTTTTTTTGGACCAGAAACGCGGCCAAAATAATATAGAAATGCAGCAAACACACATGTGTTTTTCCAGGGTTTTTGAAAGGAAGCAATGTGCAAGTAGCTTTACTCTCCCCCAAAGTAACAATTTACATTATCTGACACACATGACATCACATGAGATTCATGACATCATATGAGACACAAGAGAAACATAAAATCAAAGATAAGTGACAGTATAAGCTCCTCTGTACAGAGACTGATGTGACTGTGGGGGGAGGGGACATTAGAGTGTAAGCTCCTCTGGTACAGAGACTGATGTGACTGTGGGGGGGAGGGGACATTAGAGTGTAAGCTCCTCTGGTACAGAGACTGATGTGACTGTGGGGGAGGGGACATTAGAGTGTAAGCTCCTCTGTACAGAGACTGATGTGATTGGCTCAGTGTTCTCTGTACAGCACTCCAGTACATGTCAGAGCTATAAAAATGTATAATAATAATAATAATAATAATAATAATAGTGTGTGAAGGGGGGAGGGGACATTAGCGTGTGAGCTCCTCTGGTACAGAGACTGATGTGAATGGCTCAGTGATCTCTGGATGTCTTGGAACATGTACATCTGGCTGTGGACAGTATGCTCTATTTATGAACCTGTGTTGGGTATCATGCTGTGGTATATGTCAGAACTATATAAATGTATAATAATAATAGTGTGTGATGGGGGAGGGGAATTAGAGTGTAAGCTCCTCTGGTACAGAGACTGATATGACTGGCTCAGTTTTCTCTGGATGTCTTGGAACATGTACATCTGGCTGTGGACAGTATGTTCTATTTATTCACCTGTGTTGGGTAGCATGAAATATCTGTGCATATGGCTGTGAGCAGCGTGGGACACCTATGTACCTGGGTATGAACAGTGTGCAATGTCTGTGCACCTGGCCATCAGCCTCATGGGACATCTGTTCACCTGGGTATGAGTAATGTGTAATGTCTGTGTATCTGGCTATGGGTGGCTTGTGATGTTTGCTCACCTGGCTGTGGAGGTTGTATGACACCTGTGTACCTGGGTATGGGTGGCTTGTAGATCTCGAGGTAAATAACGGGTGGGAAGAGAGTAAAGCTGGCAATAGACGGGCAGATTTTTCCTGAGAAAGGGAAGGACCTCACCTGTCTTTATCCTCAGTCGGATCGGGACGACTCGCAGGGAAATCTCCGGGGATCGGAGGAGGATCATGTTTTCTCCTCATCAGTACAGAAATGTCCCTGGGGGACAGATAACACCTCTCGACCTCAGACAGCGGCAGACATAAATTTCAATCATAATTGTTCAGATATTTCCTTCAGGCTAAATTGTATTCTGTTACCGATATTAGATAAACAAGTGCCACATACAGGTGATACTCGAAAAATTAGAATATCGTGCAAAGTTCATTTATTTTACTAATGAAACTTAAATGGTGTAACTAATATATGAGAGAGACTCATTACATGCAAAGCAAGATAGCTCAAGCCGTGATTTGTCATAATTGTGATGATTATGGCCTACAGCTCATGAAAACCCCAAATCTACAATCTCAGAAAATTAGAATATGGCATGCAATCAATAAAACAAGGATTGTACATAGAATAATATCGGACCTCTGAAAAGCATAAGCATGCATATGTACTCAGTACTTTGTTTGGGCCCCTTTTGCAGCAATTACTGCCTCAATGCGGGTGGCATGGAAGCTATCAGCCTACGGCACTGTTGAGGTGTTATGGAAGACCAGGATGCTTCGGTAGCGGCCTTCAGCTCTTCTGCATTGTTTGGTCTCATGTCTCTCATCTTTCTATTGGCAATGACCCATACATTCTCTATGGGGTTCAGGTCAGGCGAGTTTGCTGGCCAATCAAGCACAGTAATCCCAAGGTCATTGAACCAGGTTTTGGTGGTTTTGGCAGTGTGGGCAGGTGCCAAGTCCTGCTGGAAAATGAAGTCATCATTCCCATAGAGCTCATCTGCGGAAGGAAGCATGAAGTGCTCCAAAATCTCCTGGTAGACGGCTGCGTTGACCCTGGACTTAATGAAGCACAGTGGACCAACTTCAGCAGATGACATGGCTCCCCAAATCAACACAGTGTGTTCCTCTCTCCATTCTTCCTCCATACTCTGGGTCCTCGAGTTCCAAATGAGATGCAAAATTTGCTCTCATCAGAAAAGAGGACTTTGGACCACTGAGCAACAGACCAGGTCTGATTTTCTTTAGCCCAGGTAAGAGGCTTCTGACGTTGTCTGTTGTTCAGGAGTGGCTTGACAAGAGGAATACGACATTTGAAGCCCATGTCCAGGATCCGTCTGTGTGTGGTGACTCTTGATGCTCTGACTCCAGCCTCAGTCCACTCCTTGTGAATGTCCCCAACACTTTTGAATGGCCTTTTCCTGACAATCCTCTCCAGGCTGCGGTCATCCCTGCTGCTTGTGCACCTTTTTCTTCCACACTTTTCCCTTCCACATAACTTTCTATTAATGTGCTGTGACACAACACTTTGGGAACATCCAACTTCTTTTGCAATTACCTTTTTGAGGCTTTCCCTCCTTTTGGAGGGTGTCAATGATGGTTTTCTGCACAACTGTTAGGTCAGCAGTCTTTCCCATGATTGTGATTCCTACTGAACCAGACTGAGAGACCATTTAAAGGCTCAGGAACCCTTTGCAGGTGTTATGGCTTAATTAGCTGATTAGAGTGGGACACTTTGAGCCTAGAATATTGCACCTTTTCACAATATTCTAATTTTCTGAGATTGTAGATTTGGTGTTTTCATGTGCTGTAAGCCATAATCATCACAATTATGACAAATCACGGCTTGAACTATCTTGCTTTGCATGTAATGAGTCTATCTCATATATTAGTTTCACCTTTTAAGTTTCATTAGTGAAATAAATGAACTTTTGCACGATATTCTAATTTTTCTAGTATCACCTGTGTAGCAATAACTCACGGTGGAGCTGCTTGTTTATTATTGGGCCTGTCCTCTATTCACTTCACCCCTCTTAAGTTGTTCAATCCCCTTGACACAGCTCTAGTGCAGTGTTGTAATGATATCAGTACCAACTTTAACTCACAATATACACTTATATTTATATTTACCTCTACCTGGGTGCTTGTAGCTCCACCTGCAGGAGAGATAACAACACTGCACACAAACTTCTGTAATCACCAAAATTACTTCTTTCTTTGGGTAAATAATATATTTTATATATAAAGTTATTACAGTGACTACACTATCACACCAACGTAGTGTAACAGTATAGTAAATGGTTACGACAATATTAATAATATACACAGAATATTCTTAAGGATATATTTATACCAGGGAGCCGTAAAGTCAATACTCTTTGTAACTAAATGCAGGGCCCTGTAGTAAAAGAGATAGCCTTGACGTCTTCAATCTTCGCTAGCTAAGAAATGGTAATTGTAATCCACAGAGAGCTCTTCTGAGGTGTTGTGCAGTGTAAAGTAATACACAAAGGCAATTATAATCCAGCAAACTGATTAAGTGTTCTTATACGAAGAAGACAAACATCTAATGTCAGCTCTTGAATATTGTAGTCTATGCAAATGTGATATTCTCCAACTCAACTTGTTCCGTGGGACTATCTGTCCCAGCAACAATCTGTAAAAGTTCTAAGTGTGTGTGTGTAGTATTAAACAAACTTCCGGGTGTTAACCCTCTCACCACATGGGATCCGGGCAGATGGATGTCTCAGTTTCAGCAGTTCTCAGTCCGTATGGAGCCACCACCACGCCGTCACACTGTTCCATTCAGTAACGACCAGGAGTCCTCGGTTACCTCCCCCACGGACCTCCGGAACAATCACTTCTGCTGCTTCAGCACACTGTGATACGATGGCAGGATCCTTGCTGCTGCTCTGCTCCTTCACAAGGTAGGCCGCAACCCTGTGGGACACACACACCCACAGAGTCCTGCTGCAGGCCATGCGTCCCAGGAAGAAGAGACTTAAGATGGCCACCCCCAGCCCTTTTATATCCTCCCACAATGCAGTCCAGTTCTTCTCTTGTCCAGGAGCAATGTGGGTAGGTCATAGTTAATGTTCAGAAGTAAACAATCAATCACTTCCATGTCACTTCTCTTAAGCATGAAACATAAAAGTGTTGTACCTTTTCAATTGTCCACTAGATGGCACTAGATCAACTTATTTAACACACAGATGACTAAAAACAAAAGTTGTCAGCGCTACACCTGTAAATACTGAAGACTTCTTTCATGTCCATCAATCATCATCTGCGACTTCTTGTATTGCTTATGGCCAAGTTTCATTATACACTTTGAAAAAAAAACAATTTACCACAAACCAGAACACAAAAATTTACAGTGCCTTGAAAAAGTATTCATACCTCTTGAAATTTTCCACATTTTGTCATGTTACAACCAAAAACATAAATGTATTTTTTGGGGATTTTATGTAATAGACCAACACAAAGTGACACATAAATAAAGTGGAAGGAAAATGATAAATGTTTTCAAAATTGTTTACAAATAAATATGTGAAAAGTGTGGGGGGGGGCATATGTATTCAGCCCCCTTTACTTTGATACCCCTTATTAAAATCTAGTGGAACTAATTGCCTTCAGAAGTCACCTAATTAGTAAATAGGGTCCACCTGTGTGTAATTTAATCTGAGTATAAATACAGCTGTTCTGTGAAGCCCTCAGAGGTTTGTTAGAGAACATTAGTGAACAAACAGCAATATGAAGGCCAAGGAACACACCAGACAGGTCAGGGATAAAGTTGTGGAGAAGTATAAAACAGGGTTAGGTTATAAAAAAAATTTCCCAAGCTTTGAACATCTCACGGAGCTCTGTTCAATCCATCATTGGAAAATGGAAAGAGTATGGCACAACTGCAAACCTACCAAGACATGGCCATCCACCTAAACTGACCGGCCGGGCAAGGAGAGCATTCATCAGAGAAGAGCCAAGAGGTCCGTGGTAACTCTGGAGGAGCTGCAGAGATCCACAGCTCAGGTGGGAGAATCTGTCCACAAGACAACTATTAGTCGTGTTCTCCACAAATCTGCCCTTTATGGAAGAGTGACAAGAAGAAAGACATTGGTGAAAGAAAGTCATAAGAAGTCCTGTTTGTAGTTTGTGAGAAGCCATGCGGAGGACACAGCAAACATGTGGAATAACCCTGGAACATATCCCACAGGATCTGTGCCAGGAATATTGGGACAGGTGTATTTTACAGAGAGAAATGAGGTGAATACATTCACTCAGGGCAACCCATGACCCAGGCTTGAATGAAGCCACTTCCTTTAGGTCCTTTCTACCCGTCTAAGGGTTTTTTCTTTTTTGGCATATTCTTGTGTTTTTGTATGATTCATTTATGTGTAGGGATTTCCATTTGCATCATGTGCCATGTTTGTTTTTGCTATTATGATTAGGGATGAGCCGAACACCCCCCTGTTCGGTTCGCACCAGAACTTGCGAACAGGCAAAAAATTTGTTCGAACACGAATACACCGTTAAAGTCTATGGGACACGAACATGAATAATCAAAAGTGCTAATTTTAAAGGCTTATATGCAAGTTATTGTCATAAAAAAGGTTTGGGGACCCGGGTCCTGCCCCAGGGTACATGGATCAATGCAAAAAAAAGTTTTAAAAACGGCAGTTTTTTCGGGAGCAGTGATTTTTATAATGCTTTAAGTGAAACAATAAAAGTGTAATATGCCTTTAAATTTTGTACCTGGGGGGTGTCTATAGTATGCCTGTAAAGGGGCGCATGTTTCCCGTGTTTAGAACAGTCTGACAGCAAAATGACATTTCAAAGGAAAAAAAGTCATTTAAAACTACTCGCGGCTATTAATGAATTGCCGGTCCGACAATACACATAGAAGTTCATTGATAAAAATGGCATGGAAATTCCCCACAGGGGAACCCCGAACCAAAATTTTTTAAAAAAATGACGTGGGGTCCCCTTAAATTCCATACCAGGCCCTTCAGGTCTGGTATGGATATTAAGGGGAACCCCGGCCAAAATTTTTTAAAAAAATGGCATGGGGTCCCCCTCAAAATCTATACCAGACCCTTGAGGTCTGGTATAGATTTTAAGTGGAATCCCGCGCCAAAATTAAAAAAAAAAATGGCGTGGGGTCCCCCCAAAAATCCATACTAGACCCTTATCCGAGCACGCAACCTGGCAGGCCGCAGGAAAAGAGGGGGGGATGAGAGAGCAGCCCCCCCTCCTGAACCGTACCAGGCCACATGCCCTCAACATTGGGAGGGTGCTTTGGGGTAGCCCCCAAAACACCTTGTCCCCGTGTTGATGAGGACAAGGACCTCATCCCCACAACCCTGGCCGGTGGTTGTCTGCGGGCGGTGGGGTTATCAGAATCTGGAGGCCCCCTTTAACAAGGGGACCCTCATATCCCGGCCCTCCCCCCTGTGTGAAATGGTAAGGGGGTACTTTTCCTACCATTTCACTAAAAAACTGTCAAAAATGTTAAAAATGACAAGAGACAGTTTTTGACAAT
This sequence comes from Lithobates septentrionalis, assembly GCA_037952835.1. Lineage (NCBI taxonomy): Eukaryota > Metazoa > Chordata > Amphibia > Anura > Ranidae > Lithobates > Lithobates septentrionalis. The sequence continues at coordinate 221,465 of JBBDGP010003888.1, forward strand.
TCCTTTATTTAAATGCTTCTTCTTTCTTCTATCTTCTATCTTCCTTCGGTTTCTTCTTCCATCTTCTTCTTCTTCTGGTATTTCTGGTACTTCTGGTTCTTCTGGTTCTTCCTCCGGTGTTCTTGTCCGGCATCTCCGGCATCGGTGTCTTCTTCCCTTCTTCCCCCTCGGGCCTCTCTGCATTCATGATGGCATGGAGGGAGGCTCCCGCTCTTCTCTTCATCTTCTTCTCTTCATCTTCTTCTCTTCATCTTCTTTTCGGGCCGCCCTACATCCATGATGGCATGGAGGGAGGCTCCCGCTGTGTGACGCTTCTCCTCTTCTGACGGTTCTTAAATAACGGGGGGTGGGGCCACTCGGTGACCCTGCTCCCCTCTGATGCACGGTGACTTAATGGGACTTCCCTGTGGTGTCACGGGGAATGCCACAGGGAAGTCCCATCAAGTCACCATGCATCAGAGGGGGGCGGGTCACCGGTGGCCTCGCCCCCGATATTTAAGAACCGTCAGAAGAGGAGAAGCGTCACACAGCAGGAGCCTCCCTCCATGCCATCATGGATGTGGAGCGGCCCCAAAAGAAGATGAAGAGAAGAAGATGAAGAGAAGAGCGGGAGCCTCCCTCCATGCCATCATGGATGCGGAGCGGCCCGAGGAGAAGAAGGGAAGAAAACGCTGACACCGTGGAGGAAGATGCCGGACGAGAACACCGGAGGAAGAATCAGAAGTACCAGAAGAAGAAGAAGATGGAGGAAGAAACCGAAGGAAGATAGAAGAAAGAAGAAAGAAGAAGCATTTAAATAAAGGAATTGTCAAAAACTGTCTCTTGTCATTTTTAACATTATTGACAGTTTTTTAGTGAAATGGTAGGGGTACTACCCCCTTACCATTTCACACAGGGGGGAGGGCCGGGATCTGGGGGTCTCCTTGTTGAAGGGGCTTCCAGATTCCGATAAGCCCTCCGCCCGCAGACCCCTACAACCACCGGCCAGGGGACAAGGTGTTTTGGGGGGCTACCCCAAAGCACTCTCCCAATGTTGAGGGCATGTGGCCTGGTACGGTTCAGGAGGGGGGCTGCTCTCTCATCCCCCCTCTTTTCCTGCGGCCTGCCAGGTTGCGTGCTCGAATAAAGGTCTGGTATGGATTTTTGGGGGGACCCCACGCCGTTTTTTTTTTTTAAATTTTGGCATGGGGTTCCCCTTAAAATCCATACCAGACCTGAAGGGTCTGGTATAGATTTTGAGGGGGACCCCACGCCATTTTTTTTTAAATTTTGGCCGGGGTTCCCTTTAATATCCATACCAGACCTAAAGGGCCTGGTATGGAATTCAGGGGGACCCCCACGCCATTTTTTTTATAAACTTTGGTTCGGGGTTCCCCTGTGGGGAATTCCATGCCATTTTTATCAATGAACTTTTATGTGTATTGTCAGACCGGCAATTCATTAATAGCTGCGAGTAGTTTAAATGACTTTTTTCCTTTGAAATGTCATTTTCACTCTATTTATAGATCTATCTATCAAGTAACTAAAGTTGTTGTTTTTTTTTTAGAGCTTTTCAGCTGGTTCACTCGGCAATTAGCCTTTTCATGCCTATCACCTTTAAGGCCCCTTTCACACGATAAGCCCACTCGGATCCGACTGTCCGTTTTTCAAGCGGATCCGAGCGGGCCACCCATTGACTCCTATGGGCAGGCGGATGTTAGCGGAGATGTGTCCACTGACACCTGTCTGCCATCCAATCTGATCAGATCCACTCAAAACAGACAGATGGCGATATGGTGGGCACAGTGAGGCTGCAATGGTGGGCACAGTGAGGCTGCAATGGTGGGCACAGTGAGGCTGCATTTAATGGGCACAGTGAGGCTGCATTTAATGGGCACAGTGAGGCTGCATTCATGGGCACCGTAAAGCTGCAATTGATGGGCAATCGTGCATGATTGTGTAGACAGGGCCCCAGTGCACTGTATTGCCCGGGGGCCTATAATGCTCTTAAGATGGCACTGAATGGCAGTACTGGCTTCTGGACTCCAGAGCCGACACTGTTCCTTAAACTATATCTCCATGACATAATTTAACAATGGTCCCACTTTGGGGAGCACACCACTTATAATTCCCCCCTGGAACAAATAGAGCCATTCAGGAAAATGTTTCAGGGGGGAGCAGGTGCCTGACTTTGACAGGTTCCCTTTCCCACTTCTGGCGACTTTGCTGCGGCGACCTCAGCTGGAAATTTGGCCCCCCTCCTCGGCGCAGTAGGGCTTCCTTTAGCCGAGATGGCAGCGGCAGCACCCGAGAGCCAATTCAAAAATTGGCTCGGGTGAAGACACTGCTGGATGTCTGGACAGGTAAGTGTCCTAATATTAAAAGTAAGCATCTACAGTATTTGTAGCTACTGACTTCATTTTTCATGAAGGAGCCTGGAGCTCTGTTTTAAAGGGGTTTTTTTTAATAACAAACATGTTATACTTTCCTGCTCTGTAATGGTTTTGCACAGAGCACCCCCAATCCTCCTGTTCTTGGGACCCCTGCTGGCACTCCTGGCTCCTCCCTCCTGCCAAATGCCCCAGAGAAAGCAGCTTGCAATGAGGACACTTAACCTATTCAGATCCACGCTTTAGCTGAATGATGGCTACAGCGTGGACCTGCATTTCCGGGAGGACCTCTATTGACATCCTCCCGTGCCTGAGCAGCTTGCTCGCACCCTGGATCACTCGCTGAATAACAGATCGGAGTAAGGGGTCGATCCCGACCCCTTACCACATGATCAGCAGTCAGCCAATGACAACTGATAATGTGATGTAAACCGAGCCGGTAATCTGCTATTTTTTCTCCTCTCACTGAGGAGAAAAAAAAACCTGATCACCGGCGGCTGTGAGAGGGACATCAGTCCTGATCATGGAGAGCTGCCGCCAGCTCCTCAGTGCCCACCTGTGCCACCTGCCAGTGCCACCTACCAGTGCCCACCAGCGCCACCTATCAGTGCCCACAATCAGTGCCTCATCAACAGTGCTGCACGTCAGTGCCACCTATCAGTGCCCATCAGTGTCACCTACCAGTGCCCATCAGTACCCATCAGTGCCACCCATCTGTGCCACCCATCAGGGCCCATCAGTGCCATCTTATCAGTGGCCATCAGTGCCACCTTATTTGTGCCCATCAGTACCGCCTTATTTGTCCCCATCAGTGCCGCCTTATCTGTGCCTATCAGTGCCGCCTTAACTGTGCCTATCAGTGCCCACCAGTGCAGCCTATCAGTGCCCACCAGTGCAGCCTATCAGTGCCCACCAGTGCCGCCTCATCAGCGCATATCAATGAAGGAGAAAAATTACCTGTTTGCAAAATTTTATAACAAACTATGAAACCTGATTTTTTTTTTTCAAAATTTTCCATATTTTTTGTTTGTTTAGCAAAAAAAAATCCCAGCTGTGATTAAATACGACCAAAAGAAATCTCTATTTGTGTGAAAGAAATGATTAAAATTTCACTTGGGTACAGTGTTGTATAACCGCGCAAATGTCATCAGCGCTGAAAGCTGAAAATTGGTCTGGGCAGGAGGGGGTTTAAGTGCACAGTAAGCAAATGGTTAAAGCAGAGTTCCGGCCGAAATATGACTTTAGGCCCCTTTCACACTGGGGCGGTGGGGGCGTCGGCGGTAAAACGCTGCTATTTTTAGCGGCGCTTTACCGCCAATTTTGCGGTGCTATTTGCCCACTAAGCTGATCATGCCAAGCTATTCGCCCATGCCAAGCTGATCAAGATTTTTTATAGACGCCAATGTTAAATAAATGTAGAGGGAGGGATTGGGATTTTTAAGGTGCAAATTAATTTGAAAATAGTAACAACTATAATATATAAGAATTTTTTTTATTTTAGAAAAAATAAAAAATTGTTAAAACACAACAATTGTTGCTGGAACCTAGGGACACACACACATGCTGTCGCAAAATGCCAGTCTCATCAATAAGTACTGGCAGTTTTAGGCAGCATTCGTGGTATTGAGTCCACTGCAGAACTTTGTTTTTTCGGTGCTTAAATGCCAACTATGGTCACCTTTAGCACAGGGTTCTCTGGACGCAGATAGACACCTGTGACCCTTTAGTGATTTGACCATTATTTCAAGAGACCAAGAAGGCTTGTACCTCTAGTTGGACAGCATCCCCTGAAGAAGCCCGATATATGGGTGAAACATGTTGGGAACTCAATCTCACAATGCTGTATCCATAATATTTTTTTGATCTGTACTTGCCAATTGTTGTGTTTTAACAATTTTTTTATTTTTTCTAAAATAAAAAATGTTCTTATATATTATAATTGTTACTATTTTCAAATTAATTTGCACCTTAAAAATCCCAATCCCTCCCTCTACATTTAACTAACTAAGGGTTGTGGTGCTATTATCAAGTTGATCTGTCCGTGATCAAAAAACTCTCCTTTCGCCAATGTTAAATGTTACAGGAGCAGCGCCATGCCAAGCTGACCAAGATCTCCCAGGAGCCAATGCAAAACTGGAAATTACGTACGGCGCCGCGGCGGCTAAGGGAGGAAGTGCAATTAGATATAGGCATAAATCAGGTAAGTGAACAGAAAAAAATAAATAAATTGCCAATTCTTTTTAAGGCTGCACATTAGTACTGCATGGTGAGGAGTGAAACATGTGGGTGGAACTCCGCTTTAAGCAGGCTCACTCTTGAGCTGTGGCTCTGCATGTCCATTCACACACAGAGCCATGGCTCGGTCCTGCCCCGCCTCTCTCTGTCCTGATTGGCTCAGTGGCTATGACTGACATCAGGAGGAGTCAATGTCTCAGAGGGGGCAGAGTCCCCTGAGAGCTGAGGCACTCATGTATATTGTTGGATAAAGATGGGGCTTAGGTAAGTATTAGGGGGGCTGGGGGGGATGCTGCATGAAGGTAAAGAACACTAAGCCTTTACAACCATTTTAAGGAGTCTGTTGGGCAGGGAGGCACATCTAAAGTTTAAAAAAAAATGTGAGAGGTGCATATGTCTCCAAAAATCCACTCGAAAGGAGCCAAACTGCTGCCGTAGTTCCGTGAGGGTAAGTAAATTGCCACCTGGGGCTAATGAGTGAACCAGGAAAATCTTCCCAACAGAGCAAGCGGAGACACTGCAGAAACCAGTTTTACCTTTCTGTTTACTCTATCCCAGACCTTCAATGTAACTGTTATTATTGGAGAAGCCCTGTCTGATAGACCCCTATATGCTGCCGGTACCCATGGTGCATGAGCAAGATGCCGTCCGGCCTTCTGATTTTCTATTTGAACCCAAATCGTATCACTCTCAACATGGCTCCAATTTAAGATCCTTACTAATCTCCGCTTTTCTCAAAACCTCCTACTCTCAAGCTCTGTCATTTCCTCCTCCCATGCTCGTCTCCAGGATTTCTCCAGAGCCTCGCCCATCCTCTGGAACTCGCTACCTCCACCTGTCCGGCTATCCCCTACTCTTGCTACCTTCAGGCGATTCCTGAAAACTCCTCTCTTCAGGAAAGCCTATAACGTCTCTAACTAATCTTTTACCACTTCCATCAGCTCATTCCCCACAGTTACAACCTTTTATACCACCTGCCCCACCCTATTAGATTGTAAGCTCTTCTGAGCAGGGCCCTCTTAATCCTCTTGTATTTTATTGTATTATAACTGTATTGTCTCCCTTTTATATTGTAAAGCGCTGCGCAAACTGTTGGCGCTATATAAATCCTGTCTAATAATATAATAATAATATCATGACTTTATAATATGATTGAATATGGTGAAGCCCTCCTGATTGGGCTCAACTGCCTCCACTCCGTGTCCCATTTGTATTGTATCTTCTCTAAGGGCGCTCACCTTAAGTTTTAACATATTCTCCACTGCCGAGATAAGCTGTCTGCTTTAGTTGGTAACGCTTTAATATGTTCCCCTAAATCCCAGTCCTATGTAGGGGATTCAGGTGGTAAATACACAGGAGAGTGCAGATGCGTGTCGAATATCCATCTCTGAGGAGCTCTTGGCACCTTTGTTACTGTCTGGCACAAACAGCGGGATATCATTTTTTTCCAGCACTTTAAAGGGGTTGTAAACCCCTCGCCGTTTTTCACCTTAATGCATTCTATGCATTAAGGTGAAAAAACATTTTTTAATGCAGCAGCGCCCCTGAGCCCCCTTTTAATTACCTGAGCCCCGAAATTTGCGAGACGGGAATGAGAATACCAGCTCCGGCCATTGTCTCGTGTCCTGATTGGATAGATTGATAGCAGCGCAGCCATTGGCTCCCACTGCTGTCAATCAAATCCAATGATGCGGGCACCGGGTGGGCAGGGTGGAGTCATACATTTGGAGGTTATGGATGCCGAATGATGGAGTCGGGAGTGTGCCTGCTAGGTAACCCCCCCCCCCCGGCAGAATGCTTCTCCTAGGGGGTTATCTGATGTGGGGAGGAGTCACAAGAGCCACCGGGGACCCCAGAAGACGATCATCGGTGCCACTCTGTGCAAAACAAGCTGCACAGTGGAGGTAAGTATGATATGTTTGTTATTTAAAAAAAACAAAAAACAAACCCTTACAATCACTTTAAGAAGGGATAGCAGGAGCAGAGAACAGAGCAAAGGCAGGAGCGGAGGCTGAAACAGCAACAGCAGCAGTGTGAGCGATAACGAATGGGCAGGCAGCAAAAGCAGGCGACTGTCCCACATTGTCAGCGTTATCAACATTTACAGCATTTAGAACATTCTTTCCACTTCCAATATTCCCAGTGTGCCTTGTACTCCCTGTATATATATACAGTTCAATGTTCTTGTATGTGTACATCTGTGTGGGATGTGCTTCCAGACATACTGGTGACCCCCGGCGAGTAGTTTGCAAAAACTCCTCCTGTGCCTCTGAATTGGAAGTAGCAATAACAGTAGTAGCAATGTACCTGGTGGCTGTCACGGCTGAATGGTCTAAGGCATGGGTAGGCAACCTCGGCACCACAGCTGTGGTGAATCTACAAATCCCATCATGCCTCTGCCTCTAGGAGTCATGCCTGTGATTGTCAGGGTCTTGCAATGTCTCATGGGACTTGTAGTTTCACCACAGCTGGAGGGTCGAGGTTGCCTACCCCTGGTCTAAGGTTATCAGTGGTGTACCCCAAGGTTCAGTGCTGGGACCCGTACTTTTTAATACCTTTATAAATGATATTGGGTCTGGGATTAAAAGTAACATTTCAGTCTTTGCAGATAACACCAAGCTATGCAGTGAAATAACGTCCTTACAGGAGGTCTCCAATTTACAAGCCGACTTCAATGCTCTGTCTAATTGGGCGACTAAGTAGCAGATGAGGTTTAATGCTGATAAATGTAAAGTTCTGCACTTGGGGACTAAGAATATACATCATACATACTAGGGGGAGTAAAACTGGGGGAATCCATAGTGGAGAAGGATCTGGGGGTTTTGGTAGATCATAAGATCAATAATAACATGCAATGCCAAGCTGCGGTTTCCAAAGCAAGCAAAGTCCTTTCTTGTATAAGAGAGGTATGGACTCCAGAGAGGACGATATCATCTGTACAAATCATTAGTAAGACCTCATCTGGAATATGCAGTTCAGTTTTGGGCTCCAGTTCTCAAAAAGGATATCGGGGAACTGGAGAAAGTGCAGAGAAGAGCAACCAAACTGATAAGAGGCATGGAGGAGCCCAGCTATGAGGAAAGATTAGAGGAACTGAATTTATTCTCACTTGAGAAGAGGAGATTAACCACTTCCCGCCCGGCCTATAGCGGATTGACGGCCGGGCGGTGGTTGTGCTATCCTGACTGGGCGTCATATGACGTCCTTCAGGATAACATGCCGCCGCGCGCCCGCAGGGGCGCGCATCGCGGCGATCGGTGGATCGGTGTGTCAGTCTGACACACCGCTACACCGATCTTGGTAAAGAGCCTCCGGCGGAGGCTCTTTACCACGTGATCAGCCGTGTCCAATCACGGCTGATCACGCTGTCAATAGGAAGAGCCGTTGATCGGCTCTTCCTCACTCGCGTCTGACAGACGCGAGTAGAGGAGAGCCGATCGGCGGCTCTCCTGGCAGGGGGGGTCTGCGCTGATTGTTTATCAGCGCAGCCCCCCCGCAGATCACCACACTGGACCACCAGGGATCGCCACTAGGACCACCAGGGAAGGGAAACATGTGGATGGCCAGGTATGTACCCCATGGCCATCCACATGTGCCCAGTCAGTGCCAAATCTGTGCCAATCAGTGCCCACAAATGGGCACTGATTGGCACAATTATGTTGCAGTGATGCCCAGCAATGCCACACTTAGGGGCATCACTGCCATCAATCAGAATCATCAGTGCCACCCATCAGTGTCCATCGGTGCCACCTGTCAGTGCCCATCTGTGCCCATCTGTGCCCACCTATCAGTGCCCATCCGTGCCCATCTGTGCCAACTATCAGTGCCACCCATAACTACCCATCAACGCCACCTACGAGTGCCCATTAATGCCACCTACAAGTGCCCATCAGTGCCGCCTATCAGTGCCCATCGGTGCCACCTATCAGCGCCACCTACCAGTGCCACCTATCAGTGCCCATTAGTGCCACCTATCAGTGCGCATCAGTGCCACCTATCAGTGCCCATCATCAGTGCCCGTCAGTGCCACCTCATCAGTGCCACCTCATTGGTGCCACCTCATCGGTGCCCATCAGTGCCGCCGTATCAGTGCCCGTCAGTGCAGCCATATCAGTGCCCGTCATTGAAGAAGAAAACGTACTCCTTTACAAAAAATTTTAACAGAAACAAAGAAAAACGTGCTTTTTTTCAAAATTTTCTGTCTTTTTTTATTTGTTGCGCAAAAAATAAAAACCGCAGAGGGGATCAAATACCACCAAAAGAAAGCTCTATTTGTGGGAACAAAATGATAAAAAATTTGTTTGGGTACAGTGTGGCATGACCGCGCAATTGTCATTCAAATTGTGACAGCGCTGAAAGCTGAAAATTGGGCTGGGCGGGAAGGTGTCTAAGTGCCTGGTATTGAAGTGGTTAAGGGGGGATATGATCACCATGTATAAATAAATAAGGGGGGATATGATCACCATGTATAAATAAATAAGGGGGGATATGATCTCCATGTATAAATAAATAAGGGGGGATATGATCACCATGAATAAATATATAAGGGGTCCATATAGTGAACTCGGTGTTGAGTTATTCCCTTTAAGGTCATCACAGAGGACAAGGGGGCACTCTTTACATCTAGAGGAAAAGAGATTTCATCTCCAAATACAGAATACTGTGAAAATGTGGAATAGACTCCCTCCAGAGGTGGTTCTGGCCAGCTCAGTAGATTGCTATAAGAAAGTCCTGGATTATTTCCTAAATGTACAGAATATAACTGGGTACTGACATTTATAGGTAAAGGTGATCCAGGGAATATCCAATTGCCTCTCAGGGGTTCAGGAAGAATTTTTCCCCTGCTGTAGCAAATTGGATCATGCTTTGCTGGGGTTTTTCGTCTTCCTCTGTGGGTGAAGGATTGTGTATATATGGAATTGTATGATTTTTTTCATTTGTATTTTTGGTTGAACTAGATGGACTTGTGTCTTTTTTCAACCTGACTAACTGTGTAACTATGTAATGTTGGGCAAACAATTTGGGCCGAGCGAACCCCCAGATTTGCGGGGCGCTCGGCAGGATGTTCACCCGCTGAGTGCCCCCCACAATGCACTGCGCACCGCACAGTGCATTCTAAGCCCTGATTGGGCAAATCTTTGCCCAATTAGGGCACAGCGAAAGCTGGTTGTTAAGGAGCGCGGCCGGAAAGTCGGTCGCCGTGTCCTTAACAACAGATGAGTCTTCAGCTGTCAATTGGCTTCCCAGCTGAATAAAAAAAAAAAAAAACATTGCCAGCAATATAAAAAGTAAAAAAAAAATCCAAAATGAATAAACAAAAACGCCATGGGATCCCTCCAGTATCCATGTCTGACCCTTATCCAAGCATGCAGCTCGGCAGGTCAGGAAAGAGGGGGACAAGCCAGTGCTGACATTTCTTCTGGTTCCTGATCCTGTTCTTCTGCCTCCGACGTTGCTGATCTCTGGTTTCCTGATCACTGGCTTGTCTGACTACCCGCATTGGCTTCCGATCCCTGGCTTATGTCTTGACTATGTTTACTAATCTGTACCTTTTTTTACAATTACATTAAAAGGTGTGATTTTGACTGCATTTCTGCCTGTGATTGATGGTTCCTGACAGGTCCATGGTTGTGGGTGGATCCTGACCAAATTGTCATGATCTTTCGGCAGCCTGGACCGGTTCTGTGATGTCAGCCTATAACGGGCTTCAGCCCACTGTCTGCTGAAAATGGGTCACAGGAGTGCAGAACGAATTGCAGTCCTGTGATCCACAGGAGAAGTACAGCCAAACAAGTTTCCCCGTACTTCTCCTTTAATATCCAACATGTAAAAAAATAAAATTAAAAACAATGATGAAAGTGAAAAAAGATCACCCCACCTCTATAGTGTAAGGTGTACAATATTGCACAGATATACACCATATTACCAAAAGTATTGGGACACCTGCCTTTACACACAGAAGCGCATTTGTGAGGTCAGGCACTGATGTTGGACGAGAAGGTCTGGCTCGCAGTCTCTGCTCTAATTCATCCCAAAGGTGTTCTATTCTGGTGTTCTGTGCAGGCCAGTCAAGTTCCTCCACCCCAAACTCACTCATCCATGTCTTTATGCACCTTGCTTTGTGGAATGATCCAAATTATTTGGTGGAGGGGGGATTATGGTGTGGGGTTGTTTTTCAGGGGTTGGGTTTGGCCCCTTAGTTCCAGTGAAGGGAACTCTTAAGGCGTCAGCATACTAAGACATGTTGAACAATTTCATGCTCCCAACTTTGTGGGGACAGTTTGGAGATGGCCCCTTCCTGTTCCAACATGACTGCCCACCAGTGCACAGAGCAAGGTCCATAAAAACATGGATGAGCGAGTTTGGGGTGGAGGAACTTGACTGGCTTGCACAGAGTCTATAAAAAATACTGCCTTGTTGTGTTTTATATGCATCTCATATGATTGTCTCTTTAGTCACCTTTCTCCTCTGTACATGATAAGGACATGGATCATATTTGACATATTTTGCATGGGCTAACATGGTGTTGAAGAAGACAAGACACAGTGGGGGGTAAGAACATTGATCTTCTGAGAAATGTGATTTGTGTTTCTGCCTCGTGGCTCTTCTACAGTATCTCACAAAAGTGAGTACACCCCTCACATTTTTGTAAATATTTTCTTCTATCTTTTCATGTGACAACACTGAAGAAATGACACTTTGCTACAATGTAAAGTAGTGAGTGTACAGCTTGTATAACAGTGTAAATTTGCTGTACCCTCAAAATAACTCAACACAAAGCCATTAATGTCTAAATCGCTGGCAACAAAAGTCAGTACACCGCTAAGTGAAAATGTCCAAATTGGGCCTAATTAGCCATTTTCCCTCCCTGTGTCACTCTCTCATACTGGTCTCTGGAAGTTCAACCTGGCACCTCATGTCAAAGAACTCTCTGAAGATCTGAAAAAAAGAATTGTTGCTCTACATAAAGATGGCCTAGGCTATAAGAAGATTGCCAAGACCCTGAAACTGATCTGCAGCACGGTGGCCAAGACCATACAGCAGTATAACAGGACAGGTTCCACTCAGAACAGGCCTCACCATGGTCCACCAAAGAAGTTGAGGTCACGTGCTCAGCGTCATATCCAGAGGTTGTCTTTGGGAAATAGACGTATGAGTGCTGCCAGCATTGCTGCAGAGGTTGTAGGGGTGGGGGGTCAGCCTGTCAGTGCTCAGACCATACGCCGCACACTGCATCAAATTGGTCTGCATGGCTGTCGTCCCAGAAGGAATCCTCTTCTAAAGATGATGCACAAGAAAGTCCCCAAACAGTTTGCTGAAGACAAGCAGACTAAGGAGATGGATTACTGGAACCATGTCCTGTGCTCTAATGAGACCAAGATAAACGTATTTGGTTCAGATGGTGACAAGCGTGTGTGGCGGCAACCAGGTGAGGAGTACAAAGACAAGTGTGTCTTGTCTACAGTCAAGCATGGTGGTGGGAGTGTCATGGTCTGGGGCTGCATGAGTGCTGCCGGCACTGGGGAGCTACAGTTCATTGAGGGAACCATGAATGCCAACATGTACTGTGACATACTGAAGCAGAGCATGATCCCCTCCCTTCAGAGACTGGGCCGCAGGGCAGTATTCCAACATGATAACGACCCCAAACACACCTCCAAGACCACCACTGCCTTGCTAAAGAAGCTGAGGGTAAAGGTGATGGACTGGCCAATAATGTCTCCAGACCTAAACCCTATTGAGCATCTGTGGGGCATCCTCAAACAGAAGGTGGAGGAGCGCAAGGTCTCTAACATCCGCCAGCTCTGTGATGTCATAATGGAGGAGTGCAAGAGGACTCCAGTGGCAACCTGTGAAGCTCTGGTGAACTCTATTCCCAAGAGGGACAGGGCAGTGCTGGAAAATAATGGTGGCCACACAAAATATTGACACTTTGGGCCCAATTTGGACATTTTCACTTAGGGGTGTACTGACTTTGTTGCCAGCGGTTTAGACATTAATGGCTGTGTGTTGAGTTATTTTGAGGGGACAACAAATTTACACTGTTATACAAGCTGTACACTCACTACTTTACATTGTAGCAAAGTGTCATTTCTTCAGTGTTGTCACATGAAAAGATAGAAGAAAATATTTACATAAATGTGACTGAGGGGTGTACTGACTTTTGTGAGATACTGTATATACTACAGAACATTCAGCATATTTTGTTCTTTTTAACAGATGTTTGGTCTTTCATTGATTCTATTGGTGATGGCTTTTTTTCTGTACAGACATGTAAAGATCAGAGCGGTATACAGAGATATATGAAGACATTTTGCTTCAGGTCACAGAGAACTCCAGAAAAAAAAATTAAGCCGGAGGAGTATGCTGTACCCAAACCTGAACTGGACGAAAAGGTTGACAGAACTGTAAGTCAGCAGGTTTGATAGCCTGGAGAGGTCAGAGGAAACCACAACCACTAAAAACGAGGTGAAGAATCATCTTCAAGATCCAAACCCCACATGAGGAACACGAGGAACAAGAAGACAATCATCTGTAGACACTGCAAATGTTTAAAGTGCAAAATTAATTAAATATATGCACTGCGCTATACAAACTATAAATAAATAAGGAGCAGCTACATACGGAGTGACAACAACCATAAAGATACTGTGAAAAGAAATGGAGCGCATAAACTGTGAAAAACCCCCAAAAAGGGGAAATACTTATTAAATGGTGTCCACATCAACAAATTAACATCATGAGTCTCTCAACATGGATGAATAAAGTCCAATAAGTGAGTAACAAAAGTATAGAAAGTGTCCCACTGAGAAAGGTGAGTGAGTGTATACAGCGGCAGATGTTCAAACACAGGTAAATCTTTGAATCTCCCAGGAAAACCGCATCCAACAGCTGCATAAATCTTGGTAGAAGTGGTGTGTAAAAAACTATTACCAGATACATTGGACTCCCTTGTCAGCGACAGGGAATCACTAGAGCAGGTTGCCCCTCAGGGCCTTGAAACGGACATCCCGACTCTGGAAACCTTCTGGATCGAACTCTGCATGGATCTCCTGGGGCCGCCAGGTAGGTCCTCACAAAGGATGGTCAAGGCACGGATCAGAAGAGACGGGACCTCTCACATGGAACTGAAGTGGGAGCTGAATTTTCTCTCAGATGGTATGTGGAGAAAAAATAAATAGGCTCCACATAGTGTAGATGAAAAAAGGTGGGTTTTTTATTGCTAAAAAGCCTGGTTACAATAAAAAATGTGATCACAAAATATAAAAACAAAATAGGCAACAAGGAGGATGCTTAAAGCGCCCGACGCGTTTCGACCAATGGGTCATCTACTGGGGCATACAGTGTTTGAACATCTGCCGCTGTATACACTCACTCACCTTTCTCAGTGGGACACTTTCTATACTTTTGTTACTTACTTATTGGACTTTATTCATCCATGTTGAGAGACTCATGAGTTAATTTGTTGATGTGGACACCATTTAATAAGTATTTCCCCTTTTTGGGGGTTTTTCACCGTTTATGCGCTACATTTCTTTTCACAAAATGTTTAAAGTGTATGTAACTCCACAAAACAATGTTCTACTATGTTTGCCATCATCCCTCACTGTATACAGTTTTAACCACTTCAGCCCCAGAAGGATTTACCCCCTTTCCTGACCAGAGCATTTTTTGCGATTTGGCACTGCGTCGCTTTAACTGACAATTGCGCGGTCATGCGACGCTGCACTCAAACAAGATTGACGTCCTTTTCCCCCCACAAATAGAGCTTTTTTTTGGTGGTATTTGATCACCTCTGCGGTTTTTATTTTTTGCGCTATAAACAAAAAAAGAGCAACAATTTTGAAAAAAAAGCAATATTTTTTACTTTGTTGCTATGATAAATATTCCCCCCCAAAAAATATTAAAAAAACACATTTTTTTCCTCAGTTTAGGCCGATATGTATTCTTCTACATATTTTTGGTAAAAAAAATCATAATAAGCCTATATTGATTGGTTTGCGCAAAAGTTATAGCGTCTACAAAATAGGGAATAGATTTATAGCATTTTTATTATTATTTTTTTTTATTAGTAATGGCGGCCATCTGCAATTTTTATTGTGACTGCGACATTATGGCAGACACATCGGACACTTTTGACACCATTTTGGGACACCATTGGCATTTATACAGCGATCAGTGCTATAAATACGTACTGATTACTGTGTAAATGACACTGGCAGGGAAGGGGGTTAAACACTGGGGGGTGATCAAGGGGTTAAGTGTGTCCTAGGGAGGTGTTCTAACTGTGGGGGGGGTGGGCTACCACTGACATGACAGCGATCACTGCTCCCGATGACAGGGAGCATTAGATCTCTGTCATGCCAAATGTGTTAGCGCTACACCTTTATCCCCTTTGTCACAAGGTAGAACGGGGAAATCAGGGAAATGCCTTGTTTACAAAGGCATCTCCCCGTTCTTCCACTCCGTTAAAACCATTGCGGGACCCGCGGGCGCGATCACGGAGCACGCGGCAGGCGTTTGCGCCCACAATTCCACGATTTAAAGGGGATGTACCTGTACGCCCATTTGCCCCGGCAGAATGGCAAGGCTGGGCAAAACGACGTTATGTAATGTCACTTTGCCCTGTGGCCACTAGGGAGCGCGTGCACGTCACTGGAGGTGCACGTGTGTGCGCCCCCTGCTCGCCCACGGAGCCGATGCGATCCCTCCCGCGATCGCTCGGGGCACACGGAGAACCGGGATCTGTGTGTGTAAAAACACAGTTTCAGATTCTCTGAGGGGAGAACAGACAGATCGTCTGTTCATATGGAGTATGAACAGACGATCTGTCATCTCCCCTGCATAGTCCTCTCCCCCTTCAGTTAGAATCACTCCCCAGGACACACTTAACCCCTTCACTGCCCCCTAGTGGTTAACCCCTTCACTGCCAGTGACATTTTTACAGTAATCAATGCAATTTTATAGTACTGATCTCTATAAAAATGCCAATGGTCCCAAAAATGTGTCAAAAGTGTCCGATGTGTCCGCCATAGTGTTGCAGTCCCGATAAAAATCGCAGATCGCTGCCATTACTAGTAAAAAATGAATAATAAAAATGCCATAAAACTATCCCCTATTTTGTAGACGCTATAAGTTTTGTGCAAACCAATCAATAAAGGCTTATTGTGATTTTTTTTTACCAAAAATATGTAGAAGAATACGTACCGGCCTAAAGGAAAAAAAAGTTTTTTTTATATATATATTTTTGGGGGATTTTTATTATAGCAAAAAATAAAAAAATTGTGTTTTTTTCAAAATTGTCGCTCTTTTTTTGTTTATAGCGCAAAAAATAAAAACCGCAGAGGTGATCAAATACCACCAAAAGAAAGTTCTATTTGTGGGAAAAAAAAGGACGTCATTTTGCTTGGGTACAATGTTGCACGACCGCGCAATTGTCAGTTAAAGTGACGCAGTGCCGAATCGCAAAAAGTGCTTTGGTCAGGAAGGGGGAACAATCTTCCGGGGCTGAAGCGGTTAAAAAAACCTGTATGCAGTGAGACGTGATTCCAGACAAACTGAGAAATAGAATAAGGCCTCTTTCACACGGGCGATCCGTTCAGGTCCGCCTGTCAGTTTTTTAGGCGGACCTGAACGGACGCTCCATAGACCTCTATGGAAGGTCGGATGTCAGTGGTGACATGTCCGCTGACATCCGACCCGCTCTGATCCGAAAAAGTGTGACGGAGGAAAAAAACCTACTTTTCCATCCGTCTGCAGATCGGATCGGGTGATGACGGACTCTACGGTCCCCCATCATCCGATCCCCCATAGGGGAGAGCGGCGCTCTGACAGGTCCGTCGCTGCACACCTGTCATCTGCCTGCTCAGCGGGGATCGACGGAGTGATCCCCCGCTGAGCAGAGTGGGCTCCGTACACGGACACGTCCGTGTGAAGGAGCCCTTAGAGTTTGCATACCCTTTAACTGTTTAACTACTTCAGCTCCAGAAGATTTTACCCCCTTTATGGCCAGGCCATTTTTTGCTAAATAAGCCCCTAAAGGGTTTAACATCTAGGGGCAATCAAGGGGTTAAAAGTGTGCCTAACAATATGTAATATGTGTACAGTGTGCTGCTTTTACTGACTGATCTCTAAGTTTCTCATCCATACTTTGCAGGGATGAGACACAGAGAGATTGTTCCCTGTGTACAGAGCCCTGTACTGATTGTCCACACCCAGCTCTGGGCTGTGATTGAATGAAACTGAAAAGTGCAACGCTTGAAAAAAAAAAAACTATGAGACACGTGATATATGTACACAATAACCACTCGCCTACCGGGCACTTTTACCCCCTTTCCTGCTGAGGCCAATCTTCAGCTTTCAGCGCTCTCACACTTTGAATGACAATTGAACGTCTTACAACACTGTACACATAGGACATTTATATCATTTTTTCCCACAAATAGAGTTTCCTTTTGGTGATATTTAATCACTGCTGGGGTTTTTATTTTTTGATAAACAAATGAAAAAAGACCGACATTTTTAAAAAAAATACATAAAAACCTTACATAGTTTGTTATAAAATTTTGCAGAGGTACCGTATTTATCGGTGTATAACATGCACTTTTTCCCCCTTAAAATCAGGGGAAAATCGCGGGTGCGTGTTATACGCCGATTCCCTGCGATCCTGAGCTGTCAGATCTAAAAAATCGCCGACCGCGATTTGAAAATCGCGCCGCCGGCGCCGAAATACACAGTGCCGGTCCTCGGCTCTTCTTGGCCACTTTCGGCTTCACTCGAGCGCCGCCCGAACCTAGCCGAGTGTACTCGGCTAGGTTCGGATAGCTCCGCTCACAGTCACGCCCATCCCGAATGGACCCAAAAGTGAACGAGAGCCGCCGAGAAGAGCCAAGGACTAGCTCTGTGTATTTCGGCGCCTGCGGCGCCATTTTCAAATCGCGGTCGGCGATTTTTGAAGCTCAGCGAGCTGCAAGGCTGCACTGGGGCAAGGCTGCACTGGGGCAAGGCTGCAATGGACACTTGGGAAGGCTGCACTGACAAGGCTGCACTGACAAGGCTGCACTGACATGGCTGCACTGACATGACTGCACTGACATGGCTGCACTGGCAAGGCTGCACTGGGGCAAGGCTGCACTGAGAAGGCTGTAGTGATGGGCATTTAAATGTAAGTTTTTTTCCCTTCAACTTCCCTCTTAAAAGTTTTTTTTACCTTAAAATTCCCTCCTAAATTGGGGTGCGTGTTATACGCCGATAAATACGGTAATTTTTCTCCTTCACAGATGGGCACTGATAGGTGGCACTGATGAGGTGACACTGGTGGGCACTAATGAGGAGGCACTATTGATGCGGCACTGATAGGAGGCACTGATAAGGCGGCACTAATGGGCACTGATGAGGCGGCACTAATGGGCACTGATAGGTGGCACTGATGAGATGGTACTGATGAGGTGGCACTAATGAGCACTGATGAGATGTGAATGGTGAGCACTGATGAGAAGGCACTGATGGGCACTGATGAGATGGCACTGGTGGGCAATGATAGCCCACTGATGGGCACTAATAGGCGGCACTGATGAGCACTGA
This sequence comes from Lithobates septentrionalis, assembly GCA_037952835.1. Lineage (NCBI taxonomy): Eukaryota > Metazoa > Chordata > Amphibia > Anura > Ranidae > Lithobates > Lithobates septentrionalis. The sequence continues at coordinate 239,653 of JBBDGP010003888.1, forward strand.
TAGGCAGTGGTAGGAGGCACTGATGGGCACTAATAGGTGACACTTGTAACAGACCCCTGTACTCCTAAAGGAGTATGTCCACTGTCAGAGCTTCCTTGCCTGCTGCCAGGACAATACACAATCCCACAGCCCACCCAGTCACTGGTGTAGGATGGCAATTACCATCGGCCGCCACTGATCTACTGTACAATTATATTGGCACAGTATACTTAAAGCGCAGTTCCACCCAGAAATGGAACTTCCGCTGAAATGATCCCCCCCCTCCGGTGCCACATTTCAAGTGGGAGGGGGCAGATATCTGTCAGATCCAGGTATCTGCTCCCACTTCCAGGCAAAGTGCGGCGAACTACGCAATGTCCAACACCTTCTCCTCCCCCCTGTGTTCTGGAAGACTGACGGGTCCCAGAAGACAGCAGGGACCTTTCAGATCGCTCAGCGCGACTCGCGCATGCGCAGTAGGAAACAGCCACTTTTACTTGATGAGGCACAGCCATTACTTGACTCTGATGTTGGTTTTGAGGTTGAGGGAGGTAAGAACACGAGCCTACAGGGAGGGGAGAACACTGGTAAATGATAAATTGTCAGTCATGTTGCCCCAGCCACAGTGTACTGCCGAGTTGCTTCCAATGATGATGAGGATGGAGGGGATGATGATGATGAGGTTACTGATGCGACTTGGGTGCCAGATAGAGCAGAGGAGGAAAGGGAGGGTGATGCACAAGCTCTACAAGGCAGCCATTATGGAAGAGTAGAGAGCAGCCACCCTATTCCATCACATTGTGGAACTCTTATCTCCTGGCCCACTTCCCACAGCTCAGCTGTTTGGCCCTTTTTTAGCACATGTGCAGCTGATTGCACTGTTGCAATGTGCAAACTTTGCCTCAAGCAGAACAAGCATGGCAAAAAACACCAACCATTTGGGTACCACATGCTCGACAAGGCATTTAACCTCCCACCACTCAGCCCGTTGGCAAGAGTACCTGAAATCCACACAAAAGATACAGTATCTCACAAAAGTAAGTACACCCCTCACATTTTTGTAAATATTTTCTGCTATCTTTTCATGTGACAACACTGAAGAAATGACACTTTGCTACAATGTAAAGTAGTGAGTGTACAGCTTGTATAACAGTGTAAATTTGCTGTCCCCTCAAAATAACTCAACACACAGCCATTAATGTCTAAACCGCTGGCAACAAAAGTTTGTACACACCTAAGTGTAAATGTCCAAATTGGGTCCAATTAGCCATTTTCCCTCCCCGGTGTCATGTGACTCGTTAGTGTTACAAGGTCTCAGGAGTTATCGTTCTCACTCTCTCATACTGGTCACTGGAAGTCCAATATGGCACTTCATGGCAAAGAACTCTCTGACGATTTGAAAAAAAAAGTCAGTACACCCCTGAGTGAAAATGTCCAAATTGGGCCTAATTAGCCATTTTCCCTCCCCAGTGTCACTCTCTCATACTGGTCACTGGATGTTTAACATGACACCTCATGCAAAGAACTCTCTGAAGATCTGAAAAAAAGAATTGTTGCTCTACATAAAGATGGCCTAGGCTATAAGAAGACCCTGAAACTGAGCTGCTGCACGGTGGCCAAGACCATACAGCGGTATAACAGGACAGGTTCCACTCAGAACAGGCCTTGCCATGGTCGACCAAAGAAGTTGAGTGCACATGCTCAGCGTCATATCCAGAGGTTGTCAGCATTGCTGCAGAGGTTGTAGGGGTGGGGGGTCAGCCTATCAGTGCTCAGACCATACGCCGCACACTGCATCGAATTGGTCTGCGCGGCTGCCATCCCAGAAGGAAGCCTCTTCTAAAGATGATGCACAAGAAAGCCTGCAAACAGTTTGCTGAAGACAAGCAGATTAAGGACATGGATTACTGGAACCATGTCCTGTGGTCTGATGAGACCAAGATAAACATATTTGGTTCAGATGGTGTCAGGCGTGTGTGGCAGAAACCAGGTGAGGAGTACAAAGACAAGTGTGTCTTGTCTACAGTCAAGCATGGTGGTGGGAGTGTCATGGTCTGGGGCTGCATGATTGCTGCCGGCACTGAGGAGCTACAGATCATTGAGGGAACCATGAATGCCAGCATGTACTGTGACCTACTGAAGCAGAGCATGATCCCCTCCCTTCAGAGACTGGGCCGCAGGGCAGTATTCCAACATGATAACCACCCCAAACACACCTCCAAGACCACCACTGCCTTGCTAAAGAAGCTGAGGGTAAAGGTGATGGACTGGTCAAGCATGTCTCCAGAGCTAAACTCGATTGAGCATCTGTGGGGCACCATCAAACGGAAGGTGGAGGAGCGCAAGGTCTCTAACATCCACCAGCTTCGTGATGTCGTCATGGAGGAGTGGAAGAGGACTTCAGTGACAACCTGTGAAGCTCTGGTGACCTCCATGCCCAAGAGGGTTAAGGCAGTGCTGGAAAATAATGGTGGTCACACAAAATATTGACACTTTGGACCCAATTTGGACATTTTCACTTAGAGGTGTACTCACTTTTGCTGCCAGCGGTATAGACATTAATGGCTGTGTGTTGAGTTATTTTGAGGGGACAGCAAATCTACACAGTTATACAAGCTATACACTCACTACTTTACATTGTAGCAAAGTATTATTATTTTAGTGTTGTCACATAAAAATATATAATAAATATTTACAAAAATGTGAGGGGTGTACTCACTTTTGTGAGATACTGTACACAATTCTGCCCCTCCTCACCTTTCATGTCTGCCCCCGCTATATCACATGACCTGTCAGAAGCCTCCACTGACAGGGATGGTGGTATAGCACAGGGTGTCACAGGTCCTTGCAGCACATCTGCCAGCAGCACACCACAAGCTGTAGAGTATAGCTAGCAAATTTCTCCGCCCCATCTGCTGCAGTGAAAAAAACAGTCACTTCCACCCACATGCCCAGCGTCTTAATTCAAGCTTGACAAAGCTGCTGGCTTTACAACTCCTGCCTTTCTGTATGGTGGATTCTGCCCCCTTCTGTGATTTTGCAGAATGTGCTGTACCACGATGGCAGGTTCCCAGTCGCTATTTCTTTGCATGTAAGGCTATTCCAGCTCTGTACCACCATGTGGAAGGCATTGTGTGACATTGTTGGGCAAGGCAGTCAGCTGCAAGGTCCATGTTACTGCTGACATGTTGTCCAGCAAGCATGGTCAGGGATGCTATATTTCATTCACAGCACACTGAGTAACTTTGCTTGCAACTAGGAAGGATGAAGGACAGGGCCCAGTGCTGCAGCTTGTTTTGCTGCCATGTCTCCATACAGCTAGTGACGATGTGATGTTTGTCAGCTCCTCCCTCTCCTCCTCCTCCATGCCCTCCTTTGCTGAATGGTCCTATGAACCACCAGTACCCCCTAAGCCAGGGGTCTCAAACTGGTGGCCCTCAGGCTGTTGTGGAACTACAAGTCCCATCATGCCTCTGCCTGAGGGAGTCAGCCTTGCAATGCTTAATGGGACTTGTAGTTTTGTAACAGCTGGAGGTTTGAGTTTAGGACCCACTAAGCAAGGGGCTATTCAATGAGTCAGGCTAAAAGATGCAATGCAGTGCTTCAGCTGGTCTGTCTAGGGGAGAGGAACCACTAGAGATGGGCTGAACACCCCCTATTCAGTTTGCAGTAGAACTTCTGAACAGGGGAAAAGTTCTGCCCCAAACAGCAAACTCTATTGAAGTCTAAGGGAGCTGAACATGAGAAATCAAAAGTGCCCATTTTGAAGGCTTATATGCAAGTAATTGGCCATAAAAAAGGGTAAGGGGGTCTGGGTATTGCCCTGGGGGACATGTATCAATGCAAAAAAATGTTTTGAAAACAATTGTTTTTCAAGGAGCTGTTCATTTAATGATGCTTAAAGTGCAACAATAAAAATGAAAAATTCCTTTAAATATCATGCCTGGGGGTCTTCTTAGTCTGCCTGTAAAGTGGTGCATCTACAGCATGTTTAGAACATGCTGCAGCAAAAAAAATCACATTTCTAAAGAAAAGAAAACAAGTCAAATCACATTTCTTGTGGTTGCAATGACAGACACCCAGCTATTTAAAAAAAAAACAGGAAAAAATCACCTTGTCCCCATGTTGACGGGGAAAAAAGGTTCTCTTCTCCACAACCCTGGGCTATGGTTGTGGAGGTATGCAGGCAGGGGGCTTATCATAATCTGGAAGCCCCCTTTAAGAAGGGGGCCCCCATATTCCGCCCCCCGATTATGTGAATGAGTATGAGGTTCATAATACCCATACCCATTCACCAACAAAGTGTCAAAAAGTAATAAAAACACAGACAGTTTTTGCCAATGCCTTTATTAAAAAACTTAAAAATTAAAAACAATGTCCCCCAATGTAAATCCATCATCAATTATGATGCTTGTTGCCGCCGCAGGAAATCCAGAAAAGAAGAAACCCGAAGGGTCTGGTGTGGATGAGGGAGATCCCTCGCTTTTTTTATTTTAACCAGCAATTCTTTTTTTTCATTCAGCTGTCAGCGGGAAAGCCAATTGATAGCTGATGACTCATCGGTTGTTAAGGACGCAGTTTGTTTGGAAAAACCCCCCCCTGGAAGTGAAGCATTCTGTACAACGCGGCCCCCCTGTAGAAGTAAATCTGCTATGGGGGGACGGGAAGTGGTAAACAATGTTGCTACATCAACTCTTACAGCCTCTATATTGAACTTCCTTCATAAGTCATTTGCTTTTAACAATATGTCATTTAAATCATGAGGATTTGGGGTACTGATAAAATATTTTCCTTGATATTCTGATGATAAAGTTTCATGTTATGGTTAATATCAAGGGTTAAATTTTAGGGTTACGGGTTGGGTTAGGATTAAACCCTTCTGGTTTTTCACCTTAATGCATAGAAACCTTCTGTGCTATAGCAGCCCCCATAGCCCCCCTTTTTCATACCTGAGCCCGATCGTTCCAGTGATGGGGATGAGCACAGCTGCTCCAGCCACTGTCTTGGGTCCTCATTGGATAGATTGATAGCAGCAGGAGCCATTGCTATAATAATTGGGTCCCACTGCTATGAATCAAATCCAATGATGCGGGAGGGGTGGGGGCAGGGTCCTACCGTCTGTGTCAATGGACGCAGCAGCAGGACTCGGGAGCGCGCCCGCACGAGTGCCCCCATGGAAAGCGGCTCTCCGTGGGGGGCACTTGATGCAGAGGAGGGGCCAGGAGTGCCGCTGAGGGACCCCAGAAAGGGAGGATCGGAGCTGCTCTGTGCAAAACCCTTGCAGAGAGCAGGTAAGTATGACATGTTTGGGTTTTTTTTAATGAACCTTTACAATCACTTTAACCACTTAAGCCCCGGACCATTTGGCTGCCCAAAGACCAGAGCGATTTTTGTGATTCGGCACTGCGTCGTTTTAACTGACAATTGCGCGGTCATGCGACGTGGCTCCCAAACAAAATTGACGCCCTTTTTTCCCCACAAATAGAGCTTTCTTTTTGTGGTATTTGATCACCACTGCAGTTTTTATTTTTTTCGCTATAAACATAAAAAAAAGCGACAATTTTGAAAGAAAAATGCATTTTTTTTTTTACTTTTTGATATAATAAATATCCCCCAAAAATATATAAAAAAAATGTTTTTCCTCAGTTTAGGCCGATACGTATTCTACGTATTTTTGGTAAAAAAAATTGCAATAAGCGTTTATTGATTGGTTTGCGCAAAAGTTATAGCGTCCACAAAATAGGGGATAGTTTTATAGCATTTTTATTAATATTTTTTTTTTACTAGTAATGGCGGTGATCAGCGATTTTTATCGTGACTGCGACATTATGGCGGACAGATCGGACACCGCATTTCTGTGTTGATACAGAGGGGATTCCCTCCTGCCCCATCTGTGAAGCAGCACCGGGGTGCAGTAGGTTCTGTGTAAAATGAAGAGTTGGGAGAGCCTATACGATGGGGACACCAAGGCGATTGGCAGATACTGTAAGCACAGTTCCCAGTCCTCGCCCCCAATCTCTCCTAGGTCCTGCTCTCACCTGTGTCTACATGGAAGTTTATCTGCATCCTGCTTTCTAGATGAGAGTGTATTATATATTTGTGAGATCATACCTTTTCTAATTGTGTGTGTTAAGTATGTGAGTTATTATTGGATGTTCTATGTGTTATAATCTGGACAGTTGTGTCTGCGATTGCACAGCATGCCGGAGTTGGAGGAATCTATAAAAGTTATGTCTTGGTAGCCTGAACTCCTCCTGTAAATCAGTGAAGGATTTAAAGGGGCTAGGGTTTCATATTAGGGTTAGGGTTAAATGCTAGGGTTAGAGCTAGGGTTACGTTTCAGTGATAGTATTAGGTTTATTATTATTATAGTTAGGGTTAGAGGTAATTGTTAGGGTTAGAAGTAATCATTGGGGTTAGAGGTAATTGTTAGGGTTAGAGGTAATTGTTAGGGCTAGAGGTAATCGTTAGGGTTAGAGATAATCATTAGGGTTAGAGGTAATTGTTGGGGTTAGAGGTAATTGTTAGAGGTAATCGTTAGGGTTAGAGGTAATTGTTAGGATTAGTGGTAATTGTTAGGGTTAGAGGTAATTGTTAGGATTAACCACTTGAGCCCCGGACCATTTATGCTGCCTAAGGACCAGAGGTCTTTTTCCAATTTGGCACTGCGTCGCTTTAACTGCTAATTGCGCAGTCATGCAATGCTGTACCCAAACGAAATTTGCGTCCTTTTCTTCCCACAAATAGAGCTTTCTTTTGATGGTATTTGATCACCTCTGCGGTTTTTATTTTTTGCGCTATAAACGGAAAAAGACCGAAAATTTTGAAAAAAAAATGATATTTTCTACTTTTTGTTATAAAAAAAATCCAATAAACTCAATTTTAGTCATACATTTAGGCCAAAATGTATTCGGCCACATGTCTTTGGTAAAAAAAATGTCAATAAGCGTATATTTATTGGTTTGCGCAAAAGTTATAGCGTCTACAAACTAGGGTACATTTTCTGTAATTTACACAGCTTTTAGTTTATGACTGCCTATGTCATTTCTTGAGGTGCTAAAATGGCAGGGCAGTACAAAACCCCCCCCAAATGACCCCATTTTGGAAAGTAGACACCCCAAGGAAATTGCTGAGAGGCATGTTGAACCCATTGAATATTTATTTTTTTTGTCCCAAGTGATTGAATAATGACCAAAAAATAAATAAATAAATAAATAAATATTTACAAAAAGTTGTCACTAAATGATATATTGCTCACACAGGCCATGGGCCTATGTGGAATTGCACCCTAAAATACATTCTGCTGCTTCTCCTGAGTATGGGGATACCACATGTGTGGGACTTTTTGGGAGCCTAGCCGCGTACGGGGCCCCGAAAACCAATCACCGCCTTCAGAATTTCTAAGGGTGTAAATTTATGATTTCACTCTTCACTGCCTATCACAGTTTCGGAGGCCATGGAATGCCCAGGTGGCACAACCCCCCCCCCCCAAATGACCCCATTTTGGAAAGTAGACACCCCAAGCTATTTGCTGAGAGGCATATTGAGTCCATGGAATATTTTATATTTTGACACAAGTTGCGGGAACGTGACACATTTTTTTTTTTTTTGCACAAAGTTGTCACTAAATGATATATTGCTCACACAGGCCATGGGCATATGTGGAATTGCACCCCAAAATACATTTAGCTACTTCTCCTGAATACGGGGTTACCACATGTGTGGGACTTTTTGGGAGCCTAGCCGTGCACGGGACCCCGAAAACCAATCACCGCCTTTAGGATTTCTAAGGGTGAAAATTTTTGATTTCTTTCTTCACTGCCTATCACAGTTTCGGAGGCCATGGAATGCCCAGGTGGCACAAAACCACCCCAAATGACCCCATTTTGGAAAGTAGACACCCCAAGCTATTTGCTGAGAGGCATGGTGAGTATTTTGCAGCTCTCATTTGTTTTTGAAAATGAAGAAAGACAAGAAAAAACTTTTTTTTTTTTTTTTTTCAATTTTCAAAACTTTGTGACAAAAAGTGAGGTCTGCAAAATACTCACTATACCTCTCAGCAAATAGCTTTGGGTGTCTACTTTCCAAAATGGGGTCATTTGGGGGGGTTTTGTGCCACCTGGGCATTCCATGGCCTCCGAAACTGTGATAGGCAGTCAAGAGAGAAATCAAAAATTCACGCCCTTAGAAAGCCTGAAGGCGGTGCTTGGTTTTCGGGGTTCCGTACGCGACTAGGCTCCCAAAAAGTCTCACACATGTGGTATCCCCGTACTCAGGAGAAGCAGCAGAATGTATTTTGGGGTGTAATTTCACATATTCCCATGGCATGTTTGAGCAATATATCATTAAGTGACAATTTTGTGCAAAAAAAAAAAAAAAATTGTCTTTTTCCCGCAACTTGTGTCGCAATATAAAATATTCCATGGACTCGACATGCCTCTCGGCAAATAGCTTGGGGTGTCTACTTTCCAAAATGGGGTCATTTGGGGGGGTTTTGAACTGTCCTGGCATTTTATGCACAACATTTAGAAGCTTATGTCACACATCACCCACTCTTCTAACCACTTGAAGACAAAGCCCTTTCTGACACTTATTGTTTACATGAAAAAGTTATTTTTTTTTGCAAGAAAATTACTTTGAACCCCCAAACATTATATATTTTTTTTAAAGCAAATGCCCTACAGATTAAAATGGTGGGTGTTTCATTTTTTTTTTTCACACAGTATTTGCGCAGCGATTTTTCAAACGCCTTTTTTGGGGAAAAAACACACTTTTTTAAATTTTAATGCACTAAAACACACTATATTGCCCAAATGTTTGATGAAATAAAAAAGATGATCTTAGGCCGAGTACATGGATACCAAACATGACATGCTTTACAATTGCGCACAAACGTGCAGTGGCAACAAAATAAATACATTTTTAAAAGCCTTTAAAAGCCTTTACAGGTTACCACTTTAGATTTATAGAGGAGGTCTACTGCAAAAATTACTGCCCTCGATCTAACCTTCGCGGTGATACCTCACATGCATGGTGCAATTGCTGTTTACATTTGACGACAGACCGCCGCTTGCGTTCGCCTTAGCGCGAGAGCAGGGGGCGACAGGGGTGCTTTTTTTTTTTTTTTCTTTATTATTTTTTTGCTTTTTTATCTTATTTTTAAACTGTTCCTTTCATTTTTTTTTTTTTCTAATCATTTTGTATTGTTATCTCGGGGAATGTAAATATACCCTATGATAGCAATAGGTAGTGACAGGTACTCTTTTTTGAAAAAATTGGGGTCTATTAGACCCTAGATCTCTCCTCTGCCCTCAAAGCATCTGACCACACCAAGATCGGTGTGATAAAATGCTTCCCCAATTTCCCAATGGCGCTATTTACATCCGGCAAAATCTAAGTCATAAAATGCTCGTAGCTTCCGGTTTCTTAGGCCATAGAGATGTTTGGAGCCACTCTGGTCTCTGATCAGCTCTATGGTCAGCTGGCTGAATCACCGGCTGCATTTTCAGGTTCTCACCAGTAGTAAATTTGCGCTTACTCGAAAATACTAAGCCGCTAACACCGCAACAAGAATAATTGCCCAACAAATCAATATAAACCAAAAACGTGTAGCGCTAAATGGAAGAGGCACCTTCAAACTAATGAGGTGAAGAGCCAATGCCCTACATACAATGTGACTAGAACACAGATAAATGTCTCACATTAGAAAACTTAAATAGATACAAATATGATTTAAATAAAAGAAGTCCGTGAGTTAGAAACTGAATGAGTCACCACTTAAAAGTGATGTGTAAAGCACCTTCACCGGCATAAAGTCTTAGAAATGATGATGTACAGCTAGTCCTTAAAAGTCCCGCATATCTATGTTGGATAGTACATGAATGGACCAGCTCTAAAACATCACACCACAGTGTCTTCACAAACGTGCAATTCACTCAGATGGTAAAGATGGAGGCTTACTGGAGGGTTTGAACCCAAGACAGTGTATACTGTGAGGGTCAAACCGGCTTTTATTGCTCACTGGCAATAGTGGGAAGACCTTGACAGCCTGAAGGGATCACAGGGGGTTCCTGAAGGTGTATCTTCTCCAAATATAACAATGGATCTCCCCGCATATGGCAGATGGGTTGGACTCCTATGCTTTATGGCAAAAAGAGTCAACTGTGCTTTAGGTCTCTTAAGGGGGGACCTATCCCTCTGCGGTTCTCACCAGACACTTACGTTGTATGGGTTGGCCTCCTATGGTGGTACTCAATATCCAGGGTGTGCAGGCATGTAATATACAAACAGAGGTCTTCTCATATCCAAAGGATTGGCACTCAAAAAACGTAACCCATCAGCAACTGCAATCAACAGGTACCCTGGAGCAGACCAAAAAAGAAGAACCTTCTGTCAAGGTCTTCATGCACTATCGAACATAGATATGCGGGACTTTTAAGGACTAGCTGTACATCATCATTTCTAAGACTTTATGCCAGTGAAGGTGCTTTACACATCACTTTTAAGTGGTGACTCATTCAGTTTCTAACTCACGGACTTCTTTTATTTAAATCATATTTGTATCTATTTAAGTTTTCTAATGTGAGACATTTATCTGTGTTCTAGTCACATTGTATGTAGGGCATTGGCTCTTCACCTCATTAGTTTGAAGGTGCCTCTTCCATTTAGCGCTACACGTTTTTGGTTTATATGCATTTTCAGGTTCCCTGTTGAGACAGGAGAGCCAGAGAAAAACACGGAAGACGGTGGGGGGGGGGGCATTCCCTCCCACGGCTTGTAAAAGCAGTCTAGAGGCTAATTAGCCGCTAGGATTGCTTTTACATGAAAGCCGACCGCTGGCTGAAAAGAATGATACCAAGATGATACCTAAACCTGCAGGCATCATTCTGGTATAACCACTCAAAGTTGTGAATGGCGTACCTGAAGACAAAAAAATGGTTAACAATAAAGCACAGTAAACGGTAAAGTATAAAAAATTGCATACCTGAAAAGCAAACATGATAAAACATAATAACAATAAAACATTGCAGAATAGAATACAGTAAATAAGAGCAGAACAATAGAGAGAATAGAGAGAGAGAGAACAATAAAACGACAACTATTTTATTTTTATTTTATATATATATTTTTATTTTTTTTTACACTTTTTTTGTAACTAACTTTTATAACGGTAACCGGTTCCAGGTTCGGGTCTCTCAAAATGCGATGGCATCTTGGGAGACCCTGTGAAAGTGTGCCTAGTCTGTGCAATGCTGTACCCTACGCTAATACTCAACTAGTGCATAGTAGCGTTCAAAACATTCACCAATGCAAAGACCAGGATTGTCAGGACAGGAGGGACAATAATAGCGGGTGTCACGCCTATATCCGCGCTTGCTGCAGACACAACATCTTTTTTGGGGGGGTTCGCTGGGTAGGGGTACTCGGGAGGACATAAAGAAAATGCCTCTCATGCAGCCAACTGCATTTGGTTGGGGATGTGAATGGGCGAAGTACGGGCGCTGCAGAAGCGGTGGGTTCCCAATTAAGATTGGCGAATGCAGCAGGAAGGGCATTATGGGCACGACGGGCCTGTGTTTGTCTTTTTGGTGGCAGCGGGACACTACTTGTGCTTGCCACCTCACCAGCTTGAACTGCACTTATGGGACTCGTCACGTCACCAAGTGTTACTGCAGTGCTGGTTTGACTACGACCGGGGTGTACTAGGCCGCTGGCGCTTGCCAGTTCACCAAAACGCTACCAAAAAAACTGTTAGCGATCGCAGGCATCAGGCCTGACTCTGCGAACGCTGCAGTTATGCGTTTAGTGTTTTGTAAGTGTCAGTGATCGATCGATACTGCACTTGGGTGGGCTGGGCTGGGCCGGGCCGGGCGGAGGGGCAAAACGCAGGTGCTAGCAGGTATCTGTGCTGATCCCGCTAACACTGCGTTTTTGGGAACCCTAAACTGCTGGGGACGCTAGTATAGATCTGATCGGATCAGATATTGATCCGTTCAGATACTGTACCACTAAGGGAGGTGTATGCTGCGTGCGTGGGTGTTAGTGCTACTGGCGCTAACCTGACGCTGCCTGGGGCTGGTGCTTGCCAGTTCACCGAAATACTACCAAAAAAAATGTTAGCGATCGCAGGGATCAGGCCTGACTCTGCAAACGTTGCAGTTATACGTTTAGTGTTTTGTAAGTGACAGTGATCGATCGATACTGCACTTGGGTGGGCTGGGCGGAGGGGCAAAACGCAGGTGCTAGCAGGTATCTAGGCTGATCCCGCTAACACTGCGTTTTTGGGAACCCTAAACTGCTGGGGACGCTAGTATAGATCTGATCAGATTAGATATTGATCCGTTCAGATACTATACCACTAAGGGAGCCGTATGCTGCGTGCGTGGGTGTTAGCGGTACTGGCGCTAATCTGACGCTGCCTGGGGCGATGCATATCACCGCCGGGCGATCAGGGGGCTAAACCTTTATTCAGTAATAAACGGCGGGTGCCCTGACACTATAAAAAATAAACGAACTAACCAGCGTCACCCGTAACGGTTATACGGTGATCAGTGGTGAAAGAGTTAACTAGGGGGCCATCAAGGGGTTAAAACATTTATTCGGTAGTATATGGGGGTCCCTGACGCTATAAAACGCTGACGGCGAACCTAAATATTTACGTCCCTAACTAGCGTCACCAGCGACACTAATACAGCGATCAGAAAAATGATCGTTTAGCGACACTGGTGACAGGGGGTGATCAAGGGGTTAAAACTTTATTAGGGGGGGTTAGGGGGGTACCCTAGACCTAAAGGGGGGTAATACTAACTGTCCCAACACTGTAACTGTCACAAACTGACACTATGCAGTAATCAGAAAAAAAAACAAAAAAACTGCTTGGTGTCAGTTTGTGACGGGGGGGGTGATCGGGGGGGATCGGGGGGCGATCGGGGGGGGGGGATCGGGGTGTTTTGTGTGCCTGGCATGTTCTACTGTGTGTGTGTGTGTTGGTGCACTCACTCACATGTCGTCTCTCCTCGGGCCGGAACGGAAAATACCGAGCCGAGGAGAGATGACATAATTTCCTTTGCTGCTGTTTAGCATACAGCAGCAAAGGAATGATTCGATTGGCCGGCGGCGATCGCGAGGGGGGGGGCCACGAACGGATGGTCTCCCCCTCACCTCTGATCGCCGCTGGACAAAGACGACCGCCTCGGGCACCGGGGGGGGGTCCGATCGGACCCCCCACCCGCGGAAGGCAAATCACGTACATGTACGTGATTTTGCCTGTCCGTGCCACCTTACCGACGTACATCGGCGTGAGGCGGTCGTCAAGTGGTTAAGGATGAGCCGAACACCCCCCCGGTTCGGTTCGCACCAGAACTTGCGATCAGACCAAAACTTTGCACAAACGTTAGAACCCATTGAAGTCTATGGGACTCGAACGTTCTAAATCAAAAGTGCTCATTTTAAAGGCTAATTTGCATGGTATTGTCCTAAAAAGTGTTTGGGGACCTGGGTCCTGCCCCAGGGGACATGAATCAATGCAAAAAAAAGTTTTTAAAATGGCCGTTTTTTCGGGAGCAGTGATTTTAATAATGCTTAAAGTCAAACAATAAAAGTGTAATATTCTTTTAAATTTCGTACCGGGGGGTGTCTATAGTATGCCTGTAAAGGGGCGCATGTTTCCCGTGTTTAGAACAGTCTGACAGCAAAATGACATTTCAAAGGAAAAAATTGATTTAAAACTACTCGCGGCTATACTGAATTGCCGGCCTGACAATACACATAAAAGTTCATTGATAAAAACAGCATGGAAATTCCCCCACAGGGGAACCCTGAACCAAAATTTAAAAAAATGACGTGGGAGGTCCCCCTAAATTTCATACCAGGCCCTTCAGATTTGGTATGGGTATTAAGGGGAACCCCGGCCAAAATTTTAAAAAAAATTGGCGTGGGGTCCCCCTCTAAATCTATACCAGACCCTTCAGGTCTGGTATGGATTTTAAGGGGAACCCCGCACCAAAATTTTTTTAAAAAATGGCGTGGGGTACCCCCAAAAATCCATACCAGACCCTTATCCAAGTACGCAACCTGGCAGGCCGCAGGAAAAGAGGGGGGATGAGAGAGCACCCCCCCCTGAACTGTACCAGGCCACATGCCCTCAACATTGGGAGGGTGCTTTGGGGTAGCCCCCAAAGCACCTTGTCCCCATGTTGATGAGGACAAGGGCCTCTTCCCCACAACCCTGGCCCGGTGGTTGTGGGGGTCTGTGGGCAGGGGGCTTATCGGAATCTGGAAGCCCCCTTTAACAAGGGGACCCCCAGATCCTGGCCCTCCCCCCTGTGTGAAATGGTAAGGGGGTACAAAAGTACCCCTACCATTTCACTAAAAAAATGCCAAAAATGTTAAAAATGACAAGAGACAGTTTTTGACAATTCCTTTATTTAAATGCTTCTTCTTTCTTCTATGTTCTTTCTTCTTTCTTCTATCCTCCTTCGGTTTCTTCCTCCATCTTCTTCTTCTTCTGGTTCTTGTTCTTCTGGTTCTTCTGGTTCTTCATCCAGTCTTCTCATCCGGCATCTTCCTCAGCGGCGCCGTCTTCACTTCATCTTCTTTCCTCGGGCCGCTCCGCATCCACGATTGGATGGGAGGCTCCCGCTGTGTGATGCTTCTCCTCTTCTGACAGTTCTTAAATAACGGAGGGCGGGTGACCCCACCCCCTCTGACACAGGGCGGGTGACCCCGCCCCCTTCTGACGCACGGGGACTTTCCTGTGGCATTCCCTGTGATGTCAGAGGGGGCGGGGTAACCCGCCCTGCGTCAGAGGGGGGCGGGGTCACCCACCCTCCGTTATTTAAGAACTGTCAGAAGAGGAGAAGCGTCACACAGCGGGAGCCTCCCATCCATTCGTAGATGCTGATCGGCCCGAGGAAAGAAGATGAAAGAAGATGAAGTGAAGACAGCGCCGCTGAGGAAGATGCCGGACGAGAAGACCGGATGAAGAACCAGAAGAACAAGAAGAACCAGAGGAAGAAACCGAAGGAAGATAGAAGATAGATGAAAGAAGATAGATGAAAGAAGAAAGAAGAAGCATTTAAATATAGGAATTGTTAAAAACTGTCTCTTGTCATTTTTAACATTTTTGACATTTTTTTTGTGAAATGGTAGGGGTACTTTTGTACCCCCTCTACCATTTCACACAGGCGGGAGGGCCGGGATCTGGGGGTTCCCTTGTTAAAGGGGGCTTCCAGATTCCACTAAGCCCCCTGCCCACAGACCCCCACAACCACCGGGCATGAGGGTTGTGGGGATGAGGTAATCCTTAGGGTTAGAGGTAATTGTTAGGGTTAGAGGTAATCCTTAGGGTTAGGGAAAAAAGCCCCATTCACACTATCAGATTTTCTGCTGATTTTTTCCTTCAGATTTACCAAAACCATATAATATGATGTCAAACCTTAGGCGTTTCAATTTGTATGCAATCAGACTGGCCCTTGCACTACATGGTTTTGGTAAATCTGAAGACAAAAATCAGCAGAAAATCTGATAGTGTGTATGGGGCTTTAGAGGTAATCTTTAGGGTTAGAGGTAATCGTTAGGGTTAGAGGTAATCGTTAGGGTTAGAGGTAATCGTTAGTGTTAGCATTCTAACCTTAACAATTACTGCTAACCCTAACAATAAACCTAACTCTATCTCTAACCCTAATCTGTGACTTTGGACACATAGTATAGTGGGATACAGGGCGCTCTAGGTAAAGACCATCCAGGAAACAGAAAGTTCAAACTCTATTGCCGTGTACACATGGGCAGACTTTCTGGCAGAAAAGGTCTGACGGAACGATTCTGTCGAACATTCCGATCATGTGTGGGCTTCATCGGACCATCATCGGACCTTTTCTGACGAAAATTCCGACAGACCTAGAAATAGAACATGTTTCAAATCTTTGCGACGGACTCGATTCCTATCGAACAAACAGTTCGTCTGTATGCTAGTCCGACAGACTAAAAACAACGCAAGGGCAGCTATTGGCTACTGGCTATTGAACTTCCTTTTCTAGTCCGGTCGTACGTCATCACATTCAAAATGATCGGACTTTGGTGTGATCGTGTGTAGGCAAGTCCGTTTCGACTCCATCGGAACTCCGTCGGAAAGACCGTCAGTGTTCAGTCCGACAAGAAGTCTGCTCGTGTGTACGTGGCATATGACTCAATGAAGACAAGTAGGGTAGTGGGCGGGTGTCTTATGGTACATGTCAGCAGCACTTCATGGGAAAAGCAAACTGGTAGAAGATAAAGCAGAAAGAAGGCTCTTCTAAGTGCAATAAAAAACAAGACTTTAATAGCCTGAGCCGGTTAAAAACACTTACAGGAGGGAAAAGGTGTACAGGCTCATCATATAATGTGAAGCCTCCACCCTACAGGATCCGCTGTGCCGCACTCAGGGTCACGAAGGAGATAGTGCGCATGCTCTGAAATGCGTCACCATCCCTCCTGACATCACATCTAGTTACTGCGTTCCATGCTGGTTCCAGTAGTGAGGTGGATCCTTGTAGGATGCCTGACATGCAGCTCCACACCACTGGCCGGCTAGGAGACACGTCGATAAGGATCACCCAGGGAGCACCTCCTGCTGGACGCTTCACATTATATGATTAGCCTGTAAAAAAACACAAGGCGCAAAACACATCAAAAACGCATAAAAAACACAACACTTGCATTTTTAGTGGGGGTCCATTAAAGTCTATTGCACGCAAAATGCAACCTGTTGCGGAAAAAAGTCCTTGACCCTTTCCAAAGCAGTGGCTAAAAATCGCATTGATGTGAACATGTCCTAAAGGAAACAATGTTAAATGGACTGTGGTGTGTGAACCGAGCCTAAAGGGAATATATTGAAGAGTTACCAACTAAAGCAGACATAATGGAGCTTATCTCAGCAGTGGAGAAGATACAATACAACTGGGACACGGAGTGGAGGCAGTTGAGCCCAATCTGGAGGGCTTCATCATATTCAATCATATTATAAAGAGACATTAGTAAGGATTAGGGATGAGCTTCGAGTTCGAGTCGAACTCATGTTCGACTCGAACATTGGCTGTTCGCAAGTTCGCCGAACAGCGAACAAATTTGAATGCCGCGGAACACCCTTTAAAAGTCTATGGGAGAAATCAAAAGTGCTAATTTTAAAGACTTATATGCAAGTTATTGTCATAAAAAGTGTTTGGGGACCTGGGTCCTGCCCCAGGGGACATGGATCAATGCAAAAAAAAGTTTTAAAAATGGCCATTTTTTCAGGAGCAGTGATTTTAATAATGCTTAAAGTCAAACAATAAAAGGGTAATATCCCTTTAAATTTCGTAGCTGGGGGGTGTCTATAGTATGCCTGTAAAGGGGCGCATGTTTCCTGTGTTTAGAACAGTCTGACAGCAAAATGGCATTTTGAAGGAAAAAACCCATTTAAAACTACTCGCGGCTATTGCATTACCGACAATACACATAGAAGTTAATTGATAAAACGGCATGGGAATTCCCCACAGGGGAACCCTGAACCAAAAATTTAAAAAAAATGACGTGGGGGTCCCCCTAAATTCCATACCAGGCCCTTCAGGTCTGGTATGGATATTAAGGGGAACCCCGGCCAAAATTAAAAAAAAAAATGACGTGGGGGTCCCCCTAAATTCCATACCAGACCCTTCAGGTCTGGTATGGATTTTAAGGGGAACCCCGCGCCAAAAAAAAACCAAAAAAAACGGCGTGAGGTCCCCCCAAAAATCCATACCAGACCCTTATCCGAGCACGCAACCTGGCAGGCCGCAGGAAAAGAGGGGGGGATGAGAGTGTGCCCCCCCTCCTGAACCGTACCAGGCCACATGCCCTCAACACTGGGAGGGTGCTTTGGGGTAGCCCCCCAAAACACCTTGTCCCCATGTTGATGAGGACAAGGGCCTCATCCCCACAACCCTGGCCGGTGGTTGTGGGGGTCTGCGGGCGGGGGGCTTATCGGAATCTGGAAGCCCCCTTTAACAAGGGGACCCCCAGATCCCGCCCCCCCTGTGTGTAATGGTAAGGGGGTACTTACCCCTACCATTTCACTAAAAAACTGTCAAAAATGTTAAAAATGACAAGAGACAGTTTTTGACAATTCCTTTATTTAAATGCTTCTTCTTTCTTCTTTCTTCCTTCATCTTCTTCTTCTTCTGGTTCTTCTGGCTCTTCCTCCGGTGGCGTCTTCTATCTTCTTCTCCTCGGGCCGCTCCGCACCCATGGCATGTGGGGAGGCTCCTGCTCTTCTCTTCATCATATTCTTCCTCTTCTTCCAATTCTTCTCTTCTTCTCCGGGCCACTCCGCATCCATGCTGGCATGGAGGGAGGCTCCCGTTGTGTGACGGCGTCTCCTCGTCTGACGGTTCTTAAATAACGGGGGGCGGGGCCACCCGGTGACCCCGCCCCCTCTGACACACGGGACATGACGGGACTTCCCTGTGGCATTCCCCGTGACGTCACAGGGAAATCCCGTCAAGCCACCGTGCGTCAGAGGGGGGCGGGGTCATCGGGTGGCCCCGCCCCCCGTTATTTAAGAACCGTCAGGAGAGGAGACGCGTCACACAGCGGGAGCATCCCTCCATGCCAGCATGGGTGTGGAGCGGCCCGGAGAAGAAGAGAAGAAGAGAAGAAGATGAAGAGAAGAGCGGGAGCCTCCCCCCATGCCATGGGTGCAGAGCGGCCCGAGGAGAAGAAGATAGAAGACGCCGCAGAGGAGATGCTGGACGAGAACGCCGGAGGAAGAGCCAGAAGAACCAGAAGAAGAAGATGAAAGAAGATAGAAGAAAGAAGAAGCATTTAAATAAAGGAATTGTCAAAAACTGTCTCTTGTCATTTTTAACATTTTTGACAGTTTTTTAGTGAAATGGTAGGGGTAAGTACCCCCTTACCATTTCACACAGGGGTGAGGGCCGGGATCTGGGGGTCCCCTTGTTAAAGGGGGCTTCCAGATTCCAATAAGCCCCCTGCCCGCAGACCCCCACAACCACCGGCCAGGGTTGTGGGGATGAGGCCCTTGTCCTCATCAACATGGGGACAAGGTGTTTTGGGGGGCTACCCCAAAGCACCCTCCCAATGTTGAGGGCATGTGGCCTGGTACGGTTCAGGAGGGGGGGCGCACTCTCATCCCCCCCTCTTTTCCTGCGGCCTGCCAGGTTGCGTGCTTGGATAAGGGTCTGGTATGGATTTTTGGGGGGACCCCACGCCGGGTTTTTTTTGACGCGGGGTTCCCCTTAAAACCCATACCAGTCCTGAAGGGTCTGGTATAGAATTTAGGGGGAACCCCACGTCATTTTTTTTTTTAATTTTGGCCGGGGTTCCCCTTAATATCCATACCAGACCTGAAGGGCCTGGTATGGAATTTAGGGGGACCCCCACGTCATTTTTTAAAAAAATTTTGGTTCAGGGTTCCCCTGTGGGGAATTCCCATGCCGTTTTTATCAATGAACTTCTATGTGTATTGTCGGCAATGCAATAGCCGCAAGTAGTTTTAAATGGGTTTTTTCCTTCGAAATGTCATTTTGCTGTCAGACTGTTCTAAACACGGGAAACATGCGCCCATTTACAGGCATACTATAGACACCCCCCAGGTACGAAATTTAAAGGGATATTACACTTTTATTGTTTGATTTTAAGCATTATTAAAATCACTGCTCCTGAAAAAACTGCCGTTTTTAAAACTTTTTTTGCATTGATCCATGTCCCCTGGGGCAGGACCCAGGTCCCCAAACACTTTTTATGACAATAACTTGCATATAAGCCTTTAAAATTAGCACTTTTGATTATTCATGTTCGTGTTCCATAGACTTTAACGGTGTTCGCGTGTTCGAACAAACTTTTTTCCTGTTCGCATGTTCTGGTGCGAACCGAACAGGGGGGTGTTCGGCTCATCCCTAGTAAGGATCTTAAATTGGAATCACTTTGAGAGTGATAAGATTTGGGTTCAAATAGAAAATCGATGGCCAGACAGGACCTTTGCGATGCACCATGGGTACCGGCAGCATATAGGGGCCTGTTGGACAGGGCTTCACCATTAATTATGGGGCGTACACACGGTCGGACTTTTCAGCTACAAAAGTCCGACAGCCTGTCCGACAGACTTTCGACTGACTTTTGGCGGACTTTCGACGGACTTGCGGCGGACTTTCTAACGAACAGACTTGCCTACACACGATCACACAAAAGTCCGTCGAATTCGTACGTGATGACGTACACCGGACTAAAATAAGGAAGTTCATAGCCAGTAGCCAATAGCTGCCCTAGTGTGGGTTTTTGTCCGTCGGACTAGCATACAGACGAGCGGATTTTTCGACCGGACTCGTGTTTGACGGAAAGATTTGAAGCATGTTTCAAATCTAAAGTCCGTCGGATTTGAGGCTGAAAAAGTCAGTTGAAAGTCCGGAGAAGCCCACACACGATCGGATTTCCAGCCAGCTTTAGTCCGTCAGCGTCCGTTGGACTTTTGTAGACGAAAAGTCCGACCGTGTGTACGCGGTTTAACAGTTATACTATATTGTCAAAAGTATTGGGACACCTGCCTTTCCACACACATGAACTTTAATGGCATCCCAGTCTTGGTCTGTAGGGTTCAATATTGAGTTGGCCCACCCTTTGCAGCTATACCAGCTTCAACTCTTGTTTGAAGGCTGTCCACAAGGTTTAGGAGTGTGTCTATGGGAATGTTTGACCATTCTTCCAGAAGAACATTTGTGAGGTCAGGCACTAATGTTGGACGTGAAGGCCTGGCTCGCAGTCTCCGCTCTAATTCATCCCAAAGGTGTTCTATCGGGTTGAGGTCAGGACTCTGTGCGGGTCAGTCAATTTCCTCCACCCCAAACTCGCTCATCCATGTCTTTATGGACCTTGCTTTGTGCACTGGTCCAAATCAGTTGGTGGAGGGGGTATTATGGTGGGGGGTTGTTTTTCAGGGGTTGGCCATGGCCCCAGAGTTCCAGTGAAGGGAACTCTTAAGGCGTCAGCATACCAAGACATTTTGGATAATTTCATGCTCCTGACTTTGTGGGAACAGTTTGGGGATGTCTCCTTCCTGTCCCAACATGACTGCGCACCAGTGCACAAAGCAAGGTCCATAAAGACATGGATGAGTGAGTTTGGGGTGGAGGAACTTGACTGACCTGCACAGAGTCCTGACCTCAGCCTGATAGAACACCTTTGGGATGAATTAGAGCGGAGACTTTGAGTTAGGCCTTCTATCCAACATCAGTAACTGACCTGACAGAAAGTATAGGATTCATGAAGGTTACTGTCACTCGCCTATACTCCCCCATGAAATAAACTATTTTCATGGGTTAAAACACTTTTCTTGTATATTATTGTAACTATATTCCCCACTTTTTCCTCTGATTTCCGGAGTTTTCCCTGTGAGTCGTCCCGACCCGACTGAGGATAAAGACAGGTGACATCCTTCCCTTTCTCATGTTTATTGCCACCCATTATTTACCCTGAGATCTACAGGCCACCCACAACCAGGTGCATAGATGTTCCATACCACCCATAGACACTCCCAGACACATCACACAATGCTCATATCCTGGTGCACAGATGTCCCATGTTGCCAATAGCCAGGTGCACAGACATTCCATGCCACCCATAGTAAAATGTTGTCATTTAACTAACGCAGAGTACTAAATTGTTTTGAGTGTGAATGAGAGGGTTGCCTAGGCGTCAAAAGCTGGAAGGCCTGGGTTCATAGCCTAAGGTGAGGCCATACATGTATGAGCTGCTTTGATGCCTATGACGTCACAGGTGCCTTCTGAGTAAAAGTGTATTGTCTATATGTCATAGAACTATACTAATTGTTGATGTTCATGCTACTTTTTGAAAGGTGTTAACGGCTACCCTGTATGAGTGGGGTTTATGAACAGGAGTCATAGAGTAAAGTAAGACTTTGCCTAAATGAATAATACTGGTAATCCTTGTGCAAATACTCTGTATTTGAAATATTGACGGTGACTAGGGATGAGCCAAACACCCCCCTGTTCGGTTCGCACCAGAACATGCGAACAGGAAAAAAGTTTGTTCGAACACGCGAACACTGTTAAAGTCTATGGGACACGAACATGAATAATCAAAAGTGCTAATTTTAAAGGCTTATATGCAAGTTATTGTCATAAAAAGTGTTTGGGGACCCGGGTCCTGCCCCAGGGGACATATATCAATACAAAAACAAGTTTTAAAAACGTCAGTTTTTTCGGGAGCAGTGATTTTAATAATGCTTAAAGTCAAACAATAAAAGTGTAATATCCCTTTAAATTTCGTACCTGGGGGATGTCTATAGTATGCCTGTAAAGGGGCGCATGTTTCCCGTGTTTAGAACAGTCTGACAGCAAAATGACATTTCAAAGGAAAAAAAGTCATTTAAAACTACTCGCGGCTATTAATGAATTGCCGGTCCGACAATACACATAGAAGTTCATTGATAAAACTGGCATGGGAATTCCACACAGGGGAACCCCGAACCAAAATTTCAAAAAAAAATTACGTGGGGGGTCCCCCTAAATTCCATACCAGGCCCTTCAGGTCTGGTATGGATATTAAGGGAAACCCCGGCCAAAATTTAAAAAAAAAAATGACATGGGGGTCCCCCTAAATTCCATACCAGACCCTTCAGGTCTGGTATGGATTTTAAGGGGAACCCCGCGCCAAAAAAAAAAAAAAAACGGCGTGGGGTCCCCCCCAAGAATCCATACCAGACCCTTATCCGAGCACGCAACCTGGCAGGCCGCAGAAAAAGAGTGGGGGAACGAGAGAGCCCCCCCCTCCTGAACCGTACCAGGCCACATGCCCTCAACATTGGGAGGGTGCTTTGGGGTAGCCCCCCAAAACACCTTGTCCCCATGTTGATGAGGACAAGGGCCTCATCCCCACAACCCTGGCAGGTGGTTGTGGGGGTCTGCGGGCGGGGGGCTTATCGGAATCTGGAAGCCCCCTTTAACAAGGGGACCCCCAGATCCCAGCCCCCCCTGTGTAAAATGGTAAGGGTACCCCTACCATTTCACTAAATAACTGTCAAAAAATGTTAAAAATGACAAGCGACAGTTTTTGACAATTCCTTTATTTAAATGCTACTTCTTTCTTCTTTCTTCTATCTTCCTTCATCTTCTTCTTCTTCTGGTTCTTCTGGTTCTTCCTCCGGTGTTCTCGTCCAGCATCTCCTCTCCTCATCAACATGGGGACAAGGTGTTTTGGGGGGCTACCCCAAAGCACCCTCTCAATGTTGAGGGCATGTGGCCTGGTACGGTTCAGGAGGGGGGGCGCTCTCTCGTCCCCCCCTCTTTTCCTGCGGCCTGCCAGGTTGCGAGCTCGGATAAGGGTCTGGTATGGAATTTTGGGGGGACCCCACGCCGTTTTTTTTTTTAATTTTGGCTGGGGTTCCCCTTAATATCCATACCAGACCTGAAGGGCCTGGTATGGAATTTAGGGGGAACCCCCACATCATTTTTTTTTTAAATTTTGGCCGGGGTTCCCCTTAATATCCATACCAGACCTGAAGGGCCTGGTATGGAATTTAGGGGGACTCCCCACGTCATTTTTTTAAAAAATTTTGGTTCGGGGTTCCCCTGTGGGGAATTCCCATGCCGTTTTTTATCAATGAACTTCTATGTGTATTGTCGGCAATGCAATAGCCGCGAGTAGTTTTAAATTACTTTTTTTCCTTTGAAATGTCATTTTGCTGTCAGACTGTTCTAAACAGGGGAAACATGCGCCCCTTTACAGGCATACTATAGACACCCCCCAGCTACGAAATTTAAAGGGATATTACACTTTTATTGTTTGACTTTAAGCATTATTAAAATCACTGCTCCTGAAAAAACGTCCGTTTTTAAAACTTTTTTTGCATTGATCCATGTCCCCTGGGGCAGGACCCAGGTCCCCAAACACTTTTTATGACAATAACTTGCATATAAGCCTTTAAAATTAGCACTTTTGATTTCTCCCATAGACTTTTAAAGGGTGTTCCGCGGCATTCGAATTTGCCGCGAACACCCCAAATTGTTCGCTGTTCGGCGAACTTGCGAACAGCCGATGTTCGAGTCGAACTCGAAGCTCATCCCTAACGGTGACATTGGGGGCAATTGCTTGGGTGCTATTAGCAATAATTATGCTTAGACCAAGAGAGAATATTGTACCCTCAGAGCACAAAAAGCTAGAGGGTGGAGAATACACAAAACTGCATAATCTTGCTGATGTGTCCAAGCAATGAATGTGAGCAACTTGAGGTGATAGTAGATACATTGCTTATCTGTTATATCATAGTGTTTGTGGTGTGTATGCTGCTGAAAATCTGGCGAGATAGACAGCGTGGTTTCCCTGTGTGTGATCTCCAATTCATGCTGTAACAAACTGTGCCATAAAAGTCCAGTATATAGCCTCATCCAAGTAGGGGGTTAAGGTGTGCTTTCAGTGGAGGAAAGCACAAGGGGAGTATTGGCCAGCTCACATAGGAAAGGAAAAGTAACTGGAACCTCACTAATGATCCAGTAATGGGGAATCAGGTGGGAGGAGGTGCTAAGGTTTACAGGGCGCCATTGACACCCCCGGGAGGAAGTCAAGGCCTGCTATGGGAAGTGGGTAGTGAAGTACCTGAAGAAATGGCACAGCTTGGCAAAGGCAATGGATTGGCCGGTACCCATACAGGGAACATTTGATGTCAGGGTTTGGACAGCATTACACCATAACTTTAAGAGTAGGATGACTGAACCTAATGAAGTTGCAGCATGGGCTAGATGGGAGGTAGGGATGAGCCGAACACCCCCCGGTTCGGTTCGCACCAGAACCTGCGAACGGACCGAAAATTTGCACGAACGTTAGAACCCCATTGACGACTATGGGACTCGAACGTTCGAAATCAAAAGTGCTCATTTTAAAGGCTAATTTGCATGTTATTGTCCTAAAAAGGGTTTGGGGACCCGGGTCCTGCCCCAGGGGACATGTATCAATGCAAAAAAACCTTTTAAAAATGGACGTTTTTTCGGGAGCAGTGATTTTAATGATGCTTAACCACTTCCCGCCCGGCCTATAGTGGATTGACGTCCGGGAAGTGGTTGCGTTATCCTGACTGGGCGTCATATGACGTCCAGCAGGATAACATGCCGCCGCGCGCCCGCGGGGGCGCGCATCGCAGCGATCGGTGGATTGGTGTGTCAGCCTGAGGTGATCAAGTACCACCAAAAGAAAGCTCTATTTGTGGGAACAAAATGATAAAAAATTTGTTTGGGTACAGTGTAGCATGACCACGCAATTGTCATTCAAATTGAGACAGCGCTGAAAGCTGAAAATTGGCCTGGGCGGGAAGGTGTCTAAGCGCCTGGTATTGAAGTAGTTAAAGTAAAAAAAACAAAAAACAATGAAATATTCCTTTAAATATCGTACCTGGGGGTGTCTATAGTATGCCGGTAAAGAGGTGCGAGTTTACCGTGCTTAGAACAGTCCCTGCATAAAATGTCATTTTTAAAGGAAAAAAAGTCATTTAAAACTGCTTGCGGCTTTAACCAATTCATATCCGGGCCATTGCCAAATGACGGCAACAGCGTGGATCTACATTGCCGGGACGACGTCTATTGACCCCTGCAGGGTGCGTGCGGCGCGCTCGGTGATCAGCGAGTCCATGAGACTCGCCTGATCAAAGATCAGAGTAAGGGGTCGGTCCCGACCCCTTACCACATGATCAGCTGTCAACCAATGACAGCTGATCATGTGATGTAAACAGAGCCGGTAATCGGCTATTTTTCCTTCTCGCGCTGACAGCGTGAGGAGAAAAAAAAAACCCGATCACCGGCGGCCTTCTGTGACACAGCAATAGGCAGCAGTGCCGCTTACCAGTGCCCACCAGCATCACCCATCAGTGCCCACAGTGCCATCAACCAGTGCCATCCATCAGTGCCCACAGTGCCACCCATCAGTGCCCACAGTGCCACCCATCAGTGCCACCCATCAGCACCCACATCAGTGCAACAACAGCGCTGCACATCAGTGCCACCTATCAGTGCCCATCAGTGTCACCTACCAGTGCCCATAAGTGCCCATCAGTGCCGCCCATCACTGCCCATCAGTGCCACCCATTAGTGCCCCCCATCAGTGCCACCCATCAGTGCCCCCCATCAGTGGTACGTATCAGTGCCCATCAGTGCCACCTATCCATGCCAACCATCCGTGCCACCCATCCGTGCCACCCATCAGCTTCCATCAGTGGCCATCAGTGCCGCCTTTTATCTGTGCCCATCAGTACCGCCTTATCTGTCCCCATCAGTGCTGCCTTAACTGTGCCTATCAGTGCCGCCTTAACTGTGCCTATCAGTGCCGCCTTAACTGTGCCTAGTGCCGCCTTATCTGTGCCTATCCGTGCCCATCAGCGCAGCTTATCAGTGCCCACCAGTGCCGCCTCATCAACGGATATCAATGAAGGAGAAAAATTACCTGTTAGCAAAATTTTATAACACACTATTAAACATGATTTTTTTTTTTTCAAAAATTTCCATTTTTTTTTGTTTGTTTAGAAAAAAATAAAAACCCCAGCTGTGATTAAATACCACCAAAAATAAGCTCTATTTGTGGGAAAAAAATGATAAAAATTTCATTTGGGTACAGTGTTGTATGACCGCACAATTGTCATTCAAAGTGCGTCAGCGCTGAAAGCTGAAAATTGGTCTGGGCAGGAGGGGGTTTAAGTGCCCAGTAAGCAAGTGGTTAATGTAATGTCGGGTCCTGGCAATATGGATGAAAATCAGTGAGACAAACGGCATGGGTACCCCCCCCCCCCCGTCCATTACCAGGCCCTTTGGGTCTTGTATGGATATTAAGGGGAACCCCGCACCCAAATTAAATAAGGAAACAGCAGTATACAGGCTCTGCACTCTGAACAGCAGTATACAGGCAGTGTAAACAAGACAGGGACTGTAGGTTTGTTGTTAAGTAGAATGTTTGTAATTTTGAACTGGTACATTTTTAACGTGTTTAGCTCCAGCCAAAACATCTATTTTTAAGCTGTTTGGAAAACATAGGGAAGGGTTATCACCCCTGTGACATTTGTTTTGCTGTCTGTGCTCCTCTAAAGAAGATTTCACCTCACTTTTTGTCCCAATGACAAATGTTTTTTGAAAATTTGGGGTTTTTTGTGGAACAAGGATTGGAAAGCATCAGTGGGAAGGAGAAATGTTTTTCCCATATTAACTCTTACAGGAGAGAATTTCACTTCCTAGGGGTAGATTTCATTTCACTTCCTGTTGTCTCCTTCCGTTTGCAAGTAGGAGTCGTTTGTAAGTTGGATGTTTGAAAGTAGGGGCCTGCCCTATATACTCAGCAGAAATTTGGGCCTTAGGTGTTTTTGTGGCCACAACACTGTAAGCCCTCACAGGGCCCTGCTGTGAAATATTAGATCAAGAATTGTAATTACATGCCCCTGTTGAACAGGGGCAGAAAAATTGGGCCTTTGGTGGTGGTGGTGGTGCCACAACACTGTAAGTCCTCACTCGCTCTTGATGGACGCAGAAACGGGCCCTGCTGTGAAATATTAGATCAAGAATTGTAATTACATGCCCCTGTTGAACAGGGGCAGAAAAATTGGGCCTTTGGTGGTGGTGGTGGTGCCACAACACTGTAAGTCCTCACTCGCTCTTGATGGACGCAGAAACGGGCCCTGCTGTGAAATATTAGATCAAGAATTGTAATTACATGCCCCTGTTGAACAGGGGCTGGAAAATTGGGCCTTAGGCACTGGTGCTGGTGCCACAACACTGCAACACTTCACAGATACTTTAGTTGGAATGCAGAAACGAGCCCTGCTGCAAAGTATTGCATCAAAAATTGTAATTACACGCCCCTGTTAAACAGGGGCTGAAAAATTGGGCCTTAGGCACTGGTGGTGGCGCCCAGAACCAAAAATGTTCTTACAAGCTATCAGCGTGATCATTGAGGAGGAAGAGGATAATTACTCAGGATAGTCACTCAGCATCAGCATAGGCAGTCTTTGAAAGGATCTGAGATTTCAAAAAAAATTATTCGGTTACATCAGCATCAGGTGCTTGGTAGCTGGTGGTGATCCAAGACTGATTCATTTTTATGAAGATCAGTCGATCGACCGAGTCGGTGGACAGACGCACCCTGTGATCGGTTACAAAGCCTCCACCAGCACTGAATGTGCGTTCCCAAAGAACGCTGGATGCAGTGCTGCATGTAGCTCAATTGCATACTGCGCAAGCTCTGGCCAGTGATCCATCCTCAAGACCCAGTAACCCAGAGGATTTTCGGTGGGAAAGGTGTCCAAGTCAGATCTTGCCCCTAGGTATTCCTGCACCATGTAAAACAGATGCTGGCGATGGTTGCTGGAACCGATCATACCTTGGGGCTGTGGACCAATAAATTGTCTGAACGCATCGGTGTATTTTTGCACCAATACACTGATCGGATTAGGAATGCAGTCCTTGAGACTGGGCAGGATCCAAATAGTCCAGCCCTGGCCTCAACGATTGTCACCATGTGGGGCACAGTTTTGAAAAAATCAGTTCAGGAAAAGTTAACTACCCGTTATCCTGAGTGGAAGACCCTGGGCCTACAAGCTCTGACCTCATTAGCATTCCATATCCAAAAGAATATGGATGACATGGAGGCAAGAAAGCCACAAAAGGTGCTGCTCTCCTACCTCCCACCCAAAGAAGCCCCACAGGGTGGAAAAGGAGGGACAGTGGGAGACTAAAAGCTACGGGTGTGTGTTTCAACTGCCAAAAATCTGGCCACATTGCTAGATTTCGCCATGCACCCAGGAGAATTGGCAAGGATGCATGGGGAAAGAGGGATTGACAGGCAGAGGCCCCAGTATGATCAGTGATATCTGAAACTGATGGTAAAGATGCTTTTGTAAAAATGACTTTGGCAGAAATGCCCTATTATAATGAGCTCACATTCCTAACAGATACTGGGGCATCAAAGTCAATCCTCTCTTCCCATTGTACCCCATCTCCCTCCCACTCAAATGAAAGGACAATGATTGGTTGCCCCTCTGTCTGTGAAGATCGGAGGTGTTACGGTACAATCTACCTTTTTGTTGACTGATACCGTGCCTTTTAACTTGCTGGGAAGAGATATCTTATCAAAATTACAGTGTACCATAAGTTACACTCCTAAGGGGGTCTTTGTTACCTCTCAGCTGACTGAAATAGGGCAAGATGTGTGTGACAGTGTCCATGTTTTGGAGGCTGCCCCACAAAACCCAAATTCATCACCAGCCTTGCTGGGAGTACCTAAGTCACTTTGGGCAGAGTCCAAGTAAGACATAGGTCTCCTAAATGTGACTCCAGTCAGCGTAAAGGTAAAACCAGGATCCACCTTAGCAAAATTACCTCAGTATCCTCTCTCCCATCAGCAACGGGAGGGTATCATGGATCAAATAAGGATTTACTTAGAGAAGGGGGTGTTGCGGGAAGCGAGCTCCCCGTGCAACACTCCTCTATATCCAGTGAAAAAGAAACCTACAGATAAGAAAGCTCCAGTTACAGTGGGGGAAAAAGTATTTAGTCAGCCACCAATTGTGCAAGTTCTCCCACTTAAAAAGATGAGAGAGGCCTGTAATTGTAATCATGGGTATACCTCAACTATGAGAGACAAAATGTGGAAACAAATCCAGACATCACACTGATTTTTGATAGAATGTATTTGCAAATTATGATGGAAAATAAGTATTTGGTCACCTACAGACAAGTAAGATTTCCGTCTCTCACAGACCTGTATCTTCTTCTTTAAGAGGCTCCTCTGTCCTCCACTCATTACCTGTATTAATGGCACCTGTTTGAACTTGTTATCAGTAAAAAAGACACCTGTCCACAACCTCAAACAGTCACACTCCAAACTCCACTGAAGACCAAAGAGCTGTCGAAGGACACTGGAAACAAAATTGTAGACCTGTACCAGGCTGGGAAGACTGAATCTGCAATAGGCAAGCAGCTTGGTGTGAAGAAATCAACTGTGGGAGCAATAATTAGAAAATGGAAGACATACAAGACCACTGATAATCTCCCTCGATCTGGAGCTCCACCCAAGATCTCACCCTGTGGGGTCAAAATGATCACAAGAGCGGTGAAAAATCCTAGAACCACATGGGGGACCTAGTGAATGACCTGCAGAGAGCTGGGACCAACGTAACAAAGGCTACCATCAGTAACACACAATGCCACCAGGGACTCAGATCCTGCAGTGCCAGATGTGTCCCCCTGCTTAAGCCAGTACATGTCCGGGCCCATCTGAGGTTTGCTAGAGAGCATTTGGATGATCCAGAAGAGGACTGGGAGAATGTCATATGGTCAGATGAAACCAAAGTAGAACTGTTTGGTAGAAACACAACTCGTGTTTTGAGGAGAGAGAATGCTGAGTTGCAACCAAAGAACACCATACCTACTGTAAAGCATGGGGGTGGCAACATCATGCTTTGGGGCTGTTTCTCTGCAAAGGAAACAGGACGACTGATCTGTGTACATGAAAGAATGAATGGGGCCATGTATCGTGAGATTTTGAGTGCAAACCTCCTTCCATCAGCAAGGGCATTGAAGATGAAACTTGGCTGGGTCTTTCAGCATGACAATGATCCCAAACATACCACCCAGGCAACGAAGGAGTGGCTTCGTAAGAAGCATTTCAAGGTCCTGGAGAGGCCTAGCCAGTCTCCAGATCTCAACCCCATAGAAAACCTTTGGAGGGAGTTGAAAGTCCATGTTGCCCAGCGACAGCCCCAAAACATCACTGCTCTAGAGGAGATCTGCATGGAGGAATGGGCCAACATACCAGCAACAGTGTGTGACAACCTTGTGAAGACTTACAGAAAACGTTTGACCTCTGTCATTGCCAACAAAGGATACATAACAAAGTATTGAGATAAACTTTTGTTATTGACCAAATACTTATTTTCCACCAGAATTTGCAAATAAATTCTTTCCAAATCAGACAATGTTATTGTCTAGATTTGTTTCCACATTTTGTCTCTCATAGTTGAGGTATACCTATGATGACAATTACAGGCCTCTCTCATCTTTTTAAGTGGGAGAACTTGCACAATTGGTGGCTGACTAAATACTTTTTTCCCCCACTGTATGCTTTAACCTCAGGTAAGGCTGTGCATTTTGAGTTGTCTGCTGAGGAGATACAGGTGGCGGAGACATTGAAGGAGGCTATAATGGCATCTCCAGCATTGGCACTACCTGAATATAAAAAGAACTTTTACCTGTTCTGTCATGAATCAGGTAATCAGGCATCTGGAGTGTTAACACAAAAATCTGCTGATAAGCACAAACCTGTGGGATATTATTCCCAGCCTCTTGATCCTGTAATCTTAACAGCAGCACCTTGTGTGGAAGCCACGGCAGCAGCAGCCATGTTAGTGGAGCAAAACTGCTTAAATTGTGTTGGGGAACACCCTGATTCTCATGGTCCTCCATGCAGTGGAGCAGGTGCTGGGACATCTTAACACAAGACACTTATCTGCTGCTAGATTAACTAAGTATGAGCTGGCTTTGCTTACACCAAGTAATATTGTCATTAAGAGGTGTGATGTGTTAAATCCAGCCACTTTGTTACCCATTTGGCCTACTCCAGTGGAGTGTGTACATGACGGTTGTCACACAACTGAGGCCTACTATGAGCTCCCAGTGACGGTACAGGATTTTGCCCTGGAGAACCCAGAGCGGGGTTCCAGGTATTACACTGAGAAAGGTTCTCCCGTCACTGGTTTGGCTGTGGTAAGTCAGGAGGAAGTCATTTTCCAGAGGGCTCTACCAAATCACTGTTCCGCCCAAGTGGCCGAGTTGGAGGCCTTGATAAAAGCATGTGAATTGGCAGAGGGACAATCAGTGAATATAAACACTGATTCTCGTTATGCCCATGGCACCGTTCATGATTACCCAATTCTCTGGAAAAGCCGAAGCTTACTAACATCTTCAGGGCAAGCCTATTAAAAACTCTGCTCAGGTGAAAGCCCTACTTGAAGCTATCACTTTGCCCGCTGCAGTTGCAGTGGTCAAGGTGAAGGCTCACACAAAAGTGTCTGATGCTGTTGCAATGGGCAACCAAAGGGCAGATGAGGCAGCTAAAGCAGCTGCCTTGCTTCCCCTGGTGATGGGTGATGATGAGAGAGTGTATTTCTTGAAAGAGGATACAGACACTCAAACCCTACAACAATTGCAAAGCACAGCATCTTGAGAGGTAATCAATAAGTGGAAAAAGAACAATTGTCATTACAATGAGGATACAGGAGTTTGGCTCCATGAGGATGGGAGGCCATGTGTCCCTCCTTCTATGTACCCTTCTCTTTGTTCTATGGCACATCTCCTTTCTCATGTAGCCAAAGGGGGATGGTTGATCTAATATGGAAATTGTGGTATGCACCAGGCATTGAAGAAGTAGCTAAGCAATATTGTCAGACTTGCTTAATTTGTGCACACTATAATCCAGGAAAATGGGTGAGAACCCCTGTGGGTCACATTCCAAGAGCTCTATATCCCTTCCAGAGATTACAAATAGACTACATACAGTTGCCTAAGGTAGGTTTATACGAGTATGTGTGCTCACGTGTGTGGACTGCTGCTCAAGCTGGTTGGAGACGTGGCCTATACAGAAGGCTACAGCAACAGCAAAGAAGCTGATACAGGAAGTGATGTGTAGATATGGGATTTTTGAAACCTTAGAGTCAGATAGAGGAAGTCACTTTACTGGACAGGTAATGAACGAGGTACTTGCAGCCTTTAACATTTAGAAACACTTACACACTCCATACAGCCCCACAGCTAGTGGTAAGATAGAACAATACAACAGGCTACTAAAAGCCACGTTGAGTAAAATCACAGCTGAGACAGGGCTAAATTGGCTTCAAGGTTTGCCTATTGCTCTTTTTGCATTGAGAACTACACCAAAACAAAAAAGGAAAACTTTCTCCCTATGAAATATTATTTGGATCAGTGCCAAAGACAGGCTTGTACTATCCACAGGCTTTAGCAAAATTACACAGGCATTTAAATCGATTGCACAAGAAAATATATTTATCTCTTCCAGATACCCTTGAAGGGACTCATGACCTGCAGCCAGGTGACTGGGTAATGGTGAAAAAGCATCAGAGGAGGGGTCTGGATCCCAGGTGGACAGGACCCTACCAGGTGCTACTCACTACAGCTACAGCAGTGAAGCTGTAGAACAGGGATAGTTGGATACATGCTTCACATTGTAAACGTGTACATGCTGCAATTGTATCTGAGCAGTAGGACCAGTTCTCCTGCCTAATGATTCTGTGTCCTTAGCAAGACACTGTTCAGAATGTGATCATATCAGGAACAGGAACATCTAACAAGGAGTTGTGCTGTGTTTAAAGTACCCGATGAAGGATCATGAGTGCCTGGAAAAGTTTGCTGCTGCTGGGTGTTGCGTGGTGTGTGTGCTTGTGGATGGTCAAACCTATCTGAATAGGATGATCCAATTACATGAGGTGATCAGTACTCAATTCAATCTCTCTAACCGTTGGGTGTGTTCTATGATTCCCCCAAGCGTGAGACACAAACCGATAGTAGCTCTAGCAGTTACAGATCCCAATTTATTTTATGCAATATTGACGAAAGAAACAGCCAATAGTACCCTAGCTGAGAAGCCTTGGAAACTGGTGGGAAAAAAGGGGCTGTTAGTGCAGGGAATATCAGGAAAAGGAATAGCACTAATCTTTAACCATAGTGCTGACCCAGAGATGGTTGAAATAGGGATCACCGATTATTATCAGGACCCTGGAAATGTTCAGGTTGTGGTGAAGGGTTGTTTTAGCATAGAAAACCAAACTATGTGTCAGTGCCTTAAGGATTGCTCTAACTGTTTTGATGAGACCTTGAAAAGGTCATTGAAGGAGTTGAATGTAACTGATAAATGTGAAAGGGATTCTGCGTTTACTGACTTAAATATGTACAATCACTCTTTGAGGGAAATAGTAGATTCCCAAATTGAAAATTCACCATATAAGTGTCGAAGCGAGAGTCTTGCCAGCCTCTTATTATTATGTGTGTGGCCGAAAAGGCCTATAAGTGGCTACCATTAAATAGGGATGGGCTATCTGTTCGAGTCGAACATGAGTTCGAGTCGAACATTGGCTGTTTGCCTGTTCGCCAAACAGTGAACAATTTGGGGTGTTTGTGGCAAATTCGAAAAGCCGCGAAACACCCTTTAAAAGTCTATGGGAGAAATCTAAAGTGCTAATTTTAAAGGTTAATATGCAAGTTATTGTCATAAAAAGTGTTTGGGGACCTGGGTCCTGCCCCAGGGGACATGTACCAATGCAAAAAAAAGTTTTAAAAACGGCCATTTTTTCGGGGAGCAGTGATTGTAATAATGCTTAAAGTGAAACAATAAAAGTGAAATATTCCCTTAAATTTCGTACCTGGGGGGTGTCTATAGTATGCCTGTAAAGTAGCGCATGTTTCCCGTGTTTAGAACAGTGCGAGAGCAAAATGACATTTCTAAAGGAAAAAACAGTTATTTAAAAGTACTAGCGCTAGTGTCGGCTATTAATGAATTGTCGGTCCCAACTATACACATAAAAGTCATTGAAAGTCATTGAAAAAAAAAAATGCGTGGGGGTCCTCCAAAATTCCAATACCAGGCGCTTCAGGTCTGGTATGGATATTAAGGGGAACTCCGCACCAAAATTTTTTAAATAATGGCGTGGGGTTCCCCCCAAAATTCCATACCAAAAAATGGCGTGGGATTCCCCCAAAAATCCACACCAGATCCTTATCTGAGCACGCAACCTGACAGGCCGCAGGAAAAGAGGGGGGGACGAGAGAGCACCCCCCCTCCTGAACTGTACCAGGCCACATGCCCTCAACATGGGGAGGATGTCCCCATGTTGATGGGGACAAAGGCCTCATCTCCACAACCCTTGCCCGGTGGTTGTGGGGGTCTGTGTGCGGGGAGCTTATCGGAATCTGGAAGCCCCCTTTAACAAAGGGGGCACCCAGATCCCAGCCACCCCTATGTGAATTGGTAACGGGTAAATTGTACCCCTACCATTTCACAAAAAGAAAGTGTCAAAATGTTAAAAAAACACAGGAGACTGCATGGATGCAATGGGAATCCTGCTTTGTATCAGAGGGGGCGGGGTCACCCGTACATGTCACTGGGAGACCCCGGCGTTTCCCCTTCTCAGAGGGGAACGGGGTCACATGACGGGTGGCCCTGCCCTAAGCTACATAAGAGCTGTCAAGCTGGCGCCGCGTTATTGGCTGGGTGCCTCCAGTGGAGGCTGGATCCTGTACGTGTTCCTCGCTGGAGTCGCTGGAGATCATCCATCGCTGGAGATTATCCATCGCTGGAGATCACCCATCGCTGGAGATCGAGAATTGGATTACATCGCTGGAGTAGGAGCATGAATTTATTGGATTACATAGCTGGAATCTCTTTTTTATTTTTTATTTTTTTATTTTTAATAAAGGACTTGTCCCAAGCCGTCTCCTGTGTTTTTTTTTAACATTTTGACACGTTCTTTTTGTGAAATGGTAGGGGTACAATGTACCCCTTACCAATTCACATAGGGGGGAGGGAGACAAAGGGAGGTTCCAGATTCCAATAAGCCCCCCACCCGCAGACCCTCACAACCACCGGGCAAGGGCAAGGGTTGTGGGGATGAAGCCCTTGTCCCCATCAACATGGGGACATCCTCCCCATGTTGAGGGCATGTGGCCTGGTACGGTTCAGGGGGGGGAGGCGCTCTCTCGTCCCCCCTCTTTTCCTGTGGCCTGCCAGGTTGCGTGCTCGGATAAGGGTCTGGTGTGGATTTTTGGGGGGAACCCCACGCCATTTTTTTTAAATTTTGGCACGGAGTTCCCCTTAAAATCCATACCAGACCTGAAGGGCCTGGTAATGGAATTTTGGGGGACCCCCACGCATTTTTTTTATTGTCGGGACCGACAATTCATTAATAGCCGGCACTACCACTAGTACGTTTAAATTACTTTTTTTTCCTTTAGAAATGTCATTTTGCTGTCAGACTGTTCTAAACACAGAAAACATGCGCCCCTTTACAGGCATACTATAGAAACTCACATTCAAAATTCAAAAAGTGTAGCGCTATAAACTCCATACATAAAAACTAAAGAATGAAGACTCAAAAATATTAAGTGATTATAAGATAGACATTCCAGTCTGAATCAAAAAGTGCTTATGTGAAGGAAATGTGATTGGTAAACAAAGCTTAAATACATTCATTAAATCCAATAATAAGTAAAAAACATCACAAAATAATATTATAAATGAAGTCCATGTCAAAATAAGTGAAAAAACTGTGATGATAGTGTATAAACGATGGTGGACAAGTGTTTCCTGGGCATGCGGAAGGGTTGTTTAGACTGAGCAGCTTGGTAGGTAAATGGGCCACATGGAGACCAAACGTGCACAGAGGATTGGGATCAGTGCCAGAACCATCACCAGGAATCATAGAGGCTTACCAGAAGTATTGGCCTGAAATAGCATATGCCAAAACAGGTCAAAAAGGCTTGATGACCGACAGGTCTGAATGTGACAGCTGGTCAGATGTCGTCGTCACACAGAGAAGGGGAAAGGAAATCAGCACGGCTTCCTCTACACTGGGTACACCATAGGCCGATAGTATGTGTGGCATGTGAGGGAAAAACACTCACATCTGATGACTGTTTAAGTTGAAACATGTTGGGTGGACCTCTCATGACTACCGCTTTACGATTTATATGCTGTTCTCTTCTTCAAAAAATGTGAGTCTGTTTTTTATCTATTTTTTAAATAAATCCAAGTTTAAAAACGTTATCACGCTATGTGAGTGTTTTTCCCTCACATGCCACACATACTATCGGCCTATGGTGTACCCAGTGAAGAGGAAGCCGTGCTGATTTCCTTTCCCCTTCTCTGTGTGACGACGACATCTGACCAGCTGTCACATTCAGACCTGTCGGTCATCAAGCCTTTTTGACCTGTTTTGGCATATGCTATTTCAGGCCAGTACTTCTGGTAAGCCTCTATGATTCCTGGTGATGGTTCTGGCACTGATCCCAATCCTCTGTGCACGTTTGGTCTCCATGTGGCCCATTTACCTACCAAGCTGCTCGGTCTAAACAACCCTTCCGCATGCCCAGGAAACACTTGTCCACCATCGTTTATACACTATCATCACAGTTTTTTCACTTATTTTGACATGGACTTCATTTATAATATTATTTTGTGATGTTTTTTACTTATTATTGGATTTAATGAATGTATTTAAGCTTTGTTTACCAATCACATTTCCTTCACATAAGCACTTTTTGGTTCACACTGGAATGTCTATCTTATAATCACTTAATATTTTTGAGTGTTCATTCTTTAGTTTTTATGTATGGAGTTTATAGCGCTACACTTTTTGAATTTTGAATGTTAGTTTAACCCTGAGTCTACAGGTGGGTTGGCTGCTGTTCACTCCCTTCAGCGCAGCGCTGTACTTAATTACTACATACTATAGAAACTCCCCAGGTACAAAATTTAAGGGAATATTTCCCTTTTATAGTTTCACTTTAAGCATTATTAAAATCAATGCTCCTGAAAAAACTGCTGTTTTTAAAACTTTTTTTTGCATTGATACATGTCCCCTGGGGCAGGACCCAGGTCCCCAAACACTTTTTATGACAATAACTTGCATATTAACCTTTAAAATTAGCACTTTTGATTTTTCATGTTCGTGTCCCATAGACTTTAACGGTGTTCGCGTGTTCGAACAAATTTTTTGCCTGTTCGCATTTTCTGGATGCGAACCAAACAGGGGCGTGTTCGGCCCACCCCTACCAGTAAAAGCAAATGGTACTTGTGTGCTTGCTAGGCTGATTTACACTACTAGAGTTGTTAATACTACAGAACTAATAGAGGCCCATAAAGGAAAAAGATTTTTAGAGGTCTGCAGAAGAGAAAGTATACTCTATCACGACAGCACAAAAGGAAATGGAATAAATAGGGAAAAAGTACTCAGTTTCTTTGTTCGGGGAGGCATTTAAGACATGGACTCACGCCCCCTTGTTCACAGGCTGGGGACATGAAATGATTATGCTTATGCTACTAATATGATGTTGGGACATGTTTTGGAGGCCCTAAAGGAAGAGACAGATAAGCTAATAGAGATACGAAGACATGTGATTGCTAATCACATGGGATTAGACATATTATTTGCTTCACAAGGAGGGTTGTGTAAAGATATTGAGCAGGAATGTTGTACTTATATAGTTGATAATAGCTATAATGTAGAAAACTATTTGGCAGCAGCAGGGGAATTGCAAGGGAAAGTGCATGATATTGCTAATCATATATTAGATTTATCAGAATGGGGAGGAGGGTGGCTATCCTGGTTGAACCCTCTATCATGGTTCAAGGGAATAGGAGAAGTGTTTAAAACCTTTTTGATATGACTACTGAAAATTCTGGGGATGATCTTAGGAGCTGTGCTATGTTTGTATTTGTGTTTTAAAATAGTCATGTGTGCATGAACAGCAATGTGTAAGGCAGGGCCGTCTTTAATTTTGATTGGGCCCTGGGCAAACATTTTCTTGGGCCCCCCCCCCCTCCATTCTGAGACAAACAAAAAATAGCAGGTAGACGCAAAATCAGTTTACTGCAGCAGATCACGCAGCGATTGCAATTGTTTGCCAGAGGTTACAGCCTATCCTTACTGCTCACTGGCTGGTTTCTAGAGGTTACAACACATAATTTCTGCTTGCCGATTGGTTGCTAGAGGTTAATGTACATTATTAGCGCTCACAAATTGGTTGCCAGGGGTTACAGAACATCATTACCACTTACTGATTGGTTGCTAGAGATTAAAGCAGATCACTACCGTTCGCTGATTGGTTGCTAGAGGTTAATGCACATCATTACCTCCCAGTGAGCAGTGGAGTTATCCCAAATAATTGAACAAGTAAAGGGAAACATTAATACACATACTACAGGAGAGTGTCAGAGAGTGCAGACATACTACAGGAGAGGTTCAGAGACTGCGGACATACTGCAGGAGACAATCAGAGACTGTGGACATACTGCAGGAGATTACCAAAGACTGCGGACATACTGCAGGAGACAATCAGAGACTGCGGACATACTGCAGGGGACAATCAGAGACTGCGGACATACTGCAGGAGACCAACAGAGACTGCGGACATACTGCAGGAGACAATCAGAGACTGCAGACATACTGCAGGAGATTACCAGAGACTGCAGACATACTGCAGGAGACAATCAGTGACTGCGGACATACTGCAGGAGATTACCAAAGACTGCGGACATACTGCAGGAGACAATCAGTGACTGCGGACATACTGCAGGAGACAATCAGAGACTGTGGACATACTGCAGGAGATTACCAAAGACTGCGGACATACTGCAGGAGACAATCAGTGACTGCGGACATACTGCAGGAGACAATCAGAGACTGCGGACATACTGCAGGAGACAATCAGAGACTGCGGACATACTGCAGGAGATTACCAGAGACTGCGGACATACTGCAGGAGACAATCAGAGACTGCGGACATACTGCAGGAGACAATCAGAGACTGCGGACATACTGCAGGAGACAATCAGAGACTGCGGACATACTGCAGGAGACAATCAGAGACTGCAGACATTATACTGGAGATGGTCAGAGAACTTTCAGCAATGTACAGCTTTACAGTTGAATAACACAGCTCAGGGTTTAAACATTCAGGCATTTTATGGGTGTAAGGACATACCTGGCCAGCCAAACTAACTACGTACATTCAGGTGTGTGGGCGGGGCTTTCACTCTCTGCTCTCACTACAACAGCCAGGAGTTCCACTGATGCTTTGTTGGGGGGCCCACGTCACCCGTGAATTGGGGCCCTGATGACAGCTTTGCAGAGTGCACAGAGGACACGGGAGGATGTATTCCCGCGCTAGCCAGCTGAGAGGGGCGGGGCTGGGAGCTCCACTGACGCTCTGACCCCGCCCACTTACAGCCTGTGTACTCGGAATAGAGTGTCTGTAGTGAGAGCCAGTGACCGGAGTGGGAGTGTCATTGGAGCTCCCGGCCCCACCCCCGACCTCTGTATTCACCAGCCAGTATAGAGAGGGCGGGGCCGGGAGCTTCACTGACGCTCCTACTCCGATCACTGGCTATCACTACAGACGCTCTTTTCCGAGTATATAGGCTGCACGTAGCCGGGTCAGATCGTCAGTGGAGCTCCCGACCCCGCCCCCTCTCAGCTGGCTAGCGCGGAATACATCCTCCCCTGTCCTCTGTGCGCTCTGCAAA
This sequence comes from Lithobates septentrionalis, assembly GCA_037952835.1. NCBI lineage: Eukaryota > Metazoa > Chordata > Amphibia > Anura > Ranidae > Lithobates > Lithobates septentrionalis. The sequence goes on from JBBDGP010003888.1 coordinate 279,937, forward strand.
GCTGTCATCGGGGCCCCAATTCACGGCTAGCGCGGGACCCCCAACAAAGATTGGGCCCAGGGCAAGTGCTCCGTTTGTCCTGTGCTAAAGACGGCCCTGGTGTAAGGTAAAGATAAAACCTGATAAGAAAACCTCAGATGTTTCTTTTGATTTCTCAAAGGAACAAAATGGCAGAAAGAGAAATGCCAGACCTATTCTCCATATTTGATGGCCCCTGCAGTTGTCTATCCTGTTATGCTGCTGAAGCAGAAATGCCTGAACTAGAACTTGAAATCGAGAATTTACCCACCCAGATGATTTATGACACATTTGAAGAATCTCTAAGCCCTACGATCGCTACCATGAACTTTGAACTAGAACAATTAAGCTGTGCTGCTGGACCCAATTCCCTACCTAGTGCTGAAGAACCCTTAGGAGAGAATCGGGAGTCTGTTTATTCTGATGACTCACTTCAAATATTTGAAGATGAACAGACTGTGCGAGAAATTTGGGTTGTGGGACATTCATATATACATTGGGCCCAGAAGAAGGCATTACAAGGGGGGATGGAGAATTTGGGCTGTGATCCTAGCAAGATAAGAGTAATTTGGAGTGGTGTTAGGGAAATGCTCTGGAGGGCTTTGAGGCCACTCTTGTTAGAGGCGGCTGGTCATTGTCCTACTCCTCTTGGCATCATCATCCACTTGGGTGGTAATGACACGGGGAGAAATAGAAATCTTGGATTGATTTCTTTGATAAAAGGAGATTTGAAGTGGATTTCAGAGTATTTCCCTGACACCATTCTGGTATTTTCCTCCATTGTTCTCAGACCCTGTTGGAGTCAGGGAGCGAAGTGGAGGGGAAAGAGAATAAATAATGTTCTGCAAAGGTTTTTGTGGAAGGAAAAGGGGTATATGTACCATAACTATTCTTTGGAAGAAGAACAACTTGATTTCTTCCGAGATGATTGGGTTCACCTAAGTAATGAAGGAAATTGCATTTTTGTGTCCAGTTTGAGACAGATGGTGGAGTTTTGTCTGTTTATGGGGGATGTGAGTTTTTAGTTAGAGTGTGGATGATTGATGTGTGCAATGGCTAAATAAAATTAAAGCTTGCTTGAGTGAATAGTTGATGACTCTGTCCCATTAACTCCAGCTCTTTGAGGGTAACATTTACCCAGTTCATGAGTATGGCTACTCCAGCTCGTGGATGTCGCCAGATGAGATGGAATGGACGGTGTCTAGATTCTAGGAGGATAGCAAGGAACTAAAGTATTGTAACCTTCTTTTACATCAAAAGGTCTGTGGACGGGGATGGGTGTGGGAGAGTAAGGGACTTATATCTTTGCATTTCCATACTTAAGATAATAGATGTTTTGAAGGGTCTTCTGTCTGGTCTTCTGTCTCACACACCCTTGGTCCCTGTCACTTTCAGGCTGGCGGAAAAGAAAGAAGATTAGTGATCGGCAATGATCAAAGGGGGGAAATGTGTAGGGGAAATTTATGATCAATGCTGTATCACTGATATATTTATGTTTGATGTGTTAATAAATAACAGTATATCCTGTATTCCTCTGTCAGCACTTCAGAAAAAGCCAAAAACATGTTTTTGGCTTTTTAAAATATGTTTCGCCAGCAAGTTAAGATAACATGATGTAGTGTAAGCTGTTGTAGATGGTAATAACATTGTAAGCAGTTGTATGAATTTGCCAAATCATTGTTATTAACGTATTGATAACAAAAAGCCAGTCATAGTTATACGTAATAATGGCTGCTGGAAAACATTGATAAAGCAGATAAGCTGGGTGTGTCGAACATGACAGGTGCATAAAAGAAGGGATGTCTGTCATGGTTATTTGGGACACTGCTAAGATACACACGTTCTGTGTAAAGCTCTGTTCCCCATATATATGTGCTAATAAACACCTTGAATTTGAAACCAGTCTTGCTTTCAGGTATTTTCCCTTTACAGTGTGAATTCTTATTCTGCATTGTTCAGAGAACAATGCATACCTGGTTTATACTACCATTCCTGTGGATGGGAGATTATCTGCAGGGGCACACCATGGTCTCCCCAGGTGCTGATCAGACACACCGAAAGACAAAAGCGTGCATACCCCCATAACCGATAATGTCCTTGCAGAGTGAACACATCCCCCACAGACGATTGTCTGTGCATTGCACAGGGGCCCTTCGCTGGCGGACATATCCCTACTCTGCAAACACTTCTGTCAGGGGCCTGCCAGCACTGAACGGGCGAACATGCGTGTGCACAAGCGCACGTGCGCCCCTGGCCGGTTTGAAAACCAGTGCCTGTCTCTCTGTGTGCACCAGCGCGCCTCTCAGGCATGCGTGTATGCACGGGTGCATGCACAATGGGCGCGTGTTTGCGCTAGCGCTGTTTAGGGCCAAGAGGGCTTTAAAAGAATTGCAGCTGCACTTGTGCAGCGCTGTTTCGTCTGCAGCTCTGAGTCTTGTAATCTGAAACCTGTTTTGCTGATCTCATCTACTGACCCGGCTCCTGTGTGACCTCCCTGCTCTCTCCTGACCCAATCTTGGCTTGCCTGACTCTGCTTTTGGACTTCTGCCTGATACCTGTTGACGAACCTCTGCCTGTTATCTGATCCTGCTTTTGCCTGCTGAATCTGCCTGCCTGATTATTCGTTATTGACCCGGCTTGTCTGACCTCTCTGCTGCCTCATCCAGTGTGTGCTTTGTTCTCTTGCTCGTCTCATCCAGTTCCAGTTGCAGCTGCCTCTGCATGCACCAGCTCTTCATGTTGCTGACCTGCTACTGCTTCAGCTGTCTCCGCAGTTCCGGTCATCCCTGAAGGATCTCCATCCTGCTACAGTTCCAGCTGCCGCAACTTCCAAGGCACTCCTACCCCGCTGTGCTCTCAAGACCACTGTCCCCACTCCAGTGGCTCTTGAACCAGAGTTGTAAGAGAGGTCATCTCCCACCAGTCAAGCTCTACTACCAGGTACCTAACAGTACGAAACAGTCATGACTGAGTCTGCAGGACAAATTTCTGCTATGAAGGAGATCTGCACGCATCTTGCGGCCCTCACACAAGCTGTGTAATCGCTACAGGAAGGCTATGTCAAGCTCGAAGGACAAGTTCAGAATCTCTCTGCTTCCAGTAATACGGCTTCTGCATCTTCTGCCATACCTACACAGACTGTTCCCCAACCTTCAGTTATGATGCTCCCGCCTGAACCTAGAGTTCCCATTCCTGAGAGGTTCTCTGGGGACCGAGCAAAGTTCAGAGCCTTCAGCAATGCTTGCCAGCTCTATTTTGCCCTCCAACCCGGGACCTTTTCTCTGGAAGCTACAAAGGTGGAGTTTGTGATCTCCCTCTTGCAAGGAGAACGCCAGACCTGGGCCCACCGACTTCTTGAGGGGGACTGTGCTCAGACTCATTCTCTGTCTGCTTTCTTCAAAGCCATGGCTCAACTTTATGAAGATCCCCAACGGACTGCCATGGCCGAGTCTGCTTTGTGTGCACTCCAGCAAGGTTGCAGAGCAGCCGAGGACTATGTCACAGACTTTAGACTCTGGAGCGCAGACACTCAATGGAATGACGCAGCCCTACGACACCAGTTCCGCATGGGCCTCTCTGAGGCACTAAAGGATGAGCTTGCTCGTGTTGGCATACCTGATACTCTCGAGGGCCTGATTACTTTGGCCATCCAAAAAGACTGTCGACTCCGGGAACGCCGGTCTAAACGTTCTTCCCAACAAAGCCGCCCGGTTTGGAAGACTGCTAAAGTCGCAGTTCCTGCTTCCCGTTACCTGACTTCACCTTGTTTGAATTCTGCCAGTCCGGCTCATGACACTTTTGAGCCCATGCAGCTAGGACTGATGCGACCAACCTTGCTTCCAGAGGAACGAGCATGACGCCGTCAGTTGAACCTACGTCTTTACTGTGTTAGATCAGGTCACTACATGAACAACTGTCCCGTCAAGATGCGTAAGTGTCTTCCCTCTGTTCCTGCAAGTCTTTCAACTTTATCTGCCAGCACAACCCATCTTGCTCTCCCTCTCTCATTGCAGTTCCGGGGAAAGACAATTCCAGTCAACGCCATCATGGATTCCGGAGCATGCAGTTTATTGATGCCACTTTCGCCAGCCAACAAGCCATTCCCCTGCAACAGAAATTACATGGACTTTCTGTTTACCTTGCCGATGGTTCTCGCATAAAGTCAGGGTGAGTAACCCAGAAGACCCTTCCTCTGTCTGCCACCACTCCCTCCCAGCATAAGGAACTTTTGACCCTTGATGCCATCTCCTCTCTACTGTTTCCAGTGATCCTAGGCATACCCTGGCTCCAGGCACACAACCCCCACATCAATTGGGCCACTGGAGAGGTGAAGTTCCAGTCTTTCTACTGCCAAGAGCATTGCCTGCTTGAACTCCCCGACCTGCCTTCTACCTTGTTATGTCTGGATTTTGATCAGAATCTATGCCAGTCTGTGCCTGAGCCATACCACAAATTCCTCGATGTCTTCAGTAAGCGGGGAGCAGACTACCTTCCGCCTCACTGTCCCTATGACTGCCCGATCGAGCTGCTCCCGGGGGCCGAGATCCCTTTCGGGTGTATTTTTCCATTGTCTGAAAAGGAACAAGAGGCCTTAAAGATCTTGTCATGGTTATGCAATAGAGTTTTCTCTGTCAGTTTACCTGTCTCCATGTGTTCATCTCTAAAGACCAGCTGCCTCTCACCTGACTGGTTTTATAACCTCTCCTCTAAGCATGGCCCCACCCCAGGCCCTATCAGGGAACCCTATATTAACCTGTGCACTGCAAACCAGCAGGGCTGATCAACCATTGTGTGTTAGCCTCCGTGTGTACTTGCTGTGTTTCCTACGTCTGATTCCTGTTACCGACTTTGGCCTGTTCTCGACTCTCCCTGTCTGCTTGTTACCCTGACCTTTGGCGTGTTATGTTTATCCTTGTCTGCTAGTCGCCCTGACCTTTGGCTTACCCCTTACTTCCCTGTCGTTCCAGCCTGCTGCCTCCTTCCTCTTCTCCTGTAGTCTACGGTGAGTGTGAGCTGTGAGACCCTGGGGGCCGCGACCTGGAGCCAGACTGCAGCGCAGTCCATCCTCACCACTAGAGGCTCTGGTGAACACCCACTGGCTCTTAGACTCCGCACCCTGGGGAATCTATGCTCTAGCTCCCACTGGGATCCATGTTAGTTATCCTGTAGACCTGCTTCCTGAACCTTCCAGGGTTCAATCCGCAGCAGTCAGTCCTAGGGTCCACTACCTTAGCGGTGCACTTCCGATTTCTACAGAGTGCATCTGTCACCTGGTCCCAGGTGACCTGACAGTTTGATCAGCCATGGACCCGGCTGATGTGCCGCTACCCGCACATGATCCGTTGCAGGGCTTAGTTCGCAGACTTGAGACCCAGGAATCGCATCAGACCCAAGTGATGCGATTCCTTCAGGATTTGGCATCCCGTTTTGAACAGGTTCAGGCCTCATTAGGACCCCCGGTTCAACAACCTCAACCGCTATCTGCTGCTGCACCTATTGCACCAGTCGCATGCCACACATTCATTACAACCGCCAGCTCCGGCCCGTTTCTCTGGGAACTGCAAGGCTTGCAGGGGGTTCCTTAGCCAGTGCACGATTCATTTTGAACTTCAGCCCCAAAACTTCCTGTCCGATCGGGCGAAAGTAGCCTACATTATATCCCTCCTGTCCGGTGAGGCGCTAGCTTGAGCTGCCCCTCTGTGGGAACTGAATGATCCAGTGGTTTCTAGCCTGTCTGATTTCTTGAAACTTTTTTGGAATATCTTCGAGGAACCGGGTCGTGTCTCCTCAGCGGCTAGCACTCTTTTACGTCTCCGTCAAGAGTCTGCTTCTGTGGAACAGTATGCTCTTCAGTTCCGTATCCTCACAGCTGAATTGAGCTGGAATAATGAGGCCCTAGTTGCAACCTTTTTACATGGCCTCTCTGATAGAGTGAAGGATGAATTATCAGGAAGATCCCTTCCTGCTGATCTGGACGGTCTTCATCACCTTGTGTAACCAGATCGATATTCGCTTTCAGCAGAGGGCCCTGAAAAAAAGACGCCAGCACTCCCCGTTCCTTAGGCAGCTTGAGCTCCTAGTCCCTTCTCTTCGATCCGAGGAGCACCCCCTGCCCGCTGAGGAACCTATGCAGCTGGGCTGGACTAAGTTGTCTCCTGAAGAACGCGCTAGGTGCAGAACTCTGGGCCTGTGCCTCTATTGTGGGGCCAAAGGTAATTTTTGTGACACTTGTTCTCTTCGTCTGGAAAAACGATCAGGGCTAATACATCTGGAAGGTGGAGTATTAGACCCTGAAGTATCACCTTCACCTTCTCGTCTTCTTCTTTCTGTGTTCCTTCATGTCGGCGCTTCCTCTCGTTTGGTCTCGGCACATCTGGATTCCGGAGCCGCTGGCAATTTCATGGATTGGGAAACTGCATCTTCCATTAGACTTACCCTTTTGCCCCTTTCAACGCCATTGGTGGTCTTGGCGATTGATGGCACTGTTCTCCCAGGGGGTCCTATCCGCCTCCAAACCCTTCCTGTTAAGATGTCAGTAGGGACACTCCACCAGGAGTGGATATCCTTCCTTGTCTTACCTAAAGCTTCATCTCCTATCATATTAGGTCTTCCTTGGTTACAGTTCCATTCTCCACACATTGACTGGACTGCTGGACGGATCCTGGCTTGGGGTTCCTCCTGTTCCTCTTCCTGCTTACTCAAGGTTACCCCAAAAAGAGAAACTTCCTGTTGCCACCATCCCAGTATCTTCTGCTCTTCCCGCTGCATATAGCGATTTCTGGAATGTCTCCTGCAATAGTCGGGCTGAGGCACTCTCTGGGTCATGTGACACTCTGGATGAGGAGCCCACCTGTGAACTTGAGCCGATCATTCACTCCAGTTTGCATGGTCATTTACCTTTGCCTGTTCCTGGACCCCCTAGGACGCACACCCAGGCTGACTCGTCTACCAGTTCCACAGTCGCTATGCCCTGTGATGCGATTCTGGTGGTTGCTGCACCTGGCAATGCTGTTCGTCGGCGACTGCACCAGTTCAGCCTATGCCCAGTGAAGCTATCCAGCTTGACTTCTGTGACACATCACTTTCTAACCAACCTGGTCTCAGGGATCCACTGACTTCTGCCAAGTCTGATGATCCTGTGTTGGATATCCAGCTCTTTAGGGTCTAGGGGACCCTGCTCAGACTCCTGATGGTCTTCTTATGCCTTTACCCATTCCTAAGAAGCCTTTAGCCCTCAATAAGTCCACTCGTCCTCTCCCTAGCTCGGTTTCGGTCTCTGAGGATAATCTTAAGTACGAGGTTAGTCAAGTTCTCGATTCCCGGCGCCGTAGAGGCATTCTTCAGTACCTCGTACATTGGGAAGGGTTTGGTCCTGAGGAGAGGTCTTGGATCACTGCATCTGAGATCTTTGTGCCTCGTCTGTTGAGGAGGTTTCATCTGGAGTTTCCCTTTAAGCCAGGGCCCAGACGGGGGAGGGTGAGGCCTCATAAGAGGGGGGTACTGTCATGGTTATGCAATAGAGTTTTCTCTGTCAGCTTACCTGTCTCCATGTGTTCATACTCAATATATATATATATATATATACACACCACCAGCAATCACGTCTTTGCATTTTCATTTGAAAGTAAAAAAGGCTCCATTGTGGATCTGGCTGGGCTCATCCTCTTTCTTTGGGGGCCTTTGCGAAGTTGCCTCGGCCCAATGGAAGCAGCCACATTTGCCATTTGCTAATTGGCGGTTATATACTTATATCTATTTTTTCATCTCTCTCTATCAAGAGTTTTCCGTTTTTTTGCATACATCTTTTAAAATATTGGACATTGAATACACCTGTAAAAACTTTCTCTCCTCAATATGCCTCTGAAGAAGGGACCCCTGTCCTGAAACATGTCAGGCTCATGGAGAAACATGTATTCAAAAGTGTAAAGAAATACATCATGAAAAAGAATTTGTTATACTCTGTATAAATATTTTGCACAGATCTATGCTTATATTTCCATGTTTTTATGCTTTTTTAGCATTTTTCAATAAATAAATAGGTTTTTACTCACATACTTATGTAGCACTAACTCACGGTGGAGCTGCTGGTTTAAGCGGGTCTGTTACCTTCACTCTGCTTCAAACAGCTTCACTGTACCAAAGTTCCCGATTAGCTTCAATCTCCCGCATAATATCCTGGGGCACATAGGGAAACTCCAATCCATACTCTGCGGCTACACGCTTGTTTAACATCCGTTGCAAGCGAGCAAGTTTTGGCAAAGATCTGTCTCTCCCCATACCAGGCGGTACACAGGAATTTAGTGACTTTCTCACCATAGACCCAGCCGGTGTCTGTAGTGAATTAGCAGTCTCTGGCAAAGTCCCAGCAACAGTACTGTGTGTTTCCACACAGGGTGACGTCTTCCCAGAACTCATGGCAGTCCATTCAGAAAAAGTCATTGTGGAGGCAACATCTTCGCCTTGTGACCACAATAGCTCTTGTGACATGGTTTCAAATAAGTCATCATCCCCGGAAAGATCAATTCTTCAGCTGGCAAATATTTATTTACAGTCCCCAACAGTGGCTTACCCGTTCTGGACGTAGACTCTGGTAGCTCCGGCTCAGGCATCCTCTGGGGTAGGCCTCGACCATGGCCGCGGGAAGCCTTTACATCGCCCACCTTCTTCTGAGTAGGTACCATAGGAGTATGCCTAGTGGACCCAGGAACAAAAGTAATGTCTCCGGGCGAGACAACAGCAACAATGTCTCTTTCTGGAACACTGTCAGTAACAACAGGCAAAATGGCAGCCCGTCGCTCCTTCTCTGTAGCGATAGCAGCTTCCACTGTAGCGATACCTGTCACCCAATCCATCCGATAGGCACGGGGCGACATGGTAGGTTGCTCCACCACAAACAGGTATTCTCCACACTGTGGACATCGGCCGAATGGACGAAGATGCACGGCCAATCCTCCACATTGATGGCAGGTCATGCCCAGTCCCTCAATATCTCCCGAGGTATACAGGACGAATCTCCCCTGCGGCTTCAATTAAACTCCAGTATCCGTTAGCAGAGTCACAGATTGCACAGTATTTATCACAGTGCTTGCAGAGAACACTCTGGGTCCCACAACCGATTGTAATGCCGAAAAAGACATGGCCAAACTCTGATCTTCTCAGCACGATCACGAGGCTTCTCTTTTCCTCTGACACCAAACACATACACGTGTCCCACGTGGTAGTAAGTAGGGTAACTCCTCCCACTTGTTCTTCCAGTCACGTAACTCCTGGCCTTTCTCTGGCGCCCAGCGTCTACGCACTTAGAAGCAAAGTCCTGCAGTGTAACCTTCCCTCTTCCTGAAATTTTTTTTTTCCAAAGACCAGCTCTCTCTGTAAACTCCCGGTAAAACACTCCACTGGGTTGCAGTAATTGACGGTCAACAAATCCCGGACGATGCCCCGACATGTAGCACTAACTCACGGTGGAGCTGCTGGTTTAAGCGGGTCTGTTACCCTCACTCTGCTTCCCTCTGTTTCACCAGCACCGGGTCTAGGGTTCCGTTGAGTTTACTTCTGGACGACACACGCACCAACACTGGAGTACGTTTTCAATGCTTTATTAAAACCAACGGCTTAGGAAGTAGCAGGAAAGAGGTAGAAAGGAAACTTGCAGAAGAAACTCAAATATTCTCTGGTAGGGTTTTCTTGGCAAAATGTCCTGGTAGAATTCAAATGCTATTGAAATGCGCTCCCCTCGTGGGACACACTCCTTGCTCGTCTGGATAGGCCTCTCTCACTGGTCTAGCAGCCAGCACGCAGCACGAATCAAAGTCTCTGCCACAGACTTGTTTGAGAATAAAATCCGTACGATCCTCTGCCACAGGATGTATAGATTTTCTGTAGTGAAAGTCAGTCACAGTGCTTGAACCTTTAAGCCGAGCCGGCAACACTATGCTGTATAGTTACTTTTGGATACGTCCTCCAACCGAGTCACCAGGCCCCTCTATAGACCAGCACGCGGCGTGATCTCTCCAAGACGGGTCCTCCCCTGGGATCTCCTCGGTTGTCCAGCTTCCTCACACAGGACCGACAGCTCAGGACCATTCCTCTGCCACGGTGGTAGGCTCCAGATAAGCCTCTGGACCCACCCCTGCGCCGCTGTATCGTGGGCCTCCCGAAAGGCGAACCACGAGGTAGCTCCTTAACGCATACCTATCGGCCAGGAGGGCCAGCAGGTGGCTGTAAAATGAACCTCAAAATATGGCGTCTGTCCCATAAATACCCTCGCCTAGAATGCAACTCAGAGGACCACCTCCACCGAGCGTGCCTCCGGGACAGAGGAGCATCCATACACTTCAACACGTTGCCTTTCCAACCCTGACCAGTGGCAACAGCAACACCCACCGGTCACCCACAACGTCAGCCAAGCTGGAACAGAGGCGAACTTTTAACCTTACTAACGCACAATTTAATAAATTTACCTAACATGCGGTAGTTTGCAAATCTACCAGCGCTACACTTAATTGCTTTGTTCGCCTGTAAAGTCCCACAGTACCGGGGGGTACAAAGGTTTCCCTCTTTAGGGTCCTTACTCTTTTTGCAATACAATTCGGGATGTTGGCAACACTTTATTAAGGGTTATATAAATATTTCCCTTTGTGGTTCACCATACTATATATAAAGCAAGAAGCAGAGGATCGGAAGAAGAAGAAGAAGATGGAGGAAGAAACCGAAGGGAGATAGAAGAAAGAAGATAGAAGAAAGAAGATGGAAAGAAGAAGCATTTAAATAAAGGAATTGTCAAAAACAGACTCTTGTCATTTTTAACATTTTTGACACTTTTTTTGTGAAATGGTAGGGGTACCTTTGTACCCCCTTACCATTTCACACAGGGGGGGGAGCGGGATCTGGGGGTCACCTTGTTAAAGGGGGCTTCCAGATTCTGATAAGCCCCCCGCACCTCGCAGACCCCCACAACCACCGGGCAAGGGTTGTGGGGATGAGGCCCTTGTCCTCATCAACATGGGGACAAGGTGCTTTGGGGGGACCCCAAAGCACCCTCCCAATGTTGAGGGCATGTGGCCTGGTACAGTTCAGGAGGGGGGGCGCTCTCTCGTCCCCCTTCTTTTCCTGCGGCCTGCCAGGTTGCGTGATCGGATAAGGGTCTGGTATGGATTTTTGAGGGGGACCCCACACCATTTTTTTTTTTTTAATTTTGGCGCGGGGTTCCCCTTAATATCCATACCTTCAGGTCTGGTATGGATTTTGAGGGGGACCCCCATGCCTTTTTTTAAAAAATTTGGCTCGGGGTTTCCCTTAATATCCATACCAGAGCTGAAGGGCCTGGTATGGAATTTAGGGGGACCCCCACGCCATTTTTTTAAAAAAATTTGGTTCGGGGTTCCCCTGTGGGGAAATCCCATGCTGTTTTTATCAATTAACTTTTATGTGTATTGTCGGACCGACAATTCATATAGCCGCGAGTAGTTTTAAATGACATTTTTTCCTTTGAAATGTCATTTTGCTGTCCATGCGCCCCTTTACAGGCATACTATAGACACCCCCCAGGTACGAAATTTAAAGGAATATTACACTTTTATTGTTTCACTTTAAGCATTATTAAAATCACTGCTCCCGAAAAAATGGCTGTTTTTAAAACTTTTTTTTGCATTGATACATGTCCCCTGGGGCAGGACCCGGGTCCCCAAACACATTTTATGACAATAACTTGCATATAAGCCTTTAAAATTAGCACTTTTGATTATTCATGTTCGAGTCCCATAGACTTTAACGGTGTTCGCGTGTTCGAACAAATGTTTTGCCTCTTCGCATGTTCTGGTGCGAACCGAACAGGGGGGTGTTCGGCTCATCCCTGTCCATGACTGCAGGCAACCAAAGTGTCTTTGTCATTGGCCAAACCTCAATGACCATGTTGTCCTCCACCAGGGTCACCATACTCCCTAAGACCAGGGGAGCTGGGACTGAAACCCAGTTGATGATCACAATGCATTCAAAGGACCCCTCTTCTGTAATGGGGTGTGAAGTACAGTCTTCCTGGACAAAGAGACAAGGCCTGCAGAGAGTCCCACATCAGAAATAGCTGGTTAAACACAGAATACAACAAGAACCTACACATAAATAGTTGCAATACAATCATAGAAATATGAAACAGCAAGCATGTGAAAGTTGCATTGCTCTGCTTTAGGTAAAACGCAGACTTATGCCCCGTACACACGGTCGGACTTTGTTCGGACATTCCGACAACAAAATCCTAGGATTTTTTCCGACGGATGTTGGCTCAAACTTGTCTTGCATACACACGGTCACACAAAGTTGTCGGAAAATCCGATCGTTCTAAACGCGGTGATGTAAAACACGTACGTCGGGACTATAAACGGGGCAGTGGCCAATAGCTTTCATCTCTTTATTTATTCTGAGCATGCGTGGCACTTTGTCCGTCGGATTTGTGTACACACGATCGGAATTTCCGACAACGGATTTTGTTGTCGGAAAATTTTATATCCTGCTCTCAAACTTTGTGTGTCGGAAAATCCGATGGAAAATGTCCGATGGAGCCCACACATGGTCGGAATTTCCGACAACACGCTCCAATCGGACATTTTCCATCGGAAAATCCGACCGTGTATACGGGGCATAAGGGCTTGTGTCTATGACATCAGTGTGAGATGTTATCTTGATCATTTACATTTCATTGACATGCACTTTTGACCTGCAGTTTATCTTCTTCAAGTGGGTTTTGCATTTCCATAGACTTGCATGGAAATCCAAAACCGATTTGAAGCAGACACAAGTTCATCAACATAAACCCTAATACAGTTCTATATTCATTGAAAAGTCATTACATGTCTTTTTAGCAGTCAATCACAACATTCTTGAAGTCCGCTCAGGGGCACAGGATTCTTGGAAAGCTGGGTTATACTGCCACCTACAGGAGGATTACATACTAGTAAAGGAATAAAACATAAGCAGGCTCTATGGGGTAAAACCCCTTTCATAATCAGCATGCTACAGTCTTTAGCAAGTAATGGCCATAAGCACAAGATGAGTGGAAGCCATGTCCCTCAAAGGACTCTGAGAAAAAGATTTCACGGGGAGTACAATATTCCTATTTTCTCCATCGTTCATTCAAGAACACAGGATTCTTAGACAACTGGGATGTCCAAAAGCAATCTAACAAGAAGGGCGGGCAACACAGGCCCAACAAAAAAGAAATGTGGGCAACATCAAGAGCTGCATGCAACTTTCGATGTCTAAAGCAGGCATTGGCAGAGACCTCCAACTGGTAACACCTAGAGAAGTTGTGAACAAACTACTAGGCGGCCGCTATACGGACCTGATGCTGAAATACCCAAAAAATGCTTACAGTTCTGGAGAACCTGATCCTTGGGCAATGGGCTGAGGGATCCACCAGGAAATGGGCCCGTCTTGGATGTCAAACAGAGAGTTATGCCACGTACACACGGTTGGACTTTCCGACAACAAATGTTGGATGTGAGCTTGTTGTCGGAAAGCAAATGTTCTATGGAGCATACACACGGTCGGACTTTCTGACAACAAGCTCACATCCAACATTTGTTGTCGGAAAGTCTAACCGTGTGTACGCAGCATAACTCTCTGTTTGAGGGGAGGTTCTCAAATTTTCCGACAACAAACTTTGTTGTCGGAAAGTCCAATCGTGTGTACACAAGTCCGTCGCACAAAAGTTCACGCATGCTCAGAATCAAGCAGAAGGAGCTGCACTGGCTATTAAACTTCCTTTTTCTCGGCTCGTCGTATGCGTTGTACGTCACCGCGTTCTCACGTTTGTAATTGTTGGCCAACATTTGTGTGACCGTGTGTATGCAAGGCAAATTTGAACCAACAACCTTCGAACAAAAATCCACGGTTTTGTTGGTGGAAAGTCCGATCGTATGTACGGGGCATTAGTCTTCCTGAAAGAAGCCATGGATTAGAGGCAGACAGCTCAAACCACATCCACACAAATGAAGAAAACTCTCCTTTTGCTAAATTGAAGATAGACCTTGGGATGGCAAAACAATGTCCTGGTTGAGGTGAAGGGTCAAGACCACCTTTAGATGGAAGGGAGTCCTAGGTCTCAGAGCTGCCTTTTACCTGTGAGGGACTCAGAAAGGTTCCTTACATGACAGGGCCTCCACTTCAGACATACATTCAGCTGAGGCAATAGCCATAAGAAAATCCAGCTTGTGGGGCAAGACAGGAATAGAAATGTCCCTGACTGGTTCATAGGAAGACCTGTGAAGTACCAAAATGATCCAGTTAAAATCCCACAGGGGCAGAAGGTAATATGAGAAGGGAAAACACATGGTTAACACCTGAGAGGAAGGCCCTAATTAGAGAGTGAGACAGTAACAGTCTCTGGAAGAGACTAGCCAAATAGGAGATCTGAACATTGATCGCAGTAAGGTCCACATCCAGCTGCAAAAAAAGAGAGAATTCGTCCCACAGAGAACTCTCTGGGGTAAAATTCAATAGACTCCACCTAAAATATGCCTTCCATGTTCAGTGATGGGTGGACCTCCAGCACTGTATGGGATGACAGATTCTGTGATGTCCATGTCTATGCTATTTTCTATTGATAGAGAGGATGAAGAGCATACACACCTAATGCCCCTCCCTGCTGAGGACCCCAGTGTCACTCCATCAAGTTATCCCAATAATGCCATTACCATTACTATCGGAAACCGAGCTTTACATCAATGCAACATGGATAATGCTTGAAACATTCCCCATGCTGACATATTGATCGCTCTTTTGCACCTACAGACAGTGGGCGGAGTCTGACAACCATACAAAGCGGTGAGGGGACATAGAGGGAGGTCAGTAGAGATGTGCACAACGGAAACAATTTTTTTTGTTTCAGATTAATTTGTTAAGTTAATAATTTTATTTCATCATATTCATTATGTTAAAATTATTCATTGTCAGAATTTGTTTAGAGTATTCAGATTTGTTTTGTGTATTCTTTATTTTCTAATCGATTTAAAATTAGAATTTAGGTAGACGGCCATAATTTCTTTTTATTTTATTGTATTCTATTCTAAATTCGAATTTCAGAAGACGGCTGGATTATTTCTATTTTAATTTCTGTTATATTCAGAATTCGATTATTGAAATTCAAAATTTGAATTTTGGAAGACTGCTATGATCTTTCTTTTTTATTCTATTCTATTCGAAAGTAAAATTTTGAAAATCAAATTTTGAAAGACGACTATATTATTTCTGTTTTATTAAATTCAAATAAAAAAAATACATTTTCAGTAGATGGCTATAATCTTTCTATATTATTCTTTTCTATTTGAAATGTGGGTTCCTATAGAATAGTATTCTTTTTATTCTAGTCTATTCTATTTGAAACTCAAATTCCTATAGACAGCTATATTATTTCTATTTTATTCTATTCTGTTCTAATTTACTTATTTTTTTTTTAATCAAATTTTTTCTATTGTATTCTTTTATTTTCTATTCTATTCTCTTCTTTTATTTCCTATTCTATTCTTTTATTTTTTATCCTATTTTTTCTATTCTATCTGTTTATTTTCCATTCTATTTTAACCTTTATATTCTATTCTTTTTTATTCTATTCTATTCTATTATAGTCTAAACTATTAAAGTTCAAATTTATTCTGTACGAAATTTGAATTTCGGAAGACTATTATATTCTTTCTAATTTATTCTATTTTATTGTTTTTCTGTTCAATCCTTTTCTATTCTATTCTATTTTTTCCTATTCTATTCGAATCTATTCTATTTTAATTTGAATTTATTCTACACAAAATCTGAATTTCAGGAGATGGTTATATTCTTTCAATTTTATTCTATTCTACGTTTTTCATTCTATTCCTTTCTTATCTCTTATTTCTTTTCTATTCTATTCTACTATATTCTATTCAAATTTATTCTATTTGAAATTCAAATTTCAGAAGATGGTTATATTCTTTCTATTCTATTCTATCCTAATCAAATTCAAATTCATTCTATTTGAATTCCAGAAGACGGTTATATTGTTTCTATTCTATTCTATTTCTTTTTCTATGTTGTTCTTTTTTATTTTATTCTATTCTCTTATTTTCTATTTTATTCTAATCTATTCAAATGCTATTTTTTTCTATTAGAATTTTGGAATATGGTTATATTCTTTTCTATTTCATTCAATTCTACTCTAATATTTTCTATTGTAATCTATTCAAAATTCAAATTTTGGAATACAATTATATTTTTTCTATTTTATTCTATTCTATTGTTTTTCTATTCTATTCTTTTGTGCCATTAACCTTTTACTCCCCGTGCTCAGGCAACTTAAATCAAAAGGAATAATTCTCACAGCAGCAAACCCCCCCTGGAGAAGATAATTGACTTGCCTGGTATACTAACTTTCCAAAACAATAAAAATTGTGATCTGCACTATGGTGAGGTGAATGGCTCTGGGGCACAATCCTGTCTGCACTTCCTGCAGAGATCTTCTCATCTCCTCCCCACTGCGGGGCTCAGGAACTCAGAGATCTATTAAGCAGACAAGCTGACTGCTTTACACTCTCTGTTACTTTCATCATAACTAAAAAATATTTCTGTCCTCCTCTACAGCTCCCCTTTTAGAGAAAGCCATCCTCTAGAGATGGGGCATGGGAGCGAGAGACCCCAGAGCTACTAAGACGTCATCTCCTGACCTGCATTATTCATCTAAAGGGCCCTTTGCAGGGCTGAAGCCCCAGACAAGGTGGTACAGACCATGGGAGGTCTGGGCAGAGTCCTCTTATGTGAGAAGTGGTGGAAACCTGGGAATGTGTGTGCCATCTGGGAGCATGCCCTACTGGGCAGAGCCATAGAGGGATATTGGGAAGAGACTGATATACTATAGACCAGCGTTTCTCAACTCCAGTCCTCAAGGCGCCCCCAACAGGTCTCTATTTCAGGATTTCCCTCAGATGAAACAGCTGTAATTACTAAGTCAGTGAAACTGATCAAATCACCTGTGCAAAATAATGGAAGGCCTGAAAACATGACCTGTCGGGGCGCGTTGAGGACTGGAGTTAAGAAACACTGCTATGGAAGGTGTCTTCATCCCCCTGACCCTCAGCTGCAGGTCCTATGATGAGGTGATGGACACTAATGGTGAGGACTAAGGGTCGGTTCACATTAGGGGCGGCACGACTTGCAGGTCGCCTCACCGAGGCGACCTGCACACGACTGCCACGGCGACTTGCAAAACGACTTCTGTATAGAAGTCTATGCAAGTCGCCTCAAGTCGCCCCCAAAGTAGTACAGGAACCTTTTTCTAAGTCGGAGCGACTTGCGTCGCTCTGATTAGAACGGTTCCATTGTACAGAACGGGAGGCGACTTGTCAGGCGGCTAGGTCGCCTGACAAGTCGCCCCCATGTGAACCGGCTCTTAGTATACATGGGGAAGTGCTCCCAATCCAGTGGTGCTCCCAAGGAGGAAAGGAGGTGTAAAGAGAAGATGGCTTAAGGCCTGGTTCACACCTATGCATTTTTTTAGCGTGTTTTCAGTTTTGCAGAAAAACACTACAGTCCATGTAACATGGTTTCCTGTGGATGTAGTTCAGATCTGTGCATTTTATGGAAAGGGCCGGGGACTTTTTTCTGGTTTTTGGTTCCATAGACTTTAAGGCTCGATTCACACTAGCGCGTTTTTTGATGCATTTTGCATTTTGCAGAAATGCACGGGAATTTTTTAACATGGGTTCCTATGGAACATGTTCACATCAATGCTTTTTTGTATCTCTGCGTTTTTGGAAAGGGTCGGGGACTTTTTTTCATGCAAAATGCAGCGTTTTGCATGTAATGGATATCAATGGACAAGCATCAAAAACGCAAGTGCACCGTTTTTGCAGCGTTTTTGATGCGTTTTAGGTGCGTTTTTGATGCGTTTTTGCCGTTTATTTTATATTTTTTTTTCTTTTTAATTTTTTTTACATTTTTTTTTAGACTGTAAAAAAAAACTGTAAAAAAAAAAAAACCGCAAAACGCAAATCGCGGCAAAATCGTGGCAAAAACGCGGCAAAAACGCGGCTCAAAAACGTGGCAAGCATGAAAAAAAACCTCCAAAAACGCTCAAAAGCAACATGCATAGGTGTGAATCGAGCCTTATGGATGAAAAGCGTGTATTGAAAAACGCAAAATGTACACGGAATATTCAAACTGCAACCTGCATAGGTGTGAATCAGGCCCCAATGTGCTTGTGTTCTGTGCACAAAGGACAGTTACAGAATGTCTTCTCCTAAGTGTGGCGTTCCTTGATGAAGAATTCTGATAGTATGTCAGAGTCTTTGTGAAGTTCCAGTAATGTGCAGAAAGTGCATTTTATATGTGGACATTCCTTTATTCTCAAATATTAAGGCCCCAGGCTGGGGATGTCATCAGTGGGCCTATGGCCAGGAGTAAGACACAATATGGTGGAGGGAAATCCAACTACAGGTGGGCGACTGTCCTATCCAAGAAGAAGCAGGGTGGGGACTTGCACAGTTTGGCGCCAACACCTGACCAATCATAGTCTCCCTTATATATACAGTAGATGGAGGTTGGAAATTGTACATAGAGGTACATGGGTAGTCATGGTACATAGAGGGAGGTCAGTTATATACAGTGGGGCAAAAAAGTATTTAGTCAGCCATCAATTGTGCAAGTTCTCCCACTTAAAAAGATGAGAGAGGCCTGTAATTGTCATCATAGGTATACCTCAACTATGAGAGACAAAATGTGGAAACAAATCCAGACAATCACATTGTCTGATTTTTGAAAGAATTTATTTGCAAATTATGGTGGAAAATAAGTATTTGGTCTCCTACAAACAAGCAAGATTTCTGGCTCTCACAGACCTGTATCTTCTTCTTTAAGAGGCTCCTCTGTCCTCCACTCATTACCTGTATTAATGGCACCTGTTTGAACTTGTTATCAGTATAAAAGACACCTGTCCACAACCTCAAACAGTCACACTCCAAACTCCACTATGGTGAAGACCAAAGAGCTGTCGAAGGACACCAGAAACAAATTTGTAGACCTGCACCAGGCTGGGAAGACTGAATCTGCAATAGGCAAGCAGCTTGGTGTGAAGAAATCAACCGTGGAAGCAATAATTAGAAAATGGAAGACATACAAAACCAGTGATAATCTCCCTCGATCTGGGGCTCCACGCAAGATCTCACCCCGTGGGGTCAAAATGATCACAAGAACGGTGAGCAGAAATCCCAGAACCACACGGGGGGGACCTAGTGAATGACCTGCAGATTGCTGGGACCAATGTAACAAAGGCTACCATCAGTAACACACTACGCCACCAGGGACTCAGATCCTGCAGTGCCAGACATGTCCTCCTGCTTAAGCCAGTACATTTCCGGGCCCGTCTGAGGTTTGCTAGAGAGCATTTGGATGATCCAGAAGAGGACTGGGAGAATGTCATATGGTCAGATGAAGCCAAAGTAGAACTGTTTGGTAGAAACACAACACGTCGTGTTTTGAGGAGAGAGAATGCTGAGTTGCAACCAAAGAACACCATACCTATTGTGAAGCATGGGGGTGGCAACATAATGCTTTGGGGCTGTTTCTCTGCAAAGGGTACAGGACGATTGATCTGTGTGCATAAAGAAATGAATGGGGCCATGTATGGTGAGATTTTGAGTGCAAACCTCCTCCCATCAGCAAGGGCATTGTAGACGAAACGTGGCTGGGTCTTTCAGCATGACAATGATACCAAACACACCACCCGGGCAACGAAGGAGTGGCTTTATAAGAAGCATTTCAAGGTCCTGGAGTGGCCTAGCCAGTCTCCAGATCTCAACCCCATAGAAAACCTTTGGAGGGAGTTGAAAGTCCGTGTTGCCCAGTGACAGCCCCAAAACATCACTGCTCTAGAGGAGATCTGCATGGAGGAATGGGCCAACATACCAGCAACAGTGTGTGACAACCTTGTGAAGACTTACAGAAAACGTCTGACCTCTGTCATTGCCAACAAAGGATATATAACAAAGAATTGAGATAAACTTTTAATATTGACAAAATACTTATTTTCCACCATAATTGGCAAATAAATTCTTTCAAAAATCAGACAATGTGATTGTCTGGATTTGTTTCCACATTTTGTCTCTCATAGTTGAGGTATACCTATGATGACCATTACAGGCCTCTCTCATCTTTTTAAGTGGGAGAACTTGCACAATTAGTGGCTGACTAAATACTTTTTTGCCCCACTGTATATAAATCTATATACACACCAATCAGCCATAAAATTCTGACCACTGACAGGCAAAGAGAATAATTTGTCACACACCTCTCATAGCCAGGTGCACATTTATTCCAAGTTACCCACAGCCAGGTGCATAGAACATTCCATGCCATCCATAGCCAGGTGCAAAGATGTCAAACACCTCTGATAGCCAGTTGTACAGATGTCACACACCTCTCATAGCCAGGTGCAAAGATGTCCCAAGCCACCCATAGCCAGGTGCACAGACATTGCAAGCCCCCCGCACTCAAGTGTACAATTGTCACACCTGCCCATTCCCAGGGGCAGAGATGTCCCACACCACTCATAGCCATGTACACAGACATCACATACTGCCCATAGCCTGCGAGGTGGGGGCAGGGAATGGAAATTGTTACTTTGGCAGATAATGTGAGTAGGAGCACCGATGGAAGCTGCAAAAGCTGAGAAAATGGGTTCTGTGGGCTGGAGACAGTGGTGGGTGTAGTGTGCATGGTGTGGGAAGTGGAAGGTTGGGTTGCTGAGTATGGATGGTGGTGGGTATAGGTTTGATGGGTAAGGACATGGAATCATGTAGGGCTGTTGTGTGTGGGCAATGGTGCATATAGGGCTGTTGGTATTTGGTTGTTGATGAGTTTGGGCCATCGTGCAAATAGCGCTGTTGGGTACCAGAAGTGGAAGGAATAGGTTTTTTGAGTACGGAAGGTGGTAGGTATAGGTTGGCTTGTTGTATGGTGTTGCTAAGTGTGGATACTGGTGAGTATGGTGCTGCTGGGTGTATAAATTATGCCCCCCCCCCTCTGTCTTATACAGGGTTTAAAAATTGATGTAAAAGAAGAGAATGGGTGGGCTGCTAGCACTTCACTAGACATAGTGTGAACAGGTGAAATAATACAATAGAGTGGAGCTCAATAATACACAAATAATACACAAATGTGCATTGATCAATCAGTATAATAAGTGTACAACCAATCTGGTTGTGAAAACTAATGAAACATTAGTGGAACAAAGTCATGGTTCAAAATAAGTGAACATCCTAAAGTAGTCCATCTTGAAATAGACAAATGTCAATAAACAGGTGTGTGGGTTCTTTTTTTTTTTCTTTCTTGTCGTGTTCAAGGTCAAAAGACTTGATCTTAAAAGAGCACTAAAAAATACATATAAAGTGGCAGGCTTGTACCGTACAGCATGTGGGTCAAACAGGCAATTGTAAGGGATCACCTCACCGGGATCCACCATATGAGAAGTGAAGTTGGAGACTAGGTTCCACCTGGTATTGAGCAAGGTGTTCCGGCATCAGAAAAACTAAATCCAAAGTGTTCAATAAAATGCCTCAGATGTTGCAGAGATTAATGACATTATACATATAAAACAGAACCATTTTTTTTTTTTTATTGCAGTTTTAAGATCGAGTCTATTCACTCTGAACAACACGAGACTTTTTTTTTTTTCACCTGATTGTTTATTCACATTTGTCTATTTCAAGTGTGTACTTTTAGGATGTTTATTTTGAACCTTGACTTTGTAACACTAATGTTTGTTTCATTATTTTTCTTATTTTTTTTTT
Organism: Lithobates septentrionalis; assembly: GCA_037952835.1. Lineage (NCBI taxonomy): Eukaryota > Metazoa > Chordata > Amphibia > Anura > Ranidae > Lithobates > Lithobates septentrionalis. Next base: position 301,758 of record JBBDGP010003888.1, read on the forward strand.
TTATACTGATTGATCAATGCACATTTTATTATTGAGCTCCACACAATTTTTTATTTTAACTTAATGTTTGTCTCTAATCCTAAAGGTTATAATAAGCATCCCCCTTCCTAGTATACAGGGTCTAATCTAGTAAACAGGGTGTAATAATTCTCTTCTTCCTCCCATACAGGGTGTTGTCTTGTATAACTTCAGCCTCAAACCCGGTCGCTCCGTGGAGGTGGGGGGCTTCATTCCGGAGGGCTGTAAAAGGTGGGTGAAGATTCTATCCCTGGCTACTTATTATATAATATACAGGTGAAAGCCAGTAAATTAGAATATTTTGAAAAACTTGATTTATTTCAGTAATTGCATTCAAAAGGTGTAACTTGTACATTATATTTATTCATTGCACACAGACTGATGCATTCAAATGTTTATTTCATTTAATTTTGATGATTTGAAGTGGCAACAAATGAAAATCCAAAATTCCGTGTGTCACAAAATTAGAATATTGTGTAAGGGTTAAATTTTGAAGACACCTGGTGCCACAAACTAATCAGCTGATTAACTCAAAACACCTGCAAAGGGCTTTAAATGGTCTCTCAGTCCAGTTCTGAAGCCTACACAAACATGGGGAAGACTTCAGATTTGACAGCTGTCCAAAAGGCGACCATCGACACATTGCACAAGGAGGGAAAGACACAAAAGGTTATTGCTGAAGAGGCTGGCTGTTCTCAGAGCTCTGTGTCCAAACACATTAATAGAGAGGCAAAGGGAAGGAAAAACTGTGGTCAGAAAAAGTGTACAAGCGATAGGGATCACCGCGCCCTAGTCAAGATTGTGAAAAAAAACCCCTTCAAAAATGTGGGGGAGATTCACAAGGAGTGGACAGCTGCTGGAGTCAGTGCTTCAAGATCCACCACCAAGAGACGCTTGAAAGACATGGGTTTCAACTGCCGCATACCTCGTGTCAAGCCACTGTTGACCAAGAAACAGCGCGAAAAGCGTCTCACCTGGGCTAAGGAAAAAAAGAGCTGGACTGCTGCTGAGTGGTCCAAAGTCATGTTTTCTGACGAAAGCAAATTTTGCATTTCCTTTGGAAATCGAGGTCCCAGAGTCTGGAGGAAGACAGGAGAGGCACAGGATCCACGTTGCCTGAAGTCTAGTGTAAAGTTTCCACCATCAGTGATGGTTTGGGGTGCCATGTCATCTGCTGGTGTCGGTCCACTCTGTTTCCTGAGATCCAGGGTCAACGCAGCCGTCTACCAGCAAGTTTTAGAGCACTTCATGCTTCCTGCTGCTGACCTGCTCTATGGAGATGGAGATTTCAGGTTCCAACAGGACTTGGCGCCTGCACACAGCGCAAAATCTACCCGTGCCTGGTTTACGGACCATGGTATTTCTGTTCTAAATTGGCCAGCCAACTCCCCTGACCTTAGCCCCATAGAAAATCTGTGGGGTATTGTGAAAAGGAAGATGCAGAATGCCAGACCCAACAACGCAGAAGAGTTGAAGGCCACTATCAGAGCAACCTGGGCTCTCATAACACCTGAGCAGTGCCAGAAACTCATCGACTCCATGCCACGCCGCATTAATGCAGTAATTGAGGCAAAAGGAGCTCCAACCAAGTATTGAGTATTGTACATGCTCATATTTTTCATTTTCATACTTTTCAGTTGGCCAACATTTCTAAAAAATCCCTTTTTTGTATTAGCCTTAAGTAATATTCTAATTTTGTGACACACGGAATTTTGGATTTTCATTTGTTGCCACTTCAAATCATCAAAATTAAATGAAATAAACATTTGAATGCATCAGTCTGTGTGCAATGAATAAATATAATGTACAAGTTACACCTTTTGAATGCAATTACTGAAATAAATCAAGTTTTTCAAAATATTCTAATTTACTGGCTTTCACCTGTATGTCTGATCTCTGTATAATACTAGAATTTACCAAATGTACAACTTACAAAAGTAGAAGTGTGCTCTGTGTACAATACATCCTACTGACCCCTCCTCACTGGGAATTTGGGGTGTGTGGTCCCTCAAATAATACCTGACAGATTGTTTTGCTCAGAGCAAATTTTGCTTTAACATATTTGTTCTTCTACATTGTGACAAAATGTCATCCTGGATAAAACTTGTCTGGCTTATCAGCCATCATCTGAAATATGACAACTGACAATCCTGTGATTCCCATCTACGCTCTCCGTCTACCAGTCCTCCATCCCTCCATCAGTCTGATCGGCAGACCTCTTCCCTGCCATGGTGCATCCACCCCATGGAGGTTGGCTGAATTTCTAAGACTTCTTGTCAAAGGATGGTGACACCTCTTTATAGAAGTGATGGGAACAAAATGTCCAGCTCCAAAATCAGAAGTATAGTAGGACTCTGCTTTTAATCTTTCTCCCTGGGGGCCTCAAAGCACTTTATCTACTGTTGGGGCAGATATCTCTTGGGTAATCCCAGTAGGATATCCTACCAGCACACATTTGGAGTGTGGCAGGAAGCCATGCAAACTTCATGTAGATGGTGCTCTGATCAGGACTTGAATAGAGAGCCCCAGTGTTGATGGGCAGACATGCTCCCCACTGAGTTGCCTCACTTTAATATCGGTGTTTGGCTGGAACCCTCACTAGATGACTGCATAACGTCCCTCACATAATCCATATAATATGTATCCTGTGATCATTCATCAGGCACCAGCAGTCATGAAAGAACATCCCTTTGTCAGTGAATACATTTATATAACTAGCTTTATGGGTTCTTTCCACCACATGCACCATTCAGAATATTCGTTGCAGGTTAATGCGCAAGCAAAATGCATAGAAACCATGGCTTCGATGTATATTCTCTTTCTGGACCCCACTAACCTGTGTAGATGTGGGCACTGTGGAAATTCATCCTCAACATTTACAGTAGAAAGCACTTCATCACTATTGCATATCTAGTAAGACTTCCAACACCCCTGGAATGGCAACAGAAAGTTAAAGGGCACAAAATAGTAGTGACCCCTCAGTTCAGCTCATATTGCTCCATCTCCCAGCAGTGACTCTCAGCTCAGATCCCCCTTCTCCCTCCTCTCACTATTAGGATAGATGGGAGGAGAGAGCTGAGACCAGACTTCAATGACTTCACTGTCTGAACATCAATAATGAATTGTTCCACAGTGGCTGCAACTACAAATGTTAGTGAGGGATTGTCTTAAAGTTTAATTACAGCTTAAGATTGGGTAAAAAAAATGTGCCAATTATCCAGGCTACAGGATCACTTTATTTTTTTTATGGGGCGTGTATTACCAGGACGCCATTCATTTAAATGTTTTTGTTTTTTTCAAGCAATCTGTTTTTAAGTCTCTAAAAATATTAGTGGATATTCTGTAACTTGTATATAATTTGCTGTTATGAATTCTCACTAAGTGGTAGAAGTACCTCTGATACCCATGGGAGGACCACTGGTGAATGACTCCAGTACTACATCCAACAAGGTCAGCTGAGAAGAATAATTTCTGTTTCTGTCCTTCTAGGTTTTCCATAAACTTGGGAAAAGATGAGGAGAATTTAGTGCTGCACTTTAACCCTCCATTTGATGTCCTCAAAGACGACCGCATGATAGTCCTGAACTCTATGGTGAACAATGTCTATGGAGAGGAGCTGAGGGAAAGCTCCTTCCCCTTTCAGGAGGGGTCAGACACCACGGTACGTCTACAAGACAAATGTTGGATGGGGCAAAGTGGTGTCACTGTTCATATTGGACACATAATATCCATCTCTGAACAATGCAGTAGGCAGTCAGTGATGGGTTAGGTGAAGGGTATATAGCAGTGTTGCCAACCTACCAGATTGCAATTTACTGACACAATACCCAAAATTTACTGGCACAGCCAAGTTTTTACTGGCATTTCCAAAAGTTACTAAATCACAGTTTTCAGTGCAAATTTGAGTATTTAGGCTACAAAAATACAATATGCAATTAGCAATATGATGTAAGGCGGATAATGAGGCAAAAAATTATGTTCAATATAGTAAGTAGCTCAGACAGGAGGGCAAGAATTTAGAATGGGCGGCGCACACATAAAATTTACTCACGGTGACACTGACAGGCACCATCAAATGGGAAGTTAAAGAGGAGGTCCAGTCAAAAAAATAAATTAATTAATTAAAAGTCAGCAGCTACAAATACTGCAGCTGCTGACTTTTAATTGGACACTTGCCTGTCCCTGGGTCCAGCGATGCGGGGGATCGAAGCCCCGCTTGTCTCCCCCCTCCGTTCAGCGGCGCCGGCATTGCAACCTGGCACCCACTGCGCATGTGCGAGCGGCGCCGCGCGCCGTAATTGGCCGCTCAGTCACCTGGGACCTGTAATGGGTCCCAGATGATTGACAGGAGGGAGGGAGCAGAGCTGAGCCCTTCCTGTGCCGAGGGGGAAGTGATGTCACCAGCCCAGGCACTGGAAGAGGCAGACTACGAGGGACCACCTAGCAACAGGCATTTAGAGGTAAGTTACAAAAAAAATTTGGATATTTTTTTTTGTTTTTTTGTTTTGTTTTTTTAGGATTTTTCATGTAGTTTTTTTTTTTTTGGGTGGAACCCCACTTTAATTCCCCACAGCTCAATGGACCCGTAGGAACCCTGGGTGAGAATGTCTGGCATACAGGCACTGCAAACAGCTATTGATCTCCTGAGGGCTCCAGTCATTGTTCTAGGTGACAGATACACCGTCCAGAGAGACCCTGTCACCAATTGCAGCACAGACACATCCTTCCATTTTTCCTTTCCGTTCACTATTTTCTCCAACACATAGAATACAAAAGATGAGCTACATGAACATTTCTAGTTGAAAGACTCCTTTTTTTTATTTTATTTTTTTCTGGTAATCTTTGTCTCTTTCGCCAACACTAATTGACTTTTTTTTATAGTCCAGCACGCTGACATTATTATTATTACAATTTTTTTTTTCTCTTGCAGGTTGGCTTCCAGTTTGAGCAATACAAGATCATCATACAATTACCTACCAGAAATCCTCTCTCCTTTCCAGTCCGCTTTCCCATAGAGGAGATCTCGTACTTGTCAGTGGGGGACCTCCAGCTCAAGTCCATCAGACTAAAATGAAGAATCCTGTAATAGAGGAGCCGCCTGTCCCACGTGTCCATATCCAGGTTCTGTGAAATCACCAAAGATTCTAATCTTGTTTTGTAACCCCCTCCCCCCAATCTGCATCATTTGCTGCTCATGTAGACATACATTGTACTTTGCTCAGTACTAGAAATTATTTTAATCCACATTTCAAATAAAATCTAATGAGCTCCATTGTGTCTGATCAATCTAATTTTTTTATTTATTTTTTTTATTCAAGTGTTAAACTTGACTTTGAATTGATTGCTGTAGTCTATAGCAAATCACTGCCTGCTGCATAGCGCCCCCTGCTGGAGGATTGTTGTATTACTTTTTAAAAGACAAGGTGAAAAGTAGTAGTTGTAGCTGTGACTTTGCTAACAGTTGCATATTAAGGGTAGTAGTTGTAGCAGTAGAAGCAAAGAAATAGTAGTAGTAGGAGTAATGTTGGCAGTGAGTGTTGTAGTAGGTCTCCAGAACTTGTGTTTTTCTGGCTGACTACAAAAAAAAAAACATAAACATGGATGTCTTTTGAATATATTTTCTATTTTTTTTTTTTTTTTATCCAGAAAAATATTTTATTGAGAAAAACATATAAAAACATACACATACCGATTTCACATTTGCATTCAGAAGTACATGTTTCCACCAATTGAATATATTTTCATGTACATGATGAAGTCACATTGCCACATCAAGGCACTTCCTGATAAAATGTGGTCTCTAACTTGGCTTTGTCTGAGTTCCCAACTATGAGACATATAGTAATGTACAAGACATAATCATTTGTGCGAGAAGATCCATTGGGCCCCTATAAGGGAACCTTTTATTTTTCATGTCTTTACACAATACTTTTAAAGAGCCTGTTTTACATATAACATCTAGTACAATACCTTACTACTTTATCAGGATTTTGGTATACTGTTCTAATAAATCTGCTGGTTTTTACAGAATGGGATACATAAGATGTTTGGGTGGTCAGCCTGGTACAGAATAGTAGAGATAATAATGCACGGGGGGATCCCCTGAGTACAACATTGGGGGGTACAGTTGTTTGGCAGCACTACAGAAGAAAAAGATTTGGGGGTACTTATTTCAGATTATTGCAAAATGAGCAGTGTGACCAGGCAGAGGGGAAAGGGAATAGAATTCTAGGATGTATCACTAGAGGGATCGGGGGAAGGAGGTCCTGATTCCTCTATAGAGATCTTTAGTGAGACCTCATTTAAAATACGGTGTCCAGTTCTGGAGACATCACTTACAAAAAGATATTGATAGGATAGAACAAGTAAAGAAAAATGGTGAAGGGTAAACCTATTGTGAGCGACTTCAGGAACTTAATATGTACAGTCTGGATGAAAGAAGGGAAAAGGGAGACATGATTGAAACCTTTAAAGTGGTGTTCTGGCAGAAATTATACTTTTTAAATAAAAATACCCCTATAATACACAAACTTAATGTATTCTAGTAAAGTTAGTCTGTAAACTAAGGTCTGTTTTGTTAGTTTATAGCAGTAGTTTGTTATTTTATAAACTTACAGCAGGCCGTGGCCATCTTAAGTGTGGGCATCTGAAGCCAGACTGTATTTCTTCCTGCATCTCATCCTTGCAGATCTCGCACATGCTCAGTGCAGCACAAGCAGTGTAATAGGTTTCAGGTCAGGTTTCCATAGCAACGGCAGTGTCAGAGGAAGTTGCCGCCCCTTCCCAGAAGGCATTGCAAACAGGAAATGATGCGATGGGCCCCGGCCAGGGAGGAGGAAGTGAAAAATGAATACAGCAGATATACAGGAGGTGCTGAGAAAAAAAAAATTAAAAAATATCCAATTTGTTTACAGTGCACAGTTTAGTGAGGGATGCTGAAGAGTTGTAAAAGTGGGTGGAACTCCACTTTAAATACATCAAGGGGGTGAATAAGGTTCAGGAAGGCAGGTTTTTCCAAAATGAAAACAAAATGGGGAACATGACCTCTAACTAACTGGAGGGAAGTTTAAAACTAATCTTAGAAAGCATTTTACTGAAAGGGTAGTTGATGCTTGGAATAAACTACCAGCAGAGGTAGTGAGTCAGTCAACAGTAAATGGCTTCAAACATGCTTGGGATGAATGTAGATCTATAGTCAGACAACAAAGTTAATGAAAAAAACAAAAATGGGCGGACTCAATGGGCTACTGTCTTTATCTGCTGTCATTTTTCTATGTGTTACACTATGAAAAAAAAGCTGAGCGTCATTAATTCCAGAGCGATCACAACTCCAAAAGACATAAATACCAACTGCAGGTTCCAAAACAGAGCAGCTGTACATATTGTGATTGGGGGTCAGCAGGGTTGTCACCTTTTCTTCAAGCCAAAACTCAAACACTTTAGTGGCACACGGTATTTTTTTTGTTGTTGTTAGCAGCAGCATAGAAACCCCCCCCCCCCCCAATCGCTTTATAATAGCAACACAGACTCACCCCCCCGTTAGCTCTGAGTCCCTTATATATCAGACAGTGCTTCCCCTCCCCCATAGAGACCTCCATAGAGTGACAGAACCCCCTCACTTTCCAGGAGCCCCTGCAAAGATGTGTGTGTGAACCTGTTAGGGGCGGAGTCTAACACCATGTTCTCTCCTGCAAAAGCATCCCTGGTTGCTAGGACACCAGTTCCATTCTCTGGCATCGGTGGCTGGGTGGGAGAGAGTGGCGCAGACATACAGTGCAGTGTGACCCAGCTGCTGCAGGACCTTACAGGACATTGGCCCCGCAGGATGCTGGAGCGGGGAAGAAGGGGGGAGGGGTGCTGCTGGTGGTAGAGAGAGAAGGCTCTGCAGCTGTCTGATCACATTGCGGGGGGTTCTTCTTCTGGGCGGGTCTGCTGGTGGGAGAGCCCACAGAGAAAGCATCTACTATAAGACAGAGGTGGGGGGGGTGATGAGGAGAGAGGGAGCCAGGAGGAGGCACTCGTCACAGGAGCGGGGTGGTTGTGGAGTGCTGCTGGCGGCATTCGGGGGGGGGGTTGGGAAGGAGGAAGGCATGGTGCTGTGTGCTGGTGACGCCGGGGCTGCTGCAGGTACTTCCCACACTGGGACTGGGACTGGTCTGGAGCCTATGCTGCTGTGTCCGGGTGTCAGGAGGACACAAACCCGGGCACAGCTGTCAAAACCCGGGCTGTCCGGGTCATTCCCATGTAGGTGGCTACCCTAGGGGTCAGCAGGATGTAGACTTCTTATTACAAAGTAGTATTTTATTAAAGGCAAAGGCTTGTTGGCAGCAAAACAAAAGTCCATATCAAAGAAAGAGCTCAAAATGCTCCTTGTCGAGCTCACATAGTACTAAAACATAAAATAAAAAGTGATTATATCAGCCAGGAAACTTTCCTTTGGAGACATATTCTAGAACATCAAAAGGAAGATCCTAGTACTAAAGTACCTAATATACAGGGTGACTCTGTAGGTACTTAAAGGTCACTTGTGCCAACGTCCCCGATAATGTGTTAGGGGCATCAAGAGACTAAAAATTGGGACTTTTAAAGGCACAACTGTAATGGACTACAAAAGATATGAAAAAAGTTTGAATTTTATTAATAACATACAAAAAACATAGGGAACAGACATGAACATCGTTAAAAACACATCGGGTATAGACATACAACACATGTAATAACACCATTGAGGATCCTATCCTGCAGTCTCCTATGTATTTCTATATACTCATATACAGTAAATTGATATTCCAGGTAAAGGAAAAGGGTAGACTTCCCCTAAAGAGTTGAGATTGAGGGAGCACTGCAGGTCTGGTATTCCAGAGTGGTGTATTCTCCAATTGCTCTACATGTTTCACGTTGACAAAGAACGCTTCTTCAGGAGCTAGATGTTCAAATAAATGTAAAAAAGCAAAAATGTTCACAAAGGTGGACTTATGCCGCGTACACACGGTCGGACTTTTCGTCTACAAAAGTCAGACAGCCTGTCCGACAGACTTCCGGCAGACTTTCGGCGGACTTGCGGCGGACTTGCGGCATACTTTCTAACGAACGGACTTGCCTACACACGACCACACAAAAGTCCGTCGAATTCTTACGTGATGACGTACACCGGACTAAAATAAGGAAGTTCATAGCCAGTAGCCAATAGCTGCCCTAGCGTGGGTTTTTGTCCGTCGGACTAGCATACAGACGAGCGGATTTTTCGACCGGACTCGAGTCCGTCGGAAAGATTTGAAGCATGTTTCAAATCTAAAGTACGTCGGATTTGAGGCTAAAAAAGTCAGTTGAAAGTCCGGAGAAGCCCACACACGATCGGATTACCAGCCAGCTTTAGTCCGTCAGCGTCCGTTGGACTTTTGTAGACGAAAAGTCCGACCGTGTGTACGCGGCATTAGTCAGTAGATCGCTGAAAGCGATCAGAGGTAGAGGTGTGTCTGAAAAAGATCAGGCGGGCAGCAAACAGAAACCAGGGCCTCCCAGATAAATGTCACATCAGGTAGTTGTAGGTAAGGAGAGAGCTTGTATAAGCTGCAGTTCCCACGAAAGAAAACAGGAGAATCTGGGAGTGCACCACTCTGCTGGGTTGCTGCCTGTTGTAAGTCTCACCAAAGTATATAGAAATACGTAGGAGACTGCAGGATAGGATCCTCAATGGTGTTATTACATGTGTTGTATGTCTATACCCGATGTGTTTTTAACGATGTCTATTCCCTATGTTTTTTGTATGTTATTAATAAAATTCAACCTTTTTACATATCTTTTGTAGTCCATTACAGTTGTGCCTTTAAAAGTCCCAATTTTTAGTCTCTTGATGCCCCTAACATATTCTAGAACATACTTTGAAGAGGGTTATCACTCTCCCATTCTTTCTTCTAGATCAAGCAGTCCCCAGGGTCTCCATCCATACATCACTTCATACCCTGTGGATGCCTGAAGTACCTCCACGTACGGCAAACGAGTGCTGGCAATATGGCACTCCCAATCATTCTCATCCTTTTGGACCCGGGGCGGAAGTATAAGGGGTCACAGAAGTCGCCATTGCAACTGGGCCCCATGCTGGAGGGGGTCCTTGTGTCCCACCCCCCCATCCCCGAGTGGTTAGCTACATATGGGACCGAGCTCCCCGATCCTCAGCCGATGTGTAAATCGTCAGTACAGGATCTCGGTCACACTGTGTTTACTCTGAAAGTGAAAGCAAGAGAGAGATGTCTAGTACAGTGTGTGCTCTCTGCCTCCCCCTACAGTGCAGTACCCGGCATGGAGAGTGAAGGTACAGTGCTGCAGACACCGATTTTTAAGAAGTCGATCCTTATACGTTTGTTTATATGTGTGCAGGGCAGCCGTCAGAAATTTTTGGGCCCCTTACACAGCTTTAGGCCTGCCCCCCCCCCCCAGCCTGACCACCAACATTCCCCAGGGCTTGCACACGGGCCATCCTACCGAATCCACACAACGGCCACCCCACCTGTACACATTCAGCCCCCCACACACATGTATATATATGTCAGCACCCCACCCCCCCACACACCTGTATATATGTCAGCACCCCACCCCCCCACACACCCGTATATATGTCAGTGCCCCACCCCCTCACACCTGTATATATGTTAGCGCCCCACCCCCCACACATCTGTATATATCTCAGCCCCCCCCACACACACTTCTATATATGTCAGCCCCCCACACACATCTCTATATATGTCAGCCCCCCATACACACACCTGTATATATGTCAGTGCCCCCCCACACCTGTATATGTCAGCCCCCCACACAAACCTGTATATATGTCAGCGCTCCCCCCACATACCTGTATATACAGTATGTCAGCGCTCCCCCCACACACCTGTATATATGTCAGCACCCCACACACACCTGTATATATGTCAGCCCCCCTCCACATACACTTGTATATATGTCAGCCCCCCCACACACACACACCTGTATATATGTCAGCCCCCCTCACACACACCTGTATATATGTCAGCCCCCCTCACACCTGTATATATGTCAGCCCCCCCACACACCTGTATATATGTCAGCCCCCCCCACACACATCTGTATATATGTCAGCCCCCCACACATCTGTATATATGTCAGCCCCCCACACACCTGTATATATGTCAGCCCCCCTCACACCTGTATATATGTCAGCCCCCTCACACCTGTATATATATGTCAGCCCCCTCACAACCTGTATATATGTCAGCCCCCCTCACACCTGTATATATATGTCAGCCCCTCCACACACCTGTATATATGTCAGCCCCCCACACACACACCTGTATATATATGTCAGCCCCCCCCCCACACCTGTATACAGTAGGTGACCGCGATAATGTGTCAATCTGGCCACATTTCTCGGCGAGATTTTACAGGAGCCAGCGCCGAGATGGCTCACTCATCGGGAAAGGAAAACTTTTTTTCCTTTCGCGATGAGTGACAGGCATTGCTGACAGCTGTCTGGTATGAATCCTGAGGGGGAACGCCGCGCTAAATTTTAAATGAAAAAAACGGCGTATGTTCCCCCCAGGGGCATACCAGGCCCTTAGGTCTGGTATGGATTGTAAGGGGAACCCCTACGCCGGCGTGGGGGTCCCCCCAAAATCCATACCAGACCCTTATCCGAGCACGCAGCCCAGCCGGCCAGGAAAGGGGGTGGGGACGAGCGAGCGCCCCCCCCCCCTGAGCCGTATCAGGCCGCATGCCCTCAACATGGGGGGGTGGGTGCCTTGGGGGAGGGGGGCACCCTGCGGGCCCCCCCACCCCAAAGCACCTTGTCCCCATGTTGATGAGGTTCTCCTCCCGACAACCCTGGCCGTTGGTTGTCGGGGTCTGCGGGCGGGGGGGCCTATTGGAATCCGGGAGCCCCCTTTAATAAGGGGGCCCCCAGATCCCGGCCCCCCACCCTGTGTGAATGAGTATGGGGTACATGGTTTTAAGAGTATGGGTACAGTACACAGGTTTTAAGAGTAATATATTAAGCAGCTCAGGGGTCTTCTTCTGACTTCTCCCGGTGTTCCGCCTCTTCTCCCGGGCCCCTCCGCTATCTTCTTCCAGCTCTTTTGCCAGCGAGGGGCCTGGTCTGCTGCCACTGTCTTGTCACCGCTGTCTTGTCGCTGCTGTCTTGCCGCCGCTGTCTCATCGCTTCTTCTCTTCTTCCAATGTTGACACGACGCTCTCTCCGGCTGGAATGCTTTGTGCGAGCTGCAGAGCCATTTATATAGGCGGTGACCCCGCCCCCTTGTGACATCACGGTCCCAGCATGCGCAGGGACTCTGGTGTCATAAAAGGGCATGACCCCAGAGTCCCTATGCATGCTGGGACCGTGACGTCACAAGGGGGTGGGGTCACCGCTTATATAAATGGCTCCGCAGCTCGCACAAAGCATTCCAGCCGGAGAGAGCGTCGTGTCAACATCGGAAGAAGAGAAGAAGCGGCGACGAGACATCGGCGGCAAGACAGCGGCAGCAAGACAACGGCAGCAGACCGGGCCCCTCGCTGGCAAAAGAGCTGGAAGAAGATAGCGGAGGGGCCCGGAAGAAGAGGCGGAATACCGGGAGAAGTCTGAAGAACACCCCCCCCCGAAGTCAGAAGAAGACCCCTGAGCTGCCTAATATATTTCTCTTAAAAACCTGTGTACTGTGTGAATCCGGTAAGCCCCCTCGCCTGCAGACCCCGACAACCAACGGCCAGGGTTGTCGGGAAGAGGCCCTTGTCCTCATCAACATGGGGATAAGGCACCCACCCCCCCATGTTGAGGGCATGCGGCCTAGTACGGCTCAGGAGGGGGGGCGCTCGCTCGTCCCCACCTCCTTTCCTGGCCGGCCGGGCTGCGTGCTCGGATAAGGGTCTGGTATGGATTTTGGGGGGACCCCCACGCCGAACGGATCCCCTCCACCCGTCCTGCCACCTTCTGGCCCAAGCGGGCCCCTCGGGCCCTGAGGCCCCTTACAGTTGTGACGGCTGTACCCCAATGATGGCAGCCCTATATGTGTGTACATGTGTGTGTGTATTTATATGTATATGTGTGTGTATGTGCGTACATGTGTGTTTACATGCGTGTGTATGTATACACATTACTTTTAATCAAGATCCCCTTTTTCTTTACCTTTAGAACTGATTTTTTTAGGGCGGGTTCATAATACCAACAAGAAAATACCATTCCTTTGAGAAGCAATGCAGGCTCAGATCGCTTTTCAGAGGCATTTGACAGGCAGTGAAGAGGCAATATGTTGCGCCTTTAAAGATAAAATGTTGAGAAACGCTGATACAGAGAAACTGATCTCTCCATTTTCCTCCTGCAGCTGCTGAAAGCCTGCGGGAGGGAGAGGAGAAGTGGGGGAAATGGAAAGATCAGTTCCTCTATATGCAGCCCCCCCCACCACTCCTTCTATGCAGATTCTTTCTGCTCCCCCCTGTGTGCTCTCCAGCCCCCCCTGTACTTTCTCCTCCCCCCCTGTGTGCTCTCCAGCCCCCCCCTGTACTTTCTTCTCCCCCCTCCTTTCCGGTCTCAAAAGGTGAAACATCAAAGGGCCAATCTCTGTAAAGAGCCGCGTCCACGGTTGATCGGTTGTGTCCAATCACAGGCGGTCACATGTAAACACGGAGATGCCGGTAATCGGCGCTCCTTGCCTCACACTGATAGATGGTCAGAGCCTGCGGACATGCTACAGGAGATGATCAGAGACTGCGGACAATAATGCAGAGTTGTGGTGTGATGAAGGCACATAGAAGACAATACTATGATATGGACTTGTGTTGGGATCACAGCGCCCCCCTCCCCCTCTGTACTTACATGCTGCTCTGCCGGTGCTGGTGGCAGCCGTAATGAGAAGGACGATCTGCCTGCTCACCATCTCCCCCCGATCTCCATTCCAGCCGCCGGTGGTTTCACGTCTCATGTCTCTCCTGACTCGGTCAGCAGGGAATTCTCCCAGGAGAGCGCTCCGTGCGTATAGCTGTTACTAGTGTATGTATATTCCGCTCATGTGACTCCCGGCCGTGCCTCCCTCCTCTCACGTCTCTCCTGATGTCAGCCCCGCCCACTGACTGGAGCTATCAGGTCAGAAGAGAGGCGGGCGGGGCTGACATCAGGAGAGACGTGAGAGGAGGGAGGCGGGCTGGGAGTCACATGAGCAGAATATACACACACTAGTAACAGCTTTACGCGCGGAGTGCTCTCCCGGGAGGGGGCGGGGCAAGAAATCGATTTTTTTGGGTCGCATGCATCGATGCCGCATCGGGGGACACCCGAATCGCGATGCATCGGTGCAGCGATTAATTTCAGCACCCCTACTGCCCATCATTGCTGTTGATCAAATTTTATTCTATTCTATTTGAAAGTTAAATCTTGAAATTCAAATTTCGAAAGACAACTTTATTCGTTCTGTTTTTTTCAATTCAAATGAAAAAATTCAAATTTCAGTAGATGGTTATAATCTTTCTATTCTATTCTATTAGAAATTTGGGTTTCCATAGAATTGTATTCTTTCTATTTTATTTGAAATTCAAATTTTTGAAGACGGCTACATTCTTTCTATTATATGTGATTCTATTCTATTCTATTCAGTTCTGATATATTCCATTTTATGGAATTCTATTTTTTCGATTGTTTTCATTTATTTTCTATTCTCTTCTTTTATTTCCTAGTCTATTCTTTTATTTTTTATTTCGGAAGATGGCTATATTATTTCTTTTTTTTTTTTTTTAAATTTTTTTATTTATAATAGGAAACCGGTTTACCGGGGCATACATCAAAAAAAAAAAAAAAGCGTAATTGCAATCAGCAGCAATACATACATACATAGGTGCAGGTACAATGTGTGCCGAGTATTAACAAACATTGGAAAAAATATGACATTCCTTCTCCATATTTTGGTAGGTATAAAAGATTATACAGTGTTGATGTCCTATGAAGTATTTACCGCTGCATAGTTTCTGATCTTTGTCCCAGTTTCTGAAACCATCTTTCTCGTGTTTTCTACTACGCCTCTGTCTGTCAGTGTTTCATGTATGTGATTTCAGTGCCAAAGTGTAACTTAATCCCGGATTTAGCGGCCTCCCTTTTATTTTATTATTTCAAGAGAAGAGAAAGGAAAAATAGTTATTGAGGAAAAGAGCAGGTTAGTAAGGTAGATTGGGTATAGATAGAATTAGAAGGGAAGGGGAGAGGGGTGTGGGGGGGGAGGGGGTGCATATGTGGGGGGGGGGGGGGGTGGGGGGGGGTTGTGAGTCTGAACGACGATTCACAAGTCTGTGTATTTGCCTGAGTTTCTCTATTCTTTTTCTCATAAACAGAGTGTATTATAGCCTCATCTGCCCTGTAGTGCCTGGCCTTCTTCTGAGTACTTGAACATGTTCCATAGTTGCCATGTTTTGGTGTACGTTTCCTGTCTGTTTTGGCTTTGGTTTATTTCCTCCACTTTTTGGAGCCAAAGGGCTATGGTTGGTGCTTGGGTGGATTTCCAAAGGATTGGAATACATGTTTTTGCCGCGTCTAGCAGGTGTCGTATCACTGATTTCTTGTATACCCTTGCGGGGGTGTCGTTAGCATGTAAAAGGAAGTATGCTGGTTCATCTGGCACAATGCGGTCTGTGAATTTTTGTGTTAGTTGGCGGACTTCTCTCCAGAAGCTCTGGATTCCAGAACAGGACCAGAAGATATGGAGGAGTGTGCCTTTTTCTTCTTGGCATCTCCAACAGGTGTCTGATGCCGAAGGGTATATTGTGTTAAGAAATGCTGGGGTTCTGTACCAGTGGGTGAGGATTTTATAGTTCGTTTCTTGGATCTTAGTGCAAAGTGAGGATTTGTGGGTGAACCGAAGGATGTGTTGTTTTTTGCTGGTGGTAAACTGACAATTTAGTTCTTTTTCCCATTTGGTGAGGCCTCGAACTGTGTAATCCTCTGCTGGGGCGATTAACATACCGTAGGTTAGAGAGAGTGAGTGTGGTAGGGGCCCCGTTCCCGTACATATATCCTCCATGGGTGTAAGGGTTTGGTCGGTATCATTGGGTGGTGGCATACTGTTAAGGAAGTGTTGGAGCTGTAACGCTCTCAAAAAATCCAGACGGTACTGTCCTTCTGGGTCAGTCAGCTCTGTGATAGTCTTCCACCTGCCTCTAAAGCTGAAATGCGAGGCTTGGTATAGTCCCCTCTCTCTTAGATCCCGAAACCCTCCATCGCCCATTCCTGGTTCGAATGAAGGGTTTCCTATTATGAGTCTGAGTGAGGAATTGCGAGAGAAAAGGGAGGAAGAGTCAATCAGATGGGCACATACTCGTGCCGTGTTGGCTATATTATTTCTATTTTACTCTAGTCTATTCTATTCTGTTCTAATGTATTCAATTTTTTTATTCTATTTTTTCGATTGTTCTCTTTTATTACTATTCTATTTTTTATTTTTTTATTTTCCATTCTATTCTATTATTTAATATTCTTTTCTTTTTTTCATTCTATTCTATTCTATTTTATTCTATTCTATTCAGGTTCAAATTTATTCTGTACGGAATTAAAATTTCGGAAGACTGTTTTATGCTATGTTTTGTTCTATGCTTTCCTATTCTATTCTAATCTATTCGAATTAGAATTTTCTACTCAAAATTTGAATTTCGGGAGATGGTTATATTCTTTCAATTTTATTCCATTCTATTTTTTTTCATTCTATTCCTTTCTATCCTCTCATTTTCTTTTATATTCTACTCTACTATATTATATTCAAATTCAAATATATTCGATTTGAAATTTAAAATTTCAGAAGATGGTTATATTCTTTCTATTCTATTCTCTTCTATTCTATTCTTTTCTTTTTTATTCTATTCTGTTCTAATTAAATTGAAACTCATTCCATTCAAATTCCAGAACACAGTTTTATTGTTTCTATTTTTTTTTCTATTCTATTGTTTTTTTTCAATTCTGTTCTTTTTTATTTTATTCTATTCTCCTATTTTCTAGTCTAATCTAATCTATGCTATTCAAATTCTAATTTATTCTATTTGAAATTCGAATTTCAACAATTATATTCTTTCTACTAAGATCTACGAAGACATAATCTCCTGCATTATTCATCTAAAGGGCCCTTTGTAGGGCTGAAACCCCAGACAAGGTGGTACAGACCATGAGAGGTCTGGACAGAGTCCTCTTATGTGAGAAGTGGTGAAAACCTGGGAATGTGTGTGCCATCTGGGAGCATGCCCTACTGGGTAGAGCCATAGAGGGGTATTGGGAAGAGACTGATATACTATAGAAGGCGTCTTCATCCCCCTGACCCTCAGCTGCAGGTCCTGTGATGAACACTAATGGTGTGGACTTAGTATACATGGGGAAGTGCTCCCAATCCAGTGGTGCTCCCAAGGAGGAAAGGAGGTGTAAAGGAAGATGGCTTAAGGCCTGGTTCACACCTATGCATTTTTTAGCGTGTTTTCAGTTTTGCAGAAACACACTACAGTCCATGTAACATGGTTTTCTATGGATGTAGTTCACATCTGTGCATTTTATGGAAAGGGCCGGGGACTTTCTTTCTGGTTTTTGGTTTCATAGACTTCAATGGATGAAAAGCGTGTATTGAAAAACGCAAAATGCACCCGGAATATTCAAACTGCAACCTGCATAGGTGTGAATCAGGCCCCAATGTGCTTGTGTTCTGTGCACAAAGGACAGTTACAGAATGTCTTCTCCTAAGTGGGGCGTTCCTTGATGAAGTATTCTGATAGTATGGTAGAATGTGATGTCACAGAATCTTTGTGAAGTTATAGTAAATTGTAAAAAGTGCATTCTAAAAGTGAACATTCCTTTATATACTCACCAATCAGCCATAACGTTCTGACCACAGACAGGCAAAGAGAATAATTTGTGACACACCTCTCATAGCCAGGTGCACAGATGTCCCAAGTTCCCCATAGCCAGGTGCACAAACATTGCAAGCCACCCGTACTCAAGTGTACAATTGTCACACCTGCCCATTCCCAGGTGCAGAGATGTCCCACACCACTCATAGCCATGTACACAGACATCACATACTGCCCATAGCCTGCGAGGTGGGGGCAGGGAATGGAAATTGTTACTTTGGGGTCGGTTTACTAAAACTGGAGTGTAGAGAATCTGGTGCAGCTCTGCATAGAAACCAATCAGCTTCCAGGATTTTTTTTGGCAAAGTTTAATTGAAGAAGCTGAAGTTAGAAGCTGATTGGCTCCCATGCACAGCTGCACCAGATTTTGCACTCTCCAGTTTTAGTAAATCTCCCCCTTTGTGTTGTAGAAATGACTTTGAGGATAGTCATCTTTTGCCCCCTTGCTGTTTGTGGTGAGTGGTGACATCCCAGCAGAGTGACGATGGACGCCCCATGCTCAGTCACACCCCATCCACATTTCATTCATTCTCTGTAATGAGCGCTTCTGGAACAATTCTCAGTCCAGGGAGCACTGGGTGGGGTGACTCCTCCCTCCTGACTGGCTCCGCCCTCAGCAGACCTCCTATATATGAAGAGGTAGAAGTGCAGCTGATCACAAGTTTGTCTGATAAGGAAGCAGAATGGCAGATAATGTGAGTATGAGCACCGATGGAAGCTGCAAATGGGTTGTGTGGGCTGAAGGCAGTGGTGGGTGTAGTGCTGTATGGCGTGGGAAGGTTGGGTTGCTGAGTATGGATGGTGGTGGGTGTAGGGTTGATGGGTAAGGACATAGGATGATGTAGGGCTGTTGGTATTTGGGTGATGATGAGTTTGGGCCTTCGTGCAAATAACACTGTTGGGCACCAGGAGTGGAAGGAATAGGGTTTTTGAGTATGGAAGGTGGTAGGTATAGGTTGGCTTGTATGGTAATGTAGGTAGAGTTGCCACCTCATCCCTTTAAACCTGAACACCTTTGAATTACACAGGTTCTGAGGCTAATTAAATGCAGATAAGGCACCAAGTGAGTTTAATTACCACCTTAATCAGCCACAGAACCTGTGTAATTATTGTGTTCGGGTTTAAAGGGATGAGGTGGCAACCATAAATGTAGGATGTGGTTGGTATGGTGTTGCTGAGTGTGGATACTGGTGAGTATGGTGCTGCTGGGTGTATAAATGATGCCCCCCCCCCTCTGTCTTATACAGGGTTTAAAAAATGATGTAAAAGAGAATTGGTGGGCTGCTAGCACTTCACTAGTGGTGCTCAATAATACACACATGTGCATTGATCAGTATAATAAGTGTACAACCATTCTGTATGGTTGTGAAAAATAATGAAACATTAGTGGAATAAAGTCATGGTTCAAAATAAATAAGCGAACATCCTAAAGTAGTCCAAGACATTTGTCTTGAACTAGACAAATGTGAATAAACAGGTGAGTCTTTTTCTTGTGGTGGTCAAGGTGAAAAGACTTTATCTTAAAAGTGCATGCATATGTTGCAGAGATCCATGACATTATACATGGAAAACAGATAACCGCTTAGAGATATATCTATCTTGCATCTATAGTGTTTTTTTTTTTTTTTTTTTTCACCTGATTGTTTAGACTAATGTGAATATTACAAGATGGTCTACTTTTAGGATGTTCACTTATTTATTTTTCAACCATGACTTCCACTAATGTGTGATGGATATTCTCTAAAATTTTTACAACCATACAGATTGGTTGTACACTTATACTGATTGATCAATGCACATTTATTTATTTGTTATTGAGTTCCACACAATTTTAATGATTTTTATGCCCTGTCTCTAATCTAAAGGGTGTAATAAGCATTCCCCACCTCAGTATACAGGGTCTAATAACCCCCCCCCCCCTTCTAGTATACAGGGTGTAATGATCATCCTTGCCCCCTCTAGTATAGAGTCTAATACCCCCCCCCCCTCCTCCTCCTGTATACAGGGTGTAATAATTCTCTCCTTTCTCCCATACAGGCGGTTGTCTTGTTTAACTTCAGCCTCAAACCCGGTCACCTAGTGGAGGTGGGGGGCTTCATTCCGGAGGGCTGTAAAAGGTGGGTGAAGATTCTATCCTTAGCTACTTATTATATAATATATGTCTGATCTCTGTATAATGCTATAATTTACCAAATTTAGGTATTTTTGGGGTGTGTGGTCCCTCAAATACCAGACATCAGACTGTTTTGCTCAGAGCAAGTTTAGCTTCAACATTTTGTTCTTCTACATTGTGACAAAATGTCATCCTGGAGAAAACGTGTCTGGCTTATCAGCCATCATCTGGAATATGACAATCCAGTGAATCCCATCTACCAGTCCTCCATCCCTCCATCAGTCTGATCGGCAGACCTCTTCCCTGCCATGGTACATAAACCCCATGGAGGTTGGCTGAATTTCCAGAACTTCCTGTCAAAGGATGGTGACACCTTTTATAGAAGTGATGGGAACAAAATGTCCAGCTCCAAAATCAGAAGTATAGTAGGACTTTTAATTTTCTTTATGGGGAAATCAAAGCACTTTATCTACTGTTGGGGCAGATATCTCTTGGGTAATCCCAGTAGGATATCCTACCATCCCATCTTTGGTGTGTGGCAGGAAGCCATGCAAACCATGTAGATGGTGCTCTGATCAGGACTTGAATAGAGAACCCCAGTGTTGATAGGCAGACATGCTCAACACTGAGTTTCCTCACTTTAATATCAGTGTTTGGCTGGAATCCTCACTAGATGAATAACATCCCTCACATAATCCATATAATATGTATCCTGTGACCATTCATTGGGCATCAGCAGTCATGAAAGAACATCCCTTTTTGTCAGTGAATACACTTGTATAATTGGCTTTATGGGTTCTTTCCACTAGGGCTTTTTTTTTCTGAGAATAGGTGCAGGAACCCACCCTCCCAGTCAACTCTCTGCCCCCTCACCCCCCCAACTCTACTCATATTCCCGCCCCCAACACCGCCATTCCTTGGGAAAGAGAAGTAAAGTGTTCTTTACCTTCTCCCTCCCTGTCCACAGCTCACCTCCCCATCCACAGGTCACCTTATCTTTTCTCATCCACCACACACACACACCCTTTTCCTCCATGCACAGCTTACCTTCTCTTCTCAGTTTACCCCCTCCCCTCTTCACAGCTCACCCCCTCCTCCCTCTGGTTACCTTCTCTTGTCCACAGCTCACCCTCTCCCCCTTCCTCTCCACAGCTCACCCTCTCCCCCCCCCCTTCCCCTCCACAGCTCACCCTCTCCCCCCCTTCCCCTCCACAGCTCACCCTCTCCCCCCCTTCCCCTCCACAGCTCACCCTCTCCCCCCCCTTCCCCTCCACAGCTCACCTCTCCCCCCCTTCCCCTCCACAGCTCACCCTCTCCCCCCCTTCCCCTCCACAGCTCACCCCTCTCCCCCCCTTCCCCTCCACAGCTCACCCTCTCTCCCCCCCCTTCCCCTCCACAGCTCACCCTCTCTCCCCCCCCCTTCCCCGCCACAGCTCACCCTCTCTCCCCCCCCTTCCCCTCCACAGCTCACCCTCTCTCCCCCCCTTCCCCTCCACAGCTCACCCTCTCTCCCCCCCTTCCCCTCCACAGCTCACCCTCTCTCCCCCCCTTCCCCTCCACAGCTCACCCTCTCTCCCCCCCTTCCCCTCCACAGCTCACCCTCTCTCCCCCCCTTCCCTCCACAGCTCACCCTCTCTCCCCCCCCTTCCCTCCACAGCTCACCCTCTCTCCCCCCCCTTCCCCTCCACAGCTCACCCTCTCTCCCCCCCCTTCCCCTCCACAGCTCACCCTCTCTCCCCCCCTTCCCCTCCACAGCTCACCCTCTCTCCCCCCCTTCCCTCCACAGCTCACCCTCTCTCCCCCCCTTCCCCTCCACAGCTCACCCTCTCTCCCCCCCTTCCCCTCCACAGCTCACCCTCTCTCCCCCCCCTTCCCCTCCACAGCTCACCCTCTCTCCCCCCCCTTCCCCTCCACAGCTCACCCTCTCTCCCCCCTTCCCCTCCACAGCTCACCCTCTCTCCCCCCCTTCCCTCCACAGCTCACCCTCTCTCCCCCCTTCCCCTCCACAGCTCACCCTCTCTCCCCCCCCTTCCCCTCCACAGCTCACCCTCTCTCCCCCCCTTCCCTCCACAGCTCACCCTCTCTCCCCCCCCTTCCCCTCCACAGCTCACCCTCTCTCCCCCCCCTTCCCCTCCACAGCTCACCCTCTCTCCCCCCCCTTCCCCTCCACAGCTCACCCTCTCTCCCCCCCCTTCCCCTCCACAGCTCACCCTCTCTCCCCCCCTTCCCCTCCACAGCTCACCCTCTCTCCCCCCCCTTCCCCTCCACAGCTCACCCTCTCTCCCCCCCCTTCCCCTCCACAGCTCACCCTCTCTCCCCCCCCTTCCCCTCCACAGCTCACCCTCTCTCCCCCCCCTTCCCCTCCACAGCTCACCCTCTCTCCCCCCCTTCCCCTCCACAGCTCACCCTCTCTCCCCCCCCTTCCCCTCCACAGCTCACCCTCTCTCCCCCCCCTTCCCCTCCACAGCTCACCCTCTCTCCCCCCCCTTCCCCTCCACAGCTCACCCTCTCTCCCCCCCTTCCCCTCCACAGCTCACCCTCTCTCCCCCCCCTTCCCCTCCACAGCTCACCCTCTCTCCCCCCCCTTCCCCTCCACAGCTCACCCTCTCTCCCCCCCTTCCCCTCCACAGCTCACCCTCTCTCCCCCCCTTCCCCTCCACAGCTCACCCTCTCTCCCCCCCCTTCCCCTCCACAGCTCACCCTCTCTCCCCCCCCTTCCCCTCCACAGCTCACCCTCTCTCCCCCCCCTTCCCCTCCACAGCTCACCCTCTCTCCCCCCCTTCCCCTCCACAGCTCACCCTCTCTCCCCCCCCTTCCCCTCCACAGCTCACCCTCTCTCCCCCCCTTCCCCTCCACAGCTCACCCTCTCTCCCCCCCTTCCCCTCCACAGCTCACCCTCTCTCCCCCCCTTCCCCTCCACAGCTCACCCTCTCTCCCCCCCCTTCCCCTCCACAGCTCACCCTCTCTCCCTCCCCTCCACCTCCCTCCTTCCCCTCCACAGCTCACCCTCTCTCCCCCCCCTTCCCCTCCACAGCTCACCCTCTCTCCCCCCCCTTCCCCTCCACAGCTCACCCTCTCTCCCCCCCCTTCCCCTCCACAGCTCACCCTCTCTCCCCCCCCTTCCCCTCCACAGCTCACCCTCTCTCCCCCCCCTTCCCCTCCACAGCTCACCCTCTCTCCCCCCCTTCCCCTCCACAGCTCACCCTCTCTCCCCCCCCTTCCCCTCCACAGCTCACCCTCTCTCCCCCCCCCTTCCCCTCCACAGCTCACCCTCTCTCCCCCCCCTTCCCCTCCACAGCTCACCCTCTCTCCCCCCCCTTCCCCTCCACAGCTCACCCTCTCTCCCCCCCCTTCCCCTCCACAGCTCACCCTCTCTCCCCCCCCTTCCCCTCCACAGCTCACCCTCTCTCCCCCCCTTCCCCTCCACAGCTCACCCTCTCTCCCCCCCCCCTTCACCTCCCCTCTCACAGCTCACCTCTCTCCCCCCTTCCCCTCCACAGCTCACCCTCTCTCCCCCCCCTTCCCCTCCCACCCCTCTCTCCCCCCCCTTCCCCTCCACAGCTCACCCTCTCTCCCCCCCCCTTCCCCTCCACAGCTCACCCTCTCTCCCCCCCCTTCCCCTCCACAGCTCACCCTCTCTCCCCCCCCTTCCCCCTCCACAGCTCACCCTCTCTCCCCCCCTTCCCCTCCACAGCTCACCCTCTCTCCCCCCCCTTCCCCTCCACAGCTCACCCTCTCTCCCCCCCCTTCCCCTCCACAGCTCACCCTCTCTCCCCCCCCCTTCCCCTCCACAGCTCACCCTCTCCCCCCCCCCTTCCCCTCCACAGCTCACCCTCTCTCCCCCCCCTTCCCCTCCACAGCTCACCCTCTCTCCCCCCCCTTCCCCTCCACAGCTCACCCTCTCTCCCCCCCCCTTCCCCTCCACAGCTCACCCTCTCTCCCCCCCCTTCCCCTCCACAGCTCACCCTCTCTCCCCCCCCTTCCCCTCCACAGCTCACCCTCTCTCCCCCCCCCTTCCCCTCCACAGCTCACCTCTCTCCCCCCCCTTCCCCTCCACAGCTCACCCTCTCTCCCCCCCTTCCCCTCACAGCTCACCCTCTCTCCCCCCCCTTCCCCTCCACAGCTCACCCTCTCTCCCCCCCCCCTTCCCCTCCACAGCTCACCCTCTCTCCCCCCCCCTTCCCCTCCACAGCTCACCCTCTCTCCCCCCCCTTCCCCTCCACAGCTCACCCTCTCTCCCCCCCCTTCCCCTCCACAGCTCACCCTCTCTCCCCCCCCTTCCCCTCCACAGCTCACCCTCTCTCCCCCCCCTTCCCCTCCACAGCTCACCCTCTCTCCCCCCCCTTCCCCTCCACAGCTCACCCTCTCTCCCCCCCCTTCCCCTCCACAGCTCACCCTCTCTCCCCCCCCCTTCCCCTCCACAGCTCACCCTCTCTCCCCCCCCCTTCCCCTCCACAGCTCACCCTCTCTCCCCCCCCCTTCCCCTCCACAGCTCACCCTCTCTCCCCCCCCCTTCCCCTCCACAGCTCACCCTCTCTCCCCCCCCCTTCCCCTCCACAGCTCACCCTCTCTCCCCCCCCTTCCCCTCCACAGCTCACCCTCTCTCCCCCCCCCTTCCCCTCCACAGCTCACCCTCTCTCCCCCCCCCCTTCCCCTCCACAGCTCACCCTCTCTCCCCCCCCCTTCCCCTCCACAGCTCACCCTCTCTCCCCCCCCCTTCCCCTCCACAGCTCACCCTCTCTCCCCCCCCCCTTCCCCTCCACAGCTCACCCTCTCTCCCCCCCCCCTTCCCCTCCACAGCTCACCCTCTCTCCCCCCCCCCTTCCCCTCCACAGCTCACCCTCTCTCCCCCCCCCCTTCCCCTCCACAGCTCACCCTCTCTCCCCCCCCCTTCCCCTCCACAGCTCACCCTCTCTCCCCCCCCCCTTCCCCTCCACAGCTCACCCTCTCTCCCCCCCCCCTTCCCCTCCACAGCTCACCCTCTCTCCCCCCCCCTTCCCCTCCACAGCTCACCCTCTCTCCCCCCCCCCTTCCCCTCCACAGCTCACCCTCTCTCCCCCCCCCCTTCCCCTCCACAGCTCACCCTCTCTCCCCCCCCCTTCCCCTCCACAGCTCACCCTCTCTCATCCGCATCGCCGTCGC